>QPKB01000009.1:2597490-3082226 GCA_003546025.1 Camphora micrantha | reverse complement strand
AGATGAGGAGTAGTCAAAATTCTGATAGATTTTCCATTTGACACACGCTTGAGTTGGCCACGCGTACTTCAATATCTAAAATCATGGGTGGATTCTTCTATTATTCTGATAAATTTTCATTTGACACACGCTTGAGCTGGCCGCGCGTACTTTCAATATCTAAAATCATGGGTGGGGATTCTCTTCTTAAATCGCAATGATTAGAATTTTCTCATTAATTTTTTTCCATTGCATTAGGTTTCAGTTCCTTTACCCCTTCCTCTATTGTATAGTTTCAATTTGATGTCTAGCACTGAAATCAAGGCACAGTTTTTCTTTCATTTTTTTTTTTTTAGTTTTGAAATAAAACTGATTGTTATTGTGGTTAGCAGTAATGTTGCAATGATGCATAAATATTAGGGTCTGTTGTTTACAGTATTTACATTGTAAATGAGGTATGCGTAAATAAGGCAATTTATACACCAAAAAATTCACACACAAAACACGTATGAAAGTGATTCACACCCCTGAGGGTGGAACTAAGAAATCAAGAAAATTCATCTTCATTTTGTTTTGAAGTGAAATATTACCGATCTTCAAAGCACATTTACACTAGTTTTCATCTCTTGAAAAGAATTTACTTATTCTAATATAAATAATCATAAATAAAAATATAGGAATTTTTTTTTTCTCTATCCATGGTCTATACAATTTCAGTTGGGTTAAATTTTTATAATAGCAGAACATAAATAGGAATCGTGATTGGATAGGCATAGTCAAGTATGGAGGATCAATACATTAAGGTGGATTTTTGTTCTTTGATTTTTTTTTTTATTTACACCTACAACTTATACATTGGAGACTTTTACCGATAAAAAAAAATACATTGGAGACTTTTATATGGAAGGTTCAAAGGGAATCATTAAGAGAGACCTATATTTTAAAATCTAAACTATGCAAAAGGCACAGTTCCATTGGTTTTTATCTCTTGAAAGAAATTTGCTCCAATTGGATTTATTCTTATATAAATGGTCATGATTAAAACATAGGAAAAAATAATTTTTCTTTATCTATGGTGTATATAACTTTGATTAGATAAACTTTTTTGTAATAGTAGAACATAAATAGAAAGTGATTTTAAGCGGGTTAATTTCAATTATGTGCCCCACGATTGAAAAGACATAGTATCTACAATTGTAAGTACGTTCAACGAAAGAAGGAGAGCTTCTATTGGAACCGTAGTTACGAATTTTTTTCCCAAACTCTCCCTCCTTCCTATTGGTGCCGTAGTTAAGAAGGAGCTAAATAGTTTAGGTAGAGAGACTAAAGTACCCTCGTATAATTAATGGGCTAATGTGTTAAGCTATGGGTATGTGAGTCATTCTAGGATTAATTGCATAACTCTATAAGGAAAAACCATCTATAATTAGGATTACAACTAAGACCTCTGATTACCTAATTACTTCAGGAAAACTACTATTAATCTCACAATGGTCTTAATCCTATAAACTAGGCGAAATTAATGGGAATTACTAACTACTCATGCTAATTACCTATTAAATAGGATAACCTATGGTTGATTTGGTCAAACTGGTTCCATTAGGTATTTATAGGGACGGATCCTTAAAGTATATGGTGGACATTAGCTAAAACTAAGAACTGTGGATCTCAACAGCCAACAGGGTAAGTGAAGTTTCACTTCCATCCAAAGTTTATAGATAGTTAAAACAAGGCTAAATATTTGAGCAACTTATCACAAAGTGATGATTTTATTTTATTTTTTACGTGAAAATCCAACTGTGGATGTGAATTAATGAGGCAGACATAATAAGGACTTGTTTCCTCAAATGAATTGCAAATTCTCCAAGTGCCATGCCCCTGAAGATTTTCCAAATCCTCATGTACAACCCAACATTTGGAGATTTGGAAATTGGACAATTTCAAAGGCCAAAAGCAATATTTCATAAGACTGAATTTGTGAAATCTCATTAATCAAATAAAGAATTCTAAATGCACCATATGTTTTCATCTGTTAAGTACATGTGGCCACATATGGGTGGGCCTTAACCAACAGAAGGTGGGCACCTCACAGAAGGATAGATTATCTTTCAGTTGACTCTTTAGAAGTCTTACACATCCTCCTCACAAATCTCTCTCTTTATCTTTCAGTTGACTCTTTAGAAGTCTTATACATCCTCCTCACAAGTCTCTCTCTTTCCCTCAATCCAATCATGCCTTAATTAAGGGTTTCATCTGTCAATCCAGTGAAATGAACCTTGAAAGAGATGAGGTAAGGCATTCATTGAAGCCTAGTATGCAGGAAAAGAAAAATAGAGAAACATCTATCCAATCTAAGTTGTTCATCATCAAACTCTTCTTACTTCGTCTACTATCAACACCATAGACGGTCAAATTTCCAAGACAGATCATTTCCATCAGAGATTCTTGAGAAGAAACAGCACTCATTAGATTCTAAGGTGTTGAATCTATTTTATGAAAATCCGACCTTGGATAGAAGTCTGAAGGGTGAGAATTTAACCACTTCAAATCTGCACACAGCTTGTTCAATCCAGACCATTTCTATAGTGTGCCCCACCTGAGTTGACCCAAAAAACAAAATGATTCCTTGCATGTGTGATAGGTGAACTCACGAGTGGATGAAGACTATAATTTGGAATTACACTTGGATACTGCTCTCCCATCTGCTTTACCTTATCCCAATCACTCTTCAATCAAAGAAACACACAAAGGGGTAAATAAAGTGCATAATATGAGAATTATATTGATGTAGTTTGGTGAATGTCATGACATGAGTTCAGTTCGATCCATGGAAAAAAAAAAAAAAAAAATTTCATCTCATTGGTATTCTTAACCATCTTACTTCTGTGATCCCATTGACAGTCATGTAAAGGACTCTGCACAAGAGAGCCACTCTGATGATTTCAGGAGCAGAATCGAAAATCCGAGGGTCCTGAAGATGGCAATGAGCATCAAAGAGCTTGATCATCTCAATATCTGTCTCTCTCAAATTGTGTGGCACTGTTGAGAAAGATGTAAATCTTCTTGTTATTTGCTCTTTTCTCTATATGTGTATAAATAGAGATTACAAGGCAAAACTCCCTGACCTCAAGGGATGGAGAATATGCAATGAGTATTTACAGTATCAAATCACCAAATTAAAGGAATAGAATAAGATCCGTGTTCACTTGGGATTCCATGATCTGTAATGTGGATCATGTGACCTGTAATATTTAGAAGAACTACATTTTCTTTATAGATGGGAGTTCGTTCGACGCCTGGTAGTTGCCTAAGCAATTGGCAAGTGGGATGGTCGGAATTGTAGTTTAAGGAGGGATAGACATTTCCTTCAATAAAAAAGTGGAATGGTGTTGTCACCTCTAATTTTCTAACTCTTATTATGGGAAGTTTATTATGGGAAGCATTAAGAAACTACCTCAGTTTTTTGGTCATATGAAAAAGAGGAGTCTGTTTGTTTACATTAGAATACATAAGAATCAAATACATAGGCAGTTAAAAATGAAGATAAAAATTTAGTTCTTGAAAATCAAATACATATCAACCCCATCCAACGGTCAAACTGAAGTTATTAATAGGTTTTTGAAATCATATCTACGTTGCTTTGTAGGAACACAATCTAAGTGTGCGTTTGGCATTTTATTATTCGAATGTTCCCTTATTCCCACAATATAAGGGTAAATTCCCACAATATAAGGGTAAAAATAACATGTTTGGTAATTGTTTCCGAAAAAGTTGGAACAACAAATTTTTTTTTTTTTTAAGAAACAACTTGCTAGCACAACTATTTATTACTTATTCCTTGTCTTCTAAAGAAGATCATTTAAAGACTCCAAATTTTCTCACTTATCCTAAAAAGAGGCCCCATATTCATGATCTCGAATAAGATGGCCAACTCTGTAAATCTAAAAGATAAGTTGCATCGTCACAATTACAAAAGGTGAGCCCATATTATAACTTCTATAATGGTGAGACAGCATAATAAGACCTCATGTTCTAATTTCTAAAGATGTACAACACGTAGTAATTTCTAAATGTGGGTCCTATATCCACAATCACAGAAAAAGTTGCCTCACTTTATAATTCTTAAAGGTGGGTTATATGTTTACAATCGCAAAAAGTGGAGCCTAGCCATATAGTAAATACTATGAATGTAGGCCCACATTGTTAATCCTATGAACATGGCCCTGTGTTCTAATTTCTAAAGTTGGGTACCGCATTATAATTTATAAAGGTGGGTCCTGTCCCATGTATCAATAAAAAGATGACCCCACATTATAATTCCTATTTGGGTGGGTCCACATTGTAAATCATATAAGTATGGGTCCCATGCTCTTATTTTCAAAGGTGTGTGCCACGTTGTAATTTCTACATGTGGTACCATGTATGACAATAATAGAGTGTTGCAAGCAATAAAAGGTGGGTCAGCATTATAAATCCTTTTATAATCTTGTTTGCATTATGTGTAACAAAATTTTTATAAATCCTTTTATAATCTTATTTGCATTCTTTGTAACAAAATTTTAATAATGTTACCAAACTTGTTTGGTGCATCATATTCAAGTAGAGTTCATTGATGGTGCATCATATTCACAGTAGAGTTCATTGATGCAACTATTAATGGCTTCATTTGTATGGGATTTGCTGAGTTAGAGGTTGGAAGACGTCAGTACATCACATTCATACTTTGAAGCTAGTACTCAGGGCTAATAGGAGCGATGGCAGTGACAATCAATGTGCAATCAATGTGTGCACCCAACCTTCATATAATACGAGGGATGGCAGTGACAATCAATGTGTAATCAATGTGTGCAACAAACCTTCATAAATTTTTTGGCGAAGACTGGGCTTCTGCAATCAATGTGCACAATCAATGTGCTCCATCGAGTGGGCAAGCTAATTATAGGCCTTGTAATTACACCTACTTTTCAATGCCAGCCTTCTACTATTGTTGATGCTGTTAATTTGCAGTAATTTATTTATATTTGTTAAGGCAAGCCTACTTATTAATGTACCATGTAAAAGAGGTTGAGGTGAATAGCCCTAACCTTTGCCCATCCAATAAAAACAATCTTTGCAACTGCTGTCTTCAAATTTACTTCTTGTAACAACCCAAACTTTTTGTGTAGACCCATGTGTTGGATCCTTGATTAGGTCTCATTTGTGCAACCATCAATTTAGTCAATTAATCAAGAATTTAAATTGGAATTAACGTACCTAGCAAAAGCAGAGTAGAAAAAAAGGATAAAGCTTTTATATATACCTCCTAAGGTTTGTATGATTTGTATATAGACTTCTATGATTTTAGTATTTATAGATATGCCCCTCCCTTTTCATTTTAATACATTTCGCATCCCCAAAATCAGTAGTCAACCAACCATTAAAAGTTTTTAGAGTGAAATGACACATTTGCCCATCTCTTTATCCTAATATACTTAAATTCAAAGGTTTGAATTTACTTTTCTCTAAATATTATAACATTATTGATAATTATATTTAGTATGAGAGAATAACCGTATGTAAATATATTTTTAACAATAGAGGGCCTATTTCATTAAATCTAAATATATTATAATTACAATCAATGCATGTGCTTATAATTAGTTACAATTGATCTAATCCATGCATGGCATACCATTAAATTGATGAAAGTTTCAAAATACATAATTAGGCTTTATGTACATTAAAAAACTATTGAGAGAGACTGTTTGGAATTGGAATACAATAATAAAATTTTGGTAAATAATAATATACTCATGTTTGCTTAATTAATATAAAGGCAACGATGCAATTTTTATAAAAAGTTCAACACAAATTTCATGGTCATTATCCATTTTCATTAAAAATATTTTGAGGACATAAAAGGTAGTGAAATTAAAAAGTAGGAGCCTATATACAAATATTAAAATCATAGGCGCCTATTTATAATTATATAAACCTTATGAGGATATATATATATATATAAATAAAAAAAAGTTAAGCAAGTTTTGGGTGATCTCTGCATTCAGAGTTCAGACTCCATCAGTCCATCCTAGTGCACAAGAAACAAAACGCTCTCTCTCTCTCTCTCATATTTTTATGGAAACTGTTCGCCATTCAGACGCCTTGATTGCTTTCCCAGGCCTATTCTCAGTGCAAATAATTTTATCTTTAGAAGAGTTACTGGTGTGGACCCAAAACATAGACACCCTCTAAATGTATATATCTCTATCTCTATCTCCCTATCTCTATCTCTATCTCTACTCTTATAAAAGAGAAGAAACTGCACTTTTTTTTCACTACACCACATGGCCCAAAACATATACACCCTCCAAATATATATACAGCCAAAACATCTTCAGAAGAAGAGAAAAATGTCTGCGTCTTTTGAATGTGGGTGGCTTCTACAACTCCCTCCTCACCTTCATCGACAAAACAGTGGACGATGGCTTTATTAAGCTCTTTCAACGCCACATTTTCGTCTCAGCACCTAATGCCAGAAGAACTAGTGCATAGCTAGAGGTGGGTCATGCGTGTTCTACTTCTCCCCCCCCCCCCCCCTCAAAGATTAAAATCCCCATCCTCTTCTCCTTTTATTTTTTGTCACTACAATCATACTCGTTTCTTTCTGCAGGAATACGAGCCTGCGCATGATGAATGAAGTCGTGTCTAAACTTAGTTGGGAGAACGAGCTGGTCGGTTATAATTCTACCTTGCAAGTAGAGATTGCACGGTAGCAGCAACAGCAGCTGTTTGCATTAAATCCATCCCTCTCTGCTACCAAACCCCCCCTCTGTCGCTGCACTAAACCCTCTATTCTTTCTTCCTCTTCTCTTTTTTGGACATCAAAAAGGCTTGGAGTCTCTTTCTTCCTCATACATAAATCGCTTTGCCCAAACAAGATAAAAGAAGCTCAAACGAGAGTGCCAAGCGCTTATCTTCGATTGTTATATGAAGAAGAGCGGTTTTCAGGTATGGATGGCGGTTTACTATCCTCTCTTCTTTATTTGATCCTCTATTGCTTGATTACCAGTTTTGCACGTGTCAATCCCGCTTCGGTCTTTCGATTTTGTTCTTCGATTTACTACCAATACTTTTCGATTTCTTTGGTAGATCTGTAGATTTAGGGTTTAGATGGTTCTTTTCTATGATGTAGAGAGTACCATGTTTTTGCAAAATACAGCTAGGGGTTTTCCAAAAACTCTGCTAGGGCTTCTCTCTCCCACTAAAATGATAAGATCGGATTCTAGGGTTTCTCATTTCTCAGATGTTCTTTACAATCTACCTTTGTTTCCAGATCTTAGCTCGATTCTTTTTTCCAAGATTCGATTTTGAGGCGTTTCATGAAACCACCGGTTTTAGTTCTATTGTGTGTTTTTCTTGTAGTTATTGCTCCTCTTTTGTGGTTAGGTTTTGAAATTCTTCTTTTAGCACGGTTTTTTTTTTTTTTTTTTTTGGTATGAATTGTTTGATGGGGCTTGATTTTGGTGTATGTACTATGTAAATGATGGTTTGGTTGTTGTTGTTGTTTTTTTTATGATTTGAGTATTCTTGTGATGTTAGGTTAATCCTCCAGCAGAGCTGAAGAAGAGGAATCACAATTTCAAGCATCTAGTACAGTCCGCGAACTTCTTCTTCATGGTAATATTTTCATACAAGATTTACTAATCTTAGTTGGATGGAGTTTTTAGTAGAGGGGTTTATTTTTATTAATTGTAACACATCTTAGTCCCTATGGAATGTCATTCATATGGTGTAACTTAGTGCAATTTTCATCATGGACCATCTATGTTACTACAGTTGAAGACCCAATATGGACTGTGGGACCTACAGGTGGTACTAGTATGGTTATGGTGGGGAATAGGAAGAGCTTGATGAGAAGATTCTTGTTCTCATCCATATAGATAGATAATTGGGCCTACAAGTAGTATTCCTATTGGAGATTGATGGTTAATGTTATATGAGATTTACTAGTAGGATGATGACGCTTTTGTGTTATCATAATTATCCCAAAAGAATCCTAATGAAGTGTCTTACTATAGTGGGAATGTTATGCTTAAGGTCTCAGATCTCTTACTGAGATTGAATATTTCTGCTAGAGTTGGACTTCATTCAAAGTAGATGATTCTTTAGTAAAATGTTACCTTCAGTGAATCAGTTTCTAGAATATAGATTTCTTTTTTACTATTAGTCTTTCCTTTCATGTGCATTGGAATCTTTTTGTTTGTGCTGGTAACTGATTGATTTTTTTTTTCAGCTTTTCATTGATCCACTCTCTCTTTCTTTCCTTTCTTTCTTTTGTTTTTTGTTTGCTTTCAACAGTCCAATTTGTAGAGAGAGAGACATTCAAGTATGATGGGATAGGAAAGAAAAATGAAATTTACTAGGATCAGAAAAAAAATAGAAACACTTTCTTGAGTGTGAATGCAAGCATTTTTGTTACCCTATTGTAAGTTTTGATTTGGAAATGTGTGTGCAAGGCTTTGCAAAATTCAGGTTCTGGAATATAATGTTTACAGAAATCTTGTCAATGCTTCCTCTGCTCTGTTTTGAATTTGGAAGCCTTATATCATTGATGTATAGGGAACACCATGATAATTTCACTTTAAGATTGATTTCTCATCCCTCACTGATTTGATGCTGATGAAGTTGTTTCCCTAAAAAAAATTTAGGCGTCCCAACATTAGGATGGTGTGGAGATTATCCTGATGCATTCACTCCATACAAGTAGAGGCCCACCGATCTGTCAGCTCTTGCTCTCTCCAAACACATTTCCCTTGCCCCTCTCTTTCTAATGAATGAATGAATGAGAGAGAGAGAGAGAGAGAGAGAGAGAGAGAGAGAGAGAGAATTTTCTCTCTCGAACTGCAATTGATTGTTGATTGTTCTCTGTGACGCAGTGATACGGAGAAGGGAATGTTTCAAGGGGTTTGCTTTTGAGATTTTTATATTTTGTCATTTTTTCCAATCCTGATTTTTACTCACTACGTATATAAACACCACATTACGTTTTTGTTTTTGGTGTTTTTTTTCCTTGTTTGGCTGTTGATTGGTGGATTGTTTTGGAGCGGTTTTGCGATCTTTCTTTTTTCCGATTATCTCCCTCTCTCTTTCTTTCGGATCGCTGTTTTTTTATTTATTTAAGTGCAAAGAAAAAGTGTTGTTTCCTCTCATGTGATATAATGACATGACTCTTTCATGGAGAGTTCATGCATCTCTGTCGCCCTGGAAATTATTAGAAATGAGTGGGGGTTTTTCTTTCTTTCTTTCTTTTTAGGGCGGAAGACTCGGATGGAACTTGATTGTCAGATATATGTTGGTGATCATGGCCGTACATCTGGTGGGCTTCATTGGGTGTGTATTAGGGATATGATGTTGGTTGGGTCCCACTCATCAGATGAGGATGCTGTAGTGGTTGAAGTGTTTGACCATGTCACTATTTAGAGACTTAGAAAAGATTCAATCATGTCAGAGGAACCTTGTTTACCCAAGTGAGGAAAGATTTGACCAAATAATATCTTGATATAAATCTCTCTAGATTCAAATTGAACCATTGTTAGGGTTGAATTTGAACTTGTACCTAAATTACTCTATATTCAGCTTGAACTTGTGATGTGTGGGTGTTATGTCAAAATAGACATCCAAATCAAAGATCCAGAGAGGATCTGTAAATTAAAGATTATGAATTTTTTTGATCCATTAGTGTTTTGGAAGCTCTATTCAATGTGGCATTTGTAAGTTGCTCACTAGTTATTATCTCAGGTGTCTCTTACACTAGCCTTGCTGATCTTTGTTAAGAAGATTATTGATAGTTTCCTTTCATCTCTTGTGCCAGTAGGTCCATAATATGTTCAGATGTTACCAAGTATGTCACCGTTAGCACGATGAAAGATTTTGTTCAAAGAAATAACTTCATTAAAGTTATTGTCTTAGCTTCATAATCTTGTATTAGCATGCTCCAAAAGATTAATGAAGGATAGGAGGTCTAAATTATCCAGAACATTTATTGGTCTTTGGAGTATGGGATTTGTTACATGTGGAGCTCCCTCAATATCATTTTTATAAAATGACATTGAAATGTCCCTCTAATAAGCTTTTATTGGGATGTTTATCAAACATTCTAGTATGAAATAGGAGTTTTTTTAATATTTTATTGGGATGTTTATCAAACCTTATGACAAAATTTCACTCTTGATCGATGGGACTCCTCATCACGTTATTCAGTATAAAAAAATATAGATGAAGAATCTAATGGGGCAAACCCTGTGCAGACCCCAAAGGAGTATAGTGATATTCTAAATAGATTTCTAAGCACATCTCCTTTTAAAGACATCAGTCTCCTACAACGAAGTTGGCTTATGAGTCGAACAAACCTGTATATCAAAAGAAAAATATTAAAGAGTGATCAATATAAAGACATAAAAAAGAGAGAAAAACACAAACTCATTTACCAGTTAGATGTTCTATATCCGAGCAAAAAATGCTATAGATACAATGAACCATCATCACCTACCGGGAATGCAGGAATGCAGGTGATAGAGATAGGATCACCCTATAAGGAAAGCGGTGTCCCAATAATGCTAGTTGTTGGAGACGCGTCGGGTGGGCTTGAGTTAATGGAGACGGCAGGAGGGGGATAGCTTATCCAGGTATAGAACGCGCCAAACCCGTTAGGGTCTTTGGAGAAGATATATTGACTCCCCAAAATGTACTGTCAGCTGCAGACAGTTAAATGGAGATAGACTGGCACTATCGTTGTTCCTCTTTTTCTCTTTCACAGTGAAGAAGAGAGAAAGAGGAGCAGCGATAGTGCCGGTCTATCTCCACGTAACTTTCTGTAGCTGAAAATGGACAGTATATTTTGGGGTTCAATATATCTTCTCCAAAGATCCTAACGGGTTTGGTACGTTATTAACCTGTAGAAGCTATTCCCCTCTTGCCCTCTCCATTAACTCAAACTCACCCGATGCGTCTCCAATAACTAGCATTATTGGGACACCGCTTTCCTTAGAGGGTGATCCCATCTCTATCACCTACTTTTGCGGTGGGTGATGATGGTTCATTGTGTCTACAGCATCTTTTGCTTGGATATGGAGCATAAATGAGTCTGTGTTTTTCTCTTTTTTTTTTTATTTCTTTATATTAATCACTTTTTAATATTTTTCTTTTGATACACAGGTTTGTTCGACTCATAAGCCAACTTTGTTGTAGGAGACCGATGTCTTTAGAAGGGGATGTGCTTAGAAATCTATTCAGAACAACACTGTACTCCTTCAGGGTTTGCCCTATCAGATTCTTCATCTGTATTTTTTGATGCAGAGTCCCATCAATCAAGAGTGAAATTGTGTCAGAAGGTAACTTTTTGAGTGGCTATCTCTGGTGCCTTTTTTTTTTTTTTTTTTTTATCTCACTAGGCACTAAAAAACAATTTGTATCTTAAAAAATTAGATGTATCAAGCAAGTTAGGAAATCAAAATGCAAGAAAATCAAGAATTTGACACATTAATAACAAAAGGAGAAAAGGATATAAGATTTTCTTGAAGGAGAGAAATTGACGCAATTTGTACCGATCAATCCCTAGAGTTCGAAAAAAATAAGTAATATTAAAATCAGTAAAACTAAAAAGCTGCAAAATAAGAAGTAAAATACAACACTTATTAGTGAAGGATGATGCATTGAATATAAAATTTCATAATTATGAGTTTGTAGACATCTATGAGTAATGAAAATGTGCTTGAATTGATTAGTCAAAGGGTAACTAATGAAGAGCTTAACATGAATATTTAAATTCTAAAAATCATCATCGTCACGTCTAAGCATGTGATTTAAGCAGTGAAAAAAACTACAATATACCTTGATAAAATCTAAAGTGCTTCTGAATATCAACAAGAAGAAATAAGAAAGATAAATGCAAGCAAATACTCGCATTCTACAAGGACAGAGGAACCAAAGTTTCATATGCTTAATTCAGTATGACGACACCCTGAACACTATGTTTCTTTAAGCATGGCACATACTTGGATACTTGGAAAGGGGAACAACATCAGCAAAAGAAACCCAAAAAATTAAAATTAAAAATAAAAAAAAAGGCAAATGAAGGCTGGGATGGCCATTTCATATCATCTGAAGGCCGATCATTAAAGATTTAAACATGGATATCAAAAGACTAAACATCATCATCACCATCTAAGCATGTGATTTAAGTGCTAAAACAAATTAAAGCAAAAGATTTAATTTTATTTTTTTAAATGGCTATGAGCCGGGAATTGAAACACTAAATCGAACTCTTCTAAAAAACCACCACTACTGATTTTCCATATGGTGAATGATAATTCTTCATCAAACAACCCTACAAAATATAAAAATAAAGTTTGAAATAAAATTTTTGGTGAGTTACGTACTCATTGCGCCTCGCAAACAATTAGTTTGGATGCCACCCAAAACAAGGCTCCATGGAAGTTTAAGTTATATAATGATATGAGATGAAAGATATGGAATTATGGATAGAGATTTTCAACTGTGATTTGTTCATACTACGAGGTGTGAACAGGGAGGCATTTGCTCTTGCAAAGAGGGTGTGTCCCAACAATCCTCTTTGTTTGGCATCTAATGATGTTGCCCATGGTGGTGTATCTTTTGAGGGTTGTATTCTAAGTTTTCTACCATGATATAATTTATCAATGTTGGCCCTCTATTGTGGTCATTTATTCTTATTCTTTCTTTCCTTCTTTTTTTATTAAGTTTCGTTACCACGTTAGAAAATTTAAAATGAGAATTGGTAAAATAACTGATGAAAATTATCAGTTAACAAATGCAGGGAAATTAATGAGACAACAGATTGATTGCAAACAGAGAACAAAATGAAGGAAAAAAAACTTCAAATATCCTCAAATCTTCATCTGATTAGCAAGAAGAGACCCTCAAAAGAAAAGCTTAAAATATATTCATACCTTTGTCTGATTAGCAAGAAGTGACCCACAAAGGAAAAACTTAAAATATCCTTAGACCTTCATCTGATTAGCAAATCAATCTCATAATCAAATCCCTTCGATTCCTTTCGCACGTGCATCTCAATTCTCTCGTGGAGCTGGTCTTGTTCATTCATGAGTTCGGTTAGATTTCAAACACCTTAGAGGCATTTTATTTGAATGTAATATGGGTACAAAAATAGCAGAAGAAAGGGCATGTTTGTTTTCGTTGCCTGGATGATAACAGAGAAAAGAAGGGCATGTTTGTTTTCGTTGCCTGGATGATAACAGAGAAAGAGGGGGAGGGGGGGGCGGGGGGGTGTGATTTGGTCATTTTGGCTTCAAGTAACACACATTCAGCATTCCAGTGGTGCCTTAGTGCCTTTGATCAAAACAAATGGCTTTGCTGATCTGCTCCTTGCCCAGTCAAAGTGTTCCTTTAGTGACCATTATTACCCATTGGGTTTTATAGATGAGATCAGATTGGGTGAGATTGAATAAGAGAGATCAAAAGGAGGAAGGGAAACGGATGGAGATGAGAGAAAAAAAGGTTATACCTGAGTTAGGGTTCAGGTAAGGGAAAAGGGTAACTGAAGGGAAAGGACGGAGAGTGGGGAGGAGATGAGGAAGTCCATAGAGAAGGTGAGGGCATGCGTTATGATTTATTAAGGGAATCAATGAAGAGGAGCTACAATGATTTAAAAGGAGTTTAATGGGAGAGAGAAAATAAAGAGGAATGTAAAAGGGCATCTGAGACTTGAGAGGATCAAATTTATGCCAAAGGTGGTCAAAATCAAATTATACTATATGAAACCAATTGATTTCAATTGGCAAGTATTAATTAATATTTAATATATGAAGTGAACTGGTTTTGATTGTCAATTTCAAACTTGATTTTGAAATTCTTTAATTTTGACCTACTACTAATGTCAACCCAATAATATCATCCATTAAGAAGAACCGTTTTGACCATTCCATAATTTTTACATGATCGTTCTCTCTCTCAATACATTTTTTCTTGATAAAAACACCATATTAATTAGGTTCAATCCACTTTTAATTTGGTCTCTTAATGATAAATTCCTTTGTCTTTTAAGAATAAACTCTCTCTCTCTCTCTCTCTCTCTCTCTCTCTCTCGTACATTTCTTCTTGCTAAGAACACCCCATTAATTAGGTTTAAACCACTTGAAAACTCTATATTTAACGTAGCGGCTAAATCCCTTAAATCTCTCTCAAATCTTTCACCAAAGACGAAACTTTTTTAGTTTTTCTTTTTTCAAGACTATTCTTTACAATTCGAGGGAGTGGAATGTAGTGTTCAACATATGGAAGCTGAAGGCTTCCCCAAGGGTGATTGCCTTTGGGCGGCTGACCCTCCGGAAAAGAATTCCTACTATGGATATTTTAAGGAAGAGAGGGATGACTATAGTAAATGGCTGCCCTTTGTGCTTAAGATACGAGGAATCCATGGACCATCTCATGCTGAATTGCAAAACAGCTCAATCTATTTGGATGACAGTGGTAGGGTGGTTTGAGTGTAGTTGGGTCCTCCCTAATACTCTCCTCGAGCTCTTCCAGGCCTGGAAGGTTCCACTTGGATATCCTACAGGCAAGGAGATGTGGAGGTTGACATTTCGAGCGATAATCTGGATAATTTGGAAAGAAAGGAACTCAAGATGTTTTGAAGGGATACCATCCACCGAAAGTAGTTTTGTGGAGAAAACCAAGTTTTTAGTGGCTCTGGATGTCCATCAGCCCGTCTTTTAAAGGTACTCCATAGATCAAATAGTGCATCAATGGAAAGACTTAATTTTTTGTTTTCCTACTTCTGTTTTTCCTTGTCTGTACTCATCTCCTGTACTTGTTTGCTTTTATTAATCAAAGCAACCATTCAAAAAAAAAAAAAAAAAAAAAGACAACAAAATCTCTCCCCCAAATCGACAAAAATCTCTAAATCTTATTCTTCCTTAGGTTCATTTCTTCCTGTGGACTCCTAGAGTTATTGTACCAGGAAAAAAAAAAAAATTTTCATGATGGCATGGGCAGGGATCTCTCCAAATTGCAAGATGGTCTCTTCAACTACTCCTATGATTAGCTCTTCTTTCAGTTGCTTGAGCTTAGATGTATTGTAGGCATCTTCCTCATCCCTAGCCCCCTAAACTTAAAGAGAGAAAGAAAGGTTCCACCATCACCATCATCACCACCGCCATTATCAATGCAGATATTGCATTCGCTCCATCACATCTAGCCTAAATTACTCTATATCTTTATGCCAGGTATTTTTTTTATAAAATTCAATGTTAATCCACTTGCGATTGGAATATGCAAATAGAAAACACAGATCATATTGGGTCATGATTTAATTTTCATAACTTGGGATCCTTCGATATAGTCACTCTTTTCACAAAATAAATAAATAAATAAATAACTTTCATAACTTGGGATCCAAAAATTTCACTTTCTGTTAATGGCCTGGAGTTTGGAGCTTCCTATTCTACTGATGGAGTTCATTGTCCAACAATTTGAAAGGACTTCCTCGTGGAATAATCCTAAACACTTTAGTTTGCATGTAAAAATTGTCCATCAACCATCCACATCAACAATGAGGCCAAATAATTAGATGTCTAATATATATCTTACTTTTCTATTCTCTTTTTGCCTGAATTTTTCTATTTTCATTTTATGCAATTTGTTCTATGAAAAAGAGGTACTTTCATAACCCTTTCTAATGTATGATTATTTATGTTGCAATGCAGGGAGATACCGTGCTGAGCATGGTTACAAGATTGATTGGAATTCAATTTGTCCCTCATCTCTTTCTTTGTTTGAGATTCCCCAAAATTGTTTAGTTTATCTAATGCGAGCACGGAAAAGCATAGATTTGATGTGAGATGTCCTGCCATAAAAATTGGATTTTGAATATGTTTGCAAATTTATACATTTATGGGTTCCACAGTGTGTTAGCATGTCTATCGCTTTATATGTTTCAATTTTTGGCACCCATTATAGAAAGGGTAAAAATCACAGGTCCTAAAATTTTGATTTTTATGGTGTTGATTTTGAATCATGGATTTCTTTATTTATTTTACCACTTCATATCAACACAAGTATAATTATATTTTACAAGAGAACACCTACAAACAGATATTTGCTTCCTACAAAGTAGGGTTTTTCTTTAACTATAAACTATAAAATTGAGGAATTTATAATAGGTAATATTCAGGTGGGAATTGTTCTCACATATTATGTGAGAACCTTTTTGTATTGGGCCTCATTTAGGGATGGGACCGGGGAATAGAAAGATCTATATGTAAGATCACCCCAAGTATAAAGTTTGACTCCAAACCCTTGTCCCTAATCCCTTCATCCGTAGCCCACAAGTTCAAGGGCTTTATATTAAAAAAAAAAATAGTTAATTCTCGATCCAACGATTCAGTCCATTCAGATATGTGTCAATCCTTAGGATTAGTGACTATCAGAGGGTTTTGGGAATTGTTCTCATATATTATGTGAACTTTTTTGTGCTAGCCCCCATTTGGGGATGGGACCGGGGATAGAAAGATCTATATGTAAGATCACCCCAAGTATAAAGTTTGACTCCAAATCCATAATCCTAATCCCTTCATTCATGGCCTATAAGTTTAAGGGCTTTATATTAAAAAAAAAAAAAATAGTTAACCTTCGATCCAACGATTCAGTCCATTCAGATATGTGTTAATTTTTAGGATTAGTGACTATCAGGGGGTTTCCTGTTAGTTGTTAGGTTTGAATGGGTTGCTAGTTGGGCCCGTAAAAAAGTTCTTATATAATAGGGGCGAATTAATTCTTACTTAAATATTTTCCTTTTATAATTACTTTATATTTATCATGGAAAACGTCATATATTAAATTTCTTACAAACTCTTTCCATTTCAATACAATTTATACATAAAATATCATATTTTAATTTCTAATAATATTTTAAATTTCCTATATTTTTAAATGTTTTGGAGCATGTGGCTCAATTCTTGAAAATTGCCAATATGAGAATAGTAGTGATAGTGATAGTACTCTTATACTTATGAGAATAAATGGGGTTTTTATATTTGAAACGGCAATCAATGAAATAAATAGAAAAAATAAATGGAAGATAAATGTTTTCATGACTGTATAGAGTAGGAAGGAAAAGAGAGGGAAGGACAGTAATTTTAAGGGAAAAGAATGAAAGGATAACGTTCAATTTGTTTTTACATTCAGTCACTATTCTAAACTTTTTATAAATAATCTTCATCTTATCAAGGAAGACTATGCCTTATCAAATCGATCATTGTTTAGCAAGATGATTCTTTTTTTAGCTCATCTTGAATTTTATTTATTTTACCCTATAGAGAAATTTTATTTATTTATTTATTTTATTCATGAAGACTTTTTATTTATTTAAGGTCTAATTATTTAATAAAAGATAAGTCTTGATCCATTATTTTTTTTAAAGTATTTTTCTATAGCTTTTCTCCATGTAGAAGAATTTACTTTTGTCCTTTGTAGTCGATGTTAATTAAATTGATGTCATTTAGTAGAATTGTTTTTATTTTGTAGTTGATTTTAAAATTAGTTAGAGAAAGAATTCTTTTAATGAAGAATTTGTAGTTGATTTTAAAGTTAGTTAGAGAAAGAATTCTATTCATGGAGATTTTTATTTTTATTTTTAAGGTTTGGTTCTTTTCTAAAAGAGAAATTTTTACTTACAAACAGATATTTGCTTCCTATAAAACTATTAAATCGAGAATTTATAACTACTTGAGATTTATCAAGGCAAATATCATATATTAAGTTTATTGTTAGTTCTTTTTGTTTCAATCTAATTTATACATAAACTTTCATATTTTTATTTCTAATAAATTTTTAACTTTTTTTATATTTATTAAATGATAAATTAAATTGCTCGTGCTAAACACCGGCATGTTTTGCTAGTTATTTATATATATGAAACCAATTGAAATCAATTGGCAATTTCTAATTGATTTTGACTCTCCATCAATGCCTCTCGAAATTTCTCTTTCAGAAATCAACCTCAAATGGATTTGACCTGGCTAAATTTATTTTTGACCCTTTCAAGCTCTGCTTAGTAACTTCTCATATTCCCCCTTCAATCGGTATTCTTTTCTCCACGTTCCCCCTCTTTCTGCCCACATTACAAATCGTCCATTCACAATTGTTGCTCAAGAACAGTAACTCCGCCGATACGTTTGTGCGGGCATTTTTCCAAATACTCTAGGGCCCGTTTGGTAACTCTAATCTAATTAATAAGAGCTAATTAAATTAAGGTCTAAAATGAAAGTTTTAATTTGAGATTAGACTGTTCGGTAAAAATATTAAAAAAAAAAAACTCATATTTCATACTAGAATGTTTGATAAACATCCCAATAAGAGCTTATTAGAGGGACATTTCAATGTCATTTTATAAAAATGATATTGAGGGATCTCCACATGTAAGAAATCCCATACTCCAAAGACCAATAAATGCTCTGGATAATTTAGACCTCCTTATCTTTCATTAATCTTTTGGAGCATGCTAATAATTGAATTCTAAAAAAACTAAATAAAAATGGGCATTTGTTACACATAATTAAAAAAGTTAATTCCTGTAAGTACACATAAAATGGTAAATCTCTATCCTCATATGATAGTCAAGAGCATGTACCAATATAAATAAGGAGATATGGGAGAATGATTTCTAATATTGCAATAGAGAGGTAATGGAATACCCATTCAAAGGGACAAACCATCTTTCAAGAGATAAACTGGTTGAGGCATTCCATCAGACATTTTATGGGCACATGAGATTGTATTCAATCTTATACAGCAAAGACGATGAGTTGTGGGGTCTTGGTGGGGTACCAAGAAAATAGAAAACTCATGCATCTAAAATGCATCTAAGAGGAGATGTGAGACTTTACACTCGGATCAAACAAGAAAGTGATAAACCCTTTGTCATTCATTTGATGACAGTTAGAAGAAGGGTCAAAAGCTCAGAGGGAATTACTGAGAAGGGTATATATGTAAATATGAAATGTTTTGCAGGGCAATTTCGTCCACAGCACCCTTAATTACTGTCTTCCTGCATATCTCCACTTTTAGAGAAAAAAAGTTCAAATAAAAATGCTACTCTTATCAGCTTTTTTTTTTTGGGGCCAAAACCTCTAATTCCTAATAATAAGCTCTAAATAAAAAAAAAATGCAAATAGAAGTTTATCACCTGATGTAGTGTGTGTATGAGCGACGACACTCATACATAGAAAAAGGCCAATACACGTATTCAGGTAGAACATTATGTAAGATATATTTTAAAATAAAGTAAAGTTAAATTTGGCTGGGGCTCATTAATTAACATGATATTTTTTTATTCGGATTAAATTTTTAATAGGTGAGCTCATTGTGTAACCACAATTAAAAAAATATAAATGTATTTTTTATTATGTACAAATTTGGCAAAGGAGTTTTATGAATATATATTTACTTTTCAAATTTTCTCATTATATATATATATATATATATATATATATATATTCACACACAATGGGGCAAAGTGAGATGGGCCAAAAGACAAAGGACATTTTTGAAATAAAAGAAAAGACATGGGATCAGAAAGTGAGAATGCTCTTTATTAAGTTGTGTTTCCTTCGACGTCGACTCGTATGACTTTCCATAGAGAAGGAGAAAAAGGGAAGCGGGAGGAGGAAGAAGAGGAGCTGCGAGCGGTGCCCGCGCCGGCGATGATGGCACAAAGAGGTATCTCAATTTTGTTAAATCCTAGTTTTGGAACAAAACCCGTCGCATAATAAAATGGTGTTTGGGTTGGGGTGATGGGGCAATGGAAATGATCTGTTGGGGTTCTGGGGATTATTAATTTAGATGGGGTGCTGTTGGTGGAGAGGGCTGAGAAGGAGGAGAGATCAAGAGGAAGGCTCTGAAGAAGAACCCAGTTGGATTCTGGAAGGTTTGGGCCAAACAAATTATAAAGAATCTCACTTACCTTAATGCTGGTTAGTGATAAAGACTATAATTTTTTTACTTTTTTTTACCTTCTTCCATCTTCATCTTTTCTTCCCTACCTGTTTTACCTCGCCCTTTGTGGTTTTGTTGTATTATTACAACAAAGACAGCCAGTCATACATTTTAGAGTAAAGAAAATAGTGTGATCAAATCTCAAAAGATTCGAGCCATGTAAGTTATCTCAAAGTTAATTTTTTTTTTTTTTTTTTAACATTCCTATTAATCTCTATCTTCATATCACGATGTTACGTATCACGATGAAAATATTATAAATACAGGTGCTCTCATTTGGATTTATATGATAAAAAGAACTGTTTAGAGCATAAGGAAAGAACAAAGAGATACTATAATTTTTCTTGATAATGTTTATTACTTCTTTAGAGTTTCTTTGTTACTGTTGTAGTTGTATATCAATTGATGTCAACCGTTTCATGTTGCGGTGACTCTCAATTCTTTTGTTGTAAAGCCCTAAGTTATCTCAAAGTTTTTTTTTTTTTCTTTCATATTAATCTCTATCTTCCTACAATATCTCCTTAACATGTCTCGATTTCCTCTTATCAAAGTGTCTCAAAATCTTAGATATACCAAAATGATAGGACTCTTAGATAGAAGTTGTTAATAAGATAAGAGTCTAATAAAATTTCAAGATTACATACGTCTTCCTAGTATTGTACATGTGTTTCTTAACAGCATTATACCAATTCAAGTTGAAATCATACCAATTCAGAGAGAGCTGCATGCATGGATGTAAGCAAATGATTGAATTGGTAATGTTTGAAGTTTTACATTTTTCCTTTCAAACATCTTCTTCAACTATCATGAGTCATCATTTTTTAAAATAAATTATCAAATTATTTATTAATTTATTCTTTAAATTACAGGGCCAACCTGATTCTAGGGACTGGGTGGTATAGGAAAAAGGTATGTTTCAATCTTTATTAATTATTAATTTAGGTGTAATCATTATATAAAAAAATGTATGCATATACAGTTCATGTGACTAACCCCTTCCACAAATGGAAGTGATCAGATTGCTAGTGGTTACTTCACACAAATTGCAAGTGGAGGATTCATTAATGTATCTTATACTCTACCTCTTACATTATGTGAAATTGTCATGTTATTGAATGCTTGTAGCTAAATTTGATACATGTAACATTTCTATGTTTGAAGCTTAATCTTATATATAAAGTTGTGTGATAAGGGTAAGATGACAAGATATTGAAAAAGACTCGAGTCAAGTGACTATACTAACATTTCCTGGTCTTTTGTCATTGATTCATGAAATCCATGTTTAAAGGGAAGTATTGCAAGTAATCCGTAAAAATCCCTAATAAAGAAGGTTAATGATTGGGTGACCTTGAATTCCTGTTAATGGAAGCTATGGGCAACATCCTTTTGTGGAAGTGATGGGCTGCTTTTTTGACTCCCTTATTCTGAAGGATTAGGAGTATTGCCACTTTGCGTCGCTTTAAAAGTTTTAAATCACATGATATCTTCGTAGTATTAAGTACTAGATGTTCAATTGAGTCTTACTTAAAGGCTCTAACCACTCTTTTGCATTTCGAAGTTTTAAGACTTTTAGAAGTTCAAATACTTATATGGGAGAGCTGAATCTTTGTGAAAGTACACTTTTTGTAACATTTTCTTACCTTTGTATATTGGTTAGATGTTTAAATTTTTTCAGGTGGTGTATGTACTACATGGTTTCGATGGTGAGCCAGTGCGGATATGTTAGGTTCAGTTTCATATTCATGTCAAAAGAGAAGATTTAGAAATTTATATGGAGATCTTTACTGGGTAGATGCCTGCCAAAACATTGGTTTAAGTTCTGCACTTATCTAAGGTGCCTCTCACCTGATTTTTGGTATCTTTAGGGAAATGTCAAAAGAGAATTAATCACAAGAGCTTCCCAAATGGTGAATAAGACATCTTAATTTTGTTCAGGATATAGAAACATCATTAAGGACCCTCCTTGCCTCAGGTTTTGTCTCTTAGATACTTTTAGCATCTCTTAGTTTTTAATGGTTCATGTAATGTGAATGACACTGATTTCATTTTTTTGAGAAATGCTAGTTGGAAGCAACTTTCTAGACAGAGAAAATACTCACAATTAGCCTTATGTTGTTATTTCTTTGCTCTCTTTACCATGTACTCGTGTAGACTGATTGGGTGTTTAAATTTTTTTAGGGTGGTTGGTGTTTGTATTGACAATTGTAGAAGATATGTCCTACTATTACAAAAATTACTTTCTATTTATGCTATACTACTACAAAAAAAAGTTAATCAAATTAGAATTATATATACCATAGATTAAGAAAAATTATTTTTTTTTCTATATTTTAATTATTACCATTTATATTAGAATAAATTCGATTGGAGCAAATTCCTTTCAAGGGATAAAACCAATGGAACCGTGTTTCTTGCAGAGTTAATATTTTAAATATAGGTCCCTCTTATTAATTTCTTTTGATCTTCTATATAAAAGTCTCTAATGTATAAGTTGCCATTGTATAACAAAGAAGAAGACCAAGAATCAATGTTCAGAATTCTTTACTTTTACTTTATGTAATTTACAGTGGTAGATGTACTAATCTTCCATACTTAACTATGTCTATCTAATTACTATTTTTATTTATAAATTGCTATTATAAAAAAAAACTAACCCAATTAAAATTATATAAACCATGAATAAGAAAAACTATGATTATTTATATTAAAATCGGTAATTTTTTTTCAAAAGATAAAAGCTAATGGAACTGTGTTTTTGAAAATCGTTAATATTGCACGTCACAACAACATGAAAGATAAATATTGAAATTCTTAGTTCCACCCTCGCAAATTGAACCAGTTTCATACATATTTTGTGCTAAACTTTTGGGTTCCATGTTTAAGAGGTGGGTTCTATAAGTTAGAATCTTCCTTCTGCTTCTAAACTTTGTAGAATTGAAGTAGGGTATTTGGAGAATACAATTCATGTGGAATGACGTGAAAAGCATTTCGGAATTAAAAATACTAAAGTGGGAAAATAGGTTATCTGTTGTCCAACAGATATAGAACTGATCACTATATTCTAATACAAAACAAACTCTTTTGCAGTGAGTTGAACTCAATAATTTATGATATTTATCTAACATAATCCTCTATTTATGTGTAACATTCTGAGTATTTTCACATATTTGTGGGACCCATATGTATACTAAGTTGTATATATGCATTTTCCTAATTAGATAGTATTCATTGACCAAAAGTCCAGACCCATTCCAAAAAAGGCATTTCTCCCACGGTATGGGCATGTTAGTTCTAAAATGGCGCAATTGTAGCTGTGGGAAATATTCAAAATTTTGGAAGGAAGAGGGAAAAATCATATCTAGGGGTAAGCTACTCGTCAAAACCTCCAAATAAAATGGATGATTAGGAAAAACCCTCTCTCTCTATAGTTAATTATTAACCTTGTTTAGTTGATGTAGCTCTTTTGGGATGATATATCTATGCTGCGATCCACCACTTAATGAAACATGCATGTCATTATGTCCCATTGATAATTTAAGAAATATAAATGTCCATAGTTATGTCATTTGTATTGATTAAAATCTTATACATGTTTAGGTTGCTGATCATGATGTATGTTGGAGGTCGTTCGACAAGAGCTATATATCGAACATTTATTTCAATGTATCATCTAGAGTTTCTAGGTCCGGATGGAGATACCGTCTAGATTTACTAGATAGTGATGGCCAACCACGATTGGTTAGTGCCAAAGACGGGGAGAGAGCACCTTCTGCACCTCTTGCATTGATGCGCCAAATTGGGTATTTCTTATGAAAAGAGAGCCAAATTGGGTTTTTCTTATGAAAATAGCGTGGACATTTGAAGGCAAGATGAGGAGCAGTCAAATTCTGATAGATTTCCATTTGACACACGCTTGAGCTGGCCTTGCGTACTTCAATATCTAAAATCATGGGTGGGATTCTCTATTATTCTGATAGATTTCCATTTGACAGACGCTTGAGCTGGCCGCGCGTACTTCAATATCTAAAATCATGGGTGAGATTCTCTATTATTCTGATAGATTTCCATTTGACAGACGCTTGAGCTGGCCGCGCGTACTTCAATATCTAAAATCATGGGTGGGATTCTCTTCTTAATAGCAGTGATTAGAACTTTTCTCATTAATTTTTTCCATTGCATTAGGTTTCAGTTCCTTTTACCCCTTCCTCTATTGTATATATACTTTCAATTTGATGTCTAGCACTGAAATCAAGGCACAGTTTTCTTTCTTTCTTTTTTTTAGTTTTGAAATAAAACTGATTGTTATTGTGGTTAGCAGTAATGTGCAATGATGCATAAATATTTAGGGTCTTTTGTTTACAGTATTTACATTGTAAATGAGGTATGCGTAAATAAGGCAATTTATACACCAAAAGTTTCACACAAAACACGTATAAAAGTGATTCACACCCCTGAGGGTGGAACCAATAATTAAGAAAATTCATCTTTCATTTTGTTGTGAAGTGAAATATTAACGATCTTCAAAAGCACATTTACACTAGTTTTCATCTCTTGAAAAGAATTTACTTATTCTAATATAAATAATCATAATAAAAATATAGGAAATTTTTTTTTCTTTATCCATGGTCTATACAATTTCAGTTGGGTTAAATTTTTTTATAGTAGCAGAACATAAATAGAATCGTGATTGGATAGGCATAGTCAAGTACGGAGGATCAATACTTCTGCCATTATAAATTACATTAAGGTGGATTTTTGTTCTTGGCTTTTTTTTTTTTTTATTTACACAACTTATACATTGGAGACTTTTACCGATAAAAAAAATACATTGGAGACTTTTATATGGAAGGTTCAAAGGGAATCATTAAGAGAGACCTATATTTAAAATCTAAACTATGCAAAAGGCACAGTTCCATTGGTTTTTATCTCTTGAAAGAAATTTGCTCCAATTGGATTTATTCTGATATAAATGGTCATGATTAAAACATAGGAAAAAATAATTTTTCTTTATCTATGGTGGATATAACTCTGATTGGATAAACTTTTTTGTAATAGTAGAACATAAATAGAAAGTGATTTTGAGCGTGTTAATTTCAATTATGTGCCCCACGATTGAAAAGACATAGCATCTACAATTGTAAGTACGTACAACAAAAGAAGGAGAGCTTCTATTGGAACCATAGTTAAGATTTCTTTTCCTAAACTCTCCCTCCTTCCTATTGGTGCCGTAGTTAAGAAGGAGTGAAATAGTTTAGGTAGAGAGACTAAAGTACCCTCGTATAATTAATGGGCTAATGTGTTAAGCTATGGGTATATGAGTCATTCTAAGGGTAATTGCATAACTCTATAAGGAAAAACTATCTATAATTAGGATTACAACTAAGACCTCTAATTACCTAATTACTTTAGGAAAACCACTATTAATCTCACAATGGTCTTAATCCTATAAACTAGGTTAAATTAATGGGAATTACTAACTACTCATGCTAATCACCTATTAGATAGGATAACCTATGGTTGATGTCAAACTGGTTCCATTAGGTATTTCTAGGGACAAGTCGTAGGGCCCGTTTGGTAATTTTACTAATATAGTCAAGTAAAGTAAAGTCAAGTTAAACATCACATCAAAAGCACTTTTCCAAAAAATTCCCTCCATCTTTTAAAAAAAAAAGTCAAAAAGCAATTACATTTACTCACTAAAACATAAAAAAACTTCATTTCCCCGGACAAAAAGTCAAAACTATAACATCTCAAACAACTAAAAACAAAATACTATCATAACTCACTTATATTTTATTCATTCTTTTTATTTCACTTCACTCCACTTTATTTTAAAAGTAAATTACCAAACGGGCCCAAGGATACAGTGGACATTATCTAAAACTAAGAACTGTGGATCTCAACAGCCAATAGGGTAGGTGAAGTTTCACTTCGATCCAAACTTTATAGATAGTTAAAACAAGGCTAAATATTTGAGCAACTTATCACAAAGTGCTGATTTTATTTTTTGTTTACGTGAAAATCCAACTGTGGATGTGAATTAGTGAGGCAGACATAATAAGGACTTGTTTCCTCAAATGAATTGCAAATTCTCCAAGTGCCATGCCCCTGAAGATTTTCCAAATCCTCATGTACAACCCAACATTTGGAGATTTGGAAATTGGACAATTTCAAAGGCCAAAAGCGATATTTCATAAGACTGAATTTGTGAAATCTCATTAATCAAATAAGGAATTCTAAATGCACCATATGTTTTCATCTGTTAAGTACATGTGGTCACATAAGGGTGGGCCTTAACCAATGGAGAGGTGGGCACCTCACAGAAGGATAGAATATCTTTCAGTTGACTCTTTAGAAGTCTTATACATCCTTCTCACAAATCTCTCTCTTTCCCTCAATCCAATCATGCCTTAATTAAGGGGTTTCATCTGTAAATCCAGTGAAATGAACCTTGAAAGAGATGAGGTAAGGCATTCATTGAAGCCTAGTATGCAGGAAAAGAAAAATAGAGACCAATCTAAGTTGTTCATAATCAAACTCTTCTTACTTCGTCTACGATCAACACCATAGACGGTCAAATTTCCAAGACAGATAATTTCTATCAGAGATTCTTGAGAAGAAACAGCACTCAATAGATTCTAAGGGGTTGAATCTATTTTATGAAAATCCGACCTTGGATAGAAGTCTGAAGGGTGAGAATTTAACCACTTCAAATCTGCACACAGCTTGTTCAATCCAGACCATTTCTATAGTGTGCCCCACCTGAGTTGACCCATAAAACGAAATGATTTCTTGCATGTGTGATAGGTGAACTCACCAGGGATGAAGACCATAATTTGGAATTACACTTGGATACTGCTCTCCCATCTGCTTTACCTTATCCCAATCATTCTTCAATCAGAGAAACACACAAAGGGGTAAATAAAGTGCATATTATGAGAATTATATTGATGTAGTTTGGTGAATGTCATGACATGAGTTCAGTTTGATCCATGGGAAAAAAAAAATCATCTCATTGGTATTCTTAACAATCTTACTTCTGTGATCCCATTGACAGCCATGTAAAGGACTCTGCACAAGAGAGCCGCTCTGATGATTTCAGGAGCAGAATCGAAAATCCGAGGGTCCTGAAGATGGCAATGAGCATCAAAGAGCTTGATCATCTCAATATCTGTCTCTCTCAAATTGTGTGGCACTACTGATAAAGATGTAAATCTTCTTGTTATTTGCTCTTTTCTCTGCATGTGTATAAATAGAGATTACAAGGGAAAAATCCCTGACTTCAAGGGATGGAGAATATACAATGAGTATTTACAGTATCAAATCACCAAATTAAAGGAATAGAATAAGATCCGTGTTGACTTGGGATTCCATAATCTGTAATGTGGATCATGTGACATGTAATATTAAGAAGAACTACATTTTCTTTATAGATGGGAGTTCGTTCAACGCCTGGTAGTTGCCTAAGCAATTGGCAAGTGGGGTGGTCGGAATTGTAGTTTAAGGAGGGATAGACATTTCCTTCAATAAAAAAGTGGAATGGTGTTGTCACCTCTAATTTTCTAACTCTTATTATGGGAAGTTTATTATGAAAAAGTGGATTGGTGTTGTCACCTCTAATTTTCTACCTCTTATTATGGGAAGTTTATTATGGGAAGTACTAAGAAACTACCTAAGTTTTTGGCTCATATGAAAAGAGGAGTCCATTTGTTTACATTAGAATACATAAGAATCAAACACATAGGTAGTTAAAAATGAAGATAAAAAATTAGTTCTTGAAAATCAAATACATATCAACCCCATCCAAATACATTCTAAGTGTGCATTTGGCATTTTATCATTCGAATGTTCCCTTGTTCCCACAAAATAAAGGTAAATTCCCACAATATAAGGGTAAAAATAACATGTTTGGTAATTGTTTCTGAGAAAGTTGGGACGAGAAATTTTTATTTTTATTTTTTAAGAAACAACTTGCTAGCACAGTTATTTATTACTTATTCCTTGTCTTTTAAAGAAGATCATTTAAAGACTCCAAATCTCCTCACTTATCCTAAAAGCAGGCCCCATATTCATGATCTCGAAGAAGATGGCCAACTCTATAAATCTTAAAGATAAGTTGCACAGTTACAATCACAAAAGGTGAGCCCATATTATAACTTCTATAATGGTGGGACAACATTATAAGACCCCATGTTCTAATTCTTGAAGATGTGCAACACGTTGTAATTTCTAAAGGTTGGTCCCGTGTCCACAATCACAGAAAAAAATTGCCTCACTTTATAATTCTTAAAGGTGGGTTATATGTTTACAATCGCAAAAAGTGGAGCCGAGCCACATAGTAATTACTATGAATGTAGGCCCATATTATTAATTCTATGAACGTGGCCCTGTGTTTTAATTTCTAAAGTTGGGTACCGCATTATAATTTCTAAAAGTGAGTCCCATCCCATGTATCAATAAAAAGATGACTCCACATTATAATTCCTATTTGGGTGGGTCCACATTGTAAATCATATGAGCATGGGTCCCATGCTCTTATTTTCAAAAGTGTGAACCACATTGTAATTTCTACATGTGGATCCCATATACAACATTAATAGAGTGCTACAAGCAATAAAAGGTGGGTTGGCATTATAAATCCTTTTATAATCTTGTTTGCATTATGTGTAACAAAATTTTTATAAATCCTTTTATAATCTTATTTGCATTCTGTGTAACAAAATTTTTATAATGTTACCAAACTTGTTTGGTGCATCATATTCAAGTAGAGTTTATTGATGGTGCATCATATTCACAGTAGAGTTCATTGATGCAACTATTAATGGCTTCATTTGTATGGGATTTGCTGAGTTAGAGGTTGGAAGACGTCAGTACATCACATTCATACTTTGAAGCTAGTACTCAGGGCTAATAGGAGGGATGGCAGTGACAATCAATGTGCAATCAATGTGTGCACCCAACCTTCATATAATACGAGGGATGGCAGTGACAATCAATGTGTAATCAATGTGTGCAACAAACCTTCATAAATTTTTTGGCGATGACTGGGCTTCTGCAATCAATGTGCACAATCAATGTGCTCCATCGAGTGGGCAAGCTAATTATAGGCGTTGTAATTACACCTACTTTTCAATGCCAGCCTTCTATTATTGTTGATGCTGTTAATTTGCAGTAATTTATTTATATTTGTTAAGGCAAGCCTACTTATTAATGTATACCATGTAAAAGAGGTTGAGGTGAATAGCCATAACCTTTGCCCATCCAATAAAAACAATCTTTGCAACTGCTGTCTTCAAATTTACTTGTTGTAACAACCCAAACTTTTTGTGTAGACCCACGTGTTGGATCCTTGATTAGGTCTCATTTGTGCAACCATCAATTTAGTCAATTAATCAAGAATTTAAATCGGAATTAACGTACCTAGCAAAAGCAGAGTAGAAAAAAAGGATAAAGCTTTTATATATACCTCCTAAGGTTTGTATGATTTATATATAGACTTCTATGATTTTAGTATTTATAAATATGCCCCTCCCTTTTCATTTTAATACATTTCGCATCCCCAAAATCAGTAGTCAACCAACCATTAAAAGTTTTTAGAGTGAAATGACACATTTGCCCATCTCTTTATCCTTATATACTTAAATTCAAAGGTTTGAATTTACTTTTCTCTAAATATTATAACATTATTGATAATTATATTTAGTATGAGAGAATAACCGTATGTAAATATATTTTTAACAATAGAGGGCCCATTTCATTAAATCTAAATATATTATAATTACAATCAATGCATGTGCTTATAATTAGTTACAATTGATCCAATCCATACATGGCATACCATTAAATTGATGAAAGTTTCAAAATACATAATTAGGCTTTATGTACATTAAAAAACTATTGAGAGAGACTGTTTGGAATTGGAATACAATAATAAAATTTTGGTAAATAATAATATACTCATGTTTGCTTAATTAATATAAAGGCAAAGATGCAAGTTTTATAAAAAGTTCAACACAAATTTCCTGGTCAATATCCATTTTCATTAAAAATATTTTGAGGACATAAAAGGTAGTGAAATTAAAAAGTAGGAGCCTATATACAAATATTAAAATCATAGGCGCCTATTTATAATTATATAAACCTTATGAGGATATATATATATATATATATATATATATAAAAAGTTAAGCAAGTTTTGGGTGATCTCTGCATTCAGAGTTCAGACTCCATCAGTGCATCCTAGTGCACAAGAAACAAAACGCTATCTCTCTTTCTCTCTCATATTTTTATGGAAACTGTTCGCCATTCAGACGCCTTGATTGCTTTCCCAGGCCTATTCTCAGTGCAAATAATTTTATCTTTAGAAGAGTTACTGGTGTGGACCCAAAACATAGACACCCTCTAAATGCATATATCTCCATCTCTATCTCTCTATCTCTATCTCTATCTCTACTCTTATAAAAGAGAAGAAACTGCACTTTTTTTTCGATACACCACATGGCCCAAAACTTATACACCCTCCAAATATATATACACCCAAAACATCTTCAGAAGAAGAGAAAAATGTCTGGGTCTTTTGAATGTCGGTGGCTTCTACCACTCCCTCCTCACCTTCATCGACAAAACAGTGGACGATGGCTTTATTAAGCTCTTTCAACGCCACATTTTCGTCTCAGCACCTAATGCCAGAAGAACTAGTGCATAGGTAGAGGTGGGTCATGCGTGTTCTACTCCCCCCTCCCCCCCCACCCTTACAAAGATTAAAATCCCCATCCTCTTCTCCTTTTATTTTTTGTCACTACAATCATACTCGTTTGTTTCTGCAGGAATACGAGCCTGCGCATGATGAATGAAGTCGTGTCTAAACTTAGTTGGGAGATGGTCGGTTATAATTCTAACTTGCAAGTAGAGATTGCACGGTAGCAGCAACAACAGCTGTTTGCATTAAATCCATCCCTCTCTGCTACCAAACCCCCTCTCTCGCTGCACTAAACCCTCTTTTCTTTCTTCCTCTTCTCTCTTTTTTGGGACATTAAAAGGCTTGGACAGTCTCTTTCTTCCTCATACATAAATCGCTTTGCCCAAACAAGATAAAAGAAGCTCAAACAAGAGTGCCAAGCGCTTATCTTCTATTGTTATATGAAGAAGAGCGGTTTTCAGGTATGGATGGCGGTTTACTATCCTCTCTTCTTTATTTGATCCTCTATTGCTTGATTACCAGTTTTGCACGTGTCAATCCCGCTTTCGGTCCTTCGATTTTGTTCTTCGATTTACTACCAATACTTTTCGATTTCTTTGGTAGATCTGTAGATTTAGGGTTTAGATGGTTCTTTTCTATGATGTAGAGAGTACCATGTTTTTGCAAAATACAGCTAGGGGTTTTCCAAAAACTCTGCTAGGGCTTCTCTCTCCCACTAAAATGATAAGATTGGATTCTAGGGTTTCTCATTTCTCAGTTGTTCTTTACAATCTACCTTTGTTTCCAGATCTTAGCTCGATTCTTTTTTCCAAGATTCGATTTTGAGGCGTTTCATGAAACCACCGGTTTTAGTTCTATTGTGTGTTTTTCTTGTAGTTATTGCTCCTCTTTTGTGGTTAGGTTTTGAAATTCTTCTTTTAGCACGGTTTTTTTTTTTTTTTTTTTTGGTATGAATTGTTTGATGGGGCTTGATTTTGGTGTATGATGGTTTGGTTTGTTGTTGTTTTTTTTATGATTTGAGTATTCTTGTGATGTTAGGTTAATCCTCCAGCAGAGCTGAAGAAGAGGAATCACAATTTCAAGCATCTAGTACAGTCCGCGAACTTCTTCTTCATGGTAATATTTTCATACAAGATTTACTAATCTTAGTTGGATGGAGTTTTTAGTAGAGGGGTTTATTTTTATTAATTGTAACACATCTTAGTCCCTATGGAATGTCATTCATATGGTGTAACTTAGTGCAATTTTCATCATGGACCATCTATGTTACTACAGTTGAAGACCCAATATGGACTGTGGGACCTACAGGTGGTACTAGTATGGTTATGGTGGGGAATAGGAAGAGCTTGATGAGAAGATTCTTGTTCTCATCCATATAGATAGATAATTGGGCCTACAAGTAGTATTCCTATTGGAGATTGATGGTTAATGTTATATGAGATTTACTAGTAGGATGATGACGCTTTTGTGTTATCATAATTATCCCAAAAGAATCCTAATGAAGTGTCTTACTATAGTGGGAATGTTATGCTTAAGGTCTCAGATCTCTTACTGAGATTGAATATTTCTGCTAGAGTTGGACTTCATTCAAAGTAGATGATTCTTTAGTAAAATGTTACCTTCAGTGAATCAGTTTCTAGAATATAGATTTCTTTTTTACTATTAGTCTTTCCTTTCATGTGCATTGGAATCTTTTTGTTTGTGCTGGTAACTGATTGATTTTTTTTTTCAGCTTTTCATTGATCCACTCTCTCTTTCTTTCCTTTCTTTCTTTTGTTTTTGTTTGCTTTCAACAGTCCAATTTTGTAGAGAGAGAGACATTCAAGTATGATGGGATAGGAAAGAAAAATGAAATTTACTAGGATCAGAAAAAAAATAGAAACACTTTCTTGAGTGTGAATGCAAGCATTTTTGTTACCCTATTGTAAGTTTTGATTTGGAAATGTGTGTGCAAGGCTTTGCAAAATTCAGGTTCTGGAATATAATGTTTACAGAAATCTTGTCAATGCTTCCTCTGCTCTGTTTTGAATTTGGAAGCCTTATATCATTGATGTATAGGGAACACCATGATAATTTCACTTTAAGATTGATTTCTCATCCCTCACTGATTTGATGCTGATGAAGTTGTTTCCCTAAAAAAAATTTAGGCGTCCCAACATTAGGATGGTGTGGAGATTATCCTGATGCATTCACTCCATACAAGTAGAGGCCCACCGATCTGTCAGCTCTTGCTCTCTCCAAACACATTTCCCTTGCCCCTCTCTTTCTAATGAATGAATGAATGAGAGAGAGAGAGAGAGAGAGAGAGAGAGAGAGAGAGAATTTTCTCTCTCGAACTGCAATTGATTGTTGATTGTTCTCTGTGACGCAGTGATACGGAGAAGGGAATGTTTCAAGGGGTTTGCTTTTGAGATTTTTATATTTTGTCATTTTTTCCAATCCTGATTTTTACTCACTACGTATATAAACACCACATTACGTTTTTGTTTTTGGTGTTTTTTTTCCTTGTTTGGCTGTTGATTGGTGGATTGTTTTGGAGCGGTTTTGCGATCTTTCTTTTTTCCGATTATCTCCCTCTCTCTTTCTTTCGGATCGCTGTTTTTTTATTTATTTAAGTGCAAAGAAAAAGTGTTGTTTCCTCTCATGTGATATAATGACATGACTCTTTCATGGAGAGTTCATGCATCTCTGTCGCCCTGGAAATTATTAGAAATGAGTGGGGGTTTTTCTTTCTTTCTTTCTTTTTAGGGCGGAAGACTCGGATGGAACTTGATTGTCAGATATATGTTGGTGATCATGGCCGTACATCTGGTGGGCTTCATTGGGTGTGTATTAGGGATATGATGTTGGTTGGGTCCCACTCATCAGATGAGGATGCTGTAGTGGTTGAAGTGTTTGACCATGTCACTATTTAGAGACTTAGAAAAGATTCAATCATGTCAGAGGAACCTTGTTTACCCAAGTGAGGAAAGATTTGACCAAATAATATCTTGATATAAATCTCTCTAGATTCAAATTGAACCATTGTTAGGGTTGAATTTGAACTTGTACCTAAATTACTCTATATTCAGCTTGAACTTGTGATGTGTGGGTGTTATGTCAAAATAGACATCCAAATCAAAGATCCAGAGAGGATCTGTAAATTAAAGATTATGAATTTTTTTGATCCATTAGTGTTTTGGAAGCTCTATTCAATGTGGCATTTGTAAGTTGCTCACTAGTTATTATCTCAGGTGTCTCTTACACTAGCCTTGCCGATCTTTGTTAAGAAGATTATTGATAGTTTCCTTTCATCTCTTGTGCCAGTAGGTCCATAATATGTTCAGATGTTACCAAGTATGTCACCGTTAGCACGATGAAAGATTTTGTTCAAAGAAATAACTTCATTAAAGTTATTGTCTTAGCTTCATAATCTTGTATTAGCATGCTCCAAAAGATTAATGAAGGATAGGAGGTCTAAATTATCCAGAACATTTATTGGTCTTTGGAGTATGGGATTTGTTACATGTGGAGCTCCCTCAATATCATTTTTATAAAATGACATTGAAATGTCCCTCTAATAAGCTTTTATTGGGATGTTTATCAAACATTCTAGTATGAAATAGGAGTTTTTTTAATATTTTATTGGGATGTTTATCAAACCTTATGACAAAATTTCACTCTTGATCGATGGGACTCCTCATCACGTTATTCAGTATAAAAAAATATAGATGAAGAATCTAATGGGGCAAACCCTGTGCAGACCCCAAAGGAGTATAGTGATATTCTAAATAGATTTCTAAGCACATCTCCTTTTAAAGACATCAGTCTCCTACAACGAAGTTGGCTTATGAGTCGAACAAACCTGTATATCAAAAGAAAAATATTAAAGAGTGATCAATATAAAGACATAAAAAAGAGAGAAAAACACAAACTCATTTACCAGTTAGATGTTCTATATCCGAGCAAAAGATGCTATAGATACAATGAACCATCATCACCTACCGGGAATGCAGGAATGCAGGTGATAGAGATAGGATCACCCTATAAGGAAAGCGGTGTCCCAATAATGCTAGTTGTTGGAGACGCGTCGGGTGGGTTTGAGTTAATGGAGACGGCAGGAGGGGGATAGCTTATCCAGGTATAGAACGCGCCAAACCCGTTAGGGTCTTTGGAGAAGATATATTGACTCCCCAAAATGTACTGTCAGCTGCAGACAGTTAAATGGAGATAGACTGGCACTATCGTTGTTCCTCTTTTTCTCTTTCACAGTGAAGAAGAGAGAAAGAGGAACAGCGATAGTGCCGGTCTATCTCCACGTAACTTTCTGTAGCTGAAAATGGACAGTATATTTTGGGGTTCAATATATCTTCTCCAAAGATCCTAACGGGTTTGGTACGTTATTAACCTGGAGAAGCTATTCCCCTCTTGCCCTCTCCATTAACTTTAACCCGATGCGTCTCCAATAACTAGCATTATTGGGACACCGCTTTCCTTAGAGGGTGATCCCATCTCTATCACCTACTTTTGCGGTGGGTGATGATGGTTCATTGTGTCTACAGCATCTTTTGCTTGGATATGGAGCATAAATGAGTCTGTGTTTTTCTCTTTTTTTTTTTTATTTCTTTATATTAATCACTTTTTAATATTTTTCTTTTGATACACAGGTTTGTTCGACTCATAAGCCAACTTTGTTGTAGGAGACCGATGTCTTTAGAAGGGGATGTGCTTAGAAATCTATTCAGAACAACACTGTACTCCTTCAGGGTTTGCCCTATCAGATTCTTCATCTGTATTTTTTGATGCAGAGTCCCATCAATCAAGAGTGAAATTGTGTCAGAAGGTAACTTTTTGAGTGGCTATCTCTGGTGCCTTTTTTTTTTTTTTTTTTCTCACTAGGCACTAAAAAACAATTTGTATCTTAAAAAATTAGATGTATCAAGCAAGTTAGGAAATCAAAATGCAAGAAAATCAAGAATTTGACACATTAATAACAAAAGGAGAAAAGGATATAAGATTTTCTTGAAGGAGAGAAATTGACGCAATTTGTACCGATCAATCCCTAGAGTTCGAAAAAAATAAGTAATATTAAAATCAGTAAAACTAAAAAGCTGCAAAATAAGAAGTAAAATACAACACTTATTAGTGAAGGATGATGCATTGAATATAAAATTTCATAATTATGAGTTTGTAGACATCTATGAGTAATGAAAATGTGCTTGAATTGATTAGTCAAAGGGTAACTAATGAAGAGCTTAACATGAATATTTAAATTCTAAAAATCATCATCGTCACGTCTAAGCATGTGATTTAAGCAGTGAAAAAAACTACAATATACCTTGATAAAATCTAAAGTGCTTCTGAATATCAACAAGAAGAAATAAGAAAGATAAATGCAAGCAAATACTCGCATTCTACAAGGACAGAGGAACCAAAGTTTCATATGCTTAATTCAGTATGATGACACCCTGAACACTATGTTTCTTTAAGCATGGCACATACTTGGATACTTGGAAAGGGGGACAACATCAGCAAAAGAAACCCAAAAAATTAAAATTAAAAATAAAAAAAAAGGCAAATGAAGGCTGGGATGGCCATTTCATATCATCTGAAGGCTGATCATTAAAGATTTAAACATGGATATCAAAAGACTAAACATCATCATCACCATCTAAGCATGTGATTTAAGTGCTAAAACAAATTAAAGCAAAAGATTTAATTTTATTTTTTTAAATGGCTATGAGCCGGGAATTGAAACACTAAATCGAACTCTTCTAAAAAACCACCACTACTGATTTTCCATATGGTGAATGATAATTCTTCATCAAACAACCCTACAAAATATAAAAATAAAGTTTGAAATAAAATTTTTGGTGAGTTACGTACTCATTGCGCCTCGCAAACAATTAGTTTGGATGCCACCCAAAACAAGGCTCCATGGAAGTTTAAGTTATATAATGATATGAGATGAAAGATATGGAATTATGGATAGAGATTTTCAACTGTGATTTGTTCATACTACGAGGTGTGAACAGGGAGGCATTTGCTCTTGCAAAGAGGGTGTGTCCCAACAATCCTCTTTGTTTGGCATCTAATGATGTTGCCCATGGTGGTGTATCTTTTGAGGGTTGTATTCTAAGTTTTCTACCATGATATAATTTATCAATGTTGGCCCTTTATTGTGGTCATTTATTCTTATTCTTTCTTTCCTTCTTTTTTTATTAAGTTTCGTTACCACGTTAGAAAATTTAAAATGAGAATTGGTAAAACAACTGATGAAAATTATCAGTTAACAAATGCAGGGAAATTAATGAGACAACAGATTGATTGCAAACAGAGAACAAAATGAAGGAAAAAAAACTTCAAATATCCTCAAATCTTCATCTGATTAGCAAGAAGAGACCCTCAAAAGAAAAGCTTAAAATATATTCATACCTTTGTCTGATTAGCAAGAAGTGACCCACAAAGGAAAAACTTAAAATATCCTTAGACCTTCATCTGATTAGCAAATCAATCTCATAATCAAATCCCTTCGATTCCTTTCACACGTGCATCTCAATTCTCTCGTGGAGCTGGTCTTGTTCATTCATGAGTTCGGTTAGATTTCAAACACCTTAGAGGCATTTTATTTGAATGTAATATGGGTACAAAAATAGCAGAAGAAAGGGCATGTTTGTTTTCGTTGCCTGGATGATAACAGAGAAAAGAAGAGGGGGGAGGGGAGGGCGGGGGGCGGGGGGGTGTGATTTGGTCATTTTGGCTTCAAGTAACACACATTCAGCATTCCAGTGGTGCCTTAGTGCCTTTGATCAAAACAAATGGCTTTGCTGATATGCTCCTTGCCCAGTCAAAGTGTTCCTTTAGTGACCATTATTACCCATTGGGTTTTATAGATGAGATCAGATTGGGTGAGATTGAATAAGAGAGATCAAAAGGAGGAAGGGAAACGGATGGAGATGAGAGAAAAAAAGGTTATACCTGAGTTAGGGTTCAGGTAAGGGAAAAGGGTAACTGAAGGGAAAGGACGGAGAGTGGGGAGGAGATGAGGAAGTCCATAGAGAAGGTGAGGGCATGCGTTATGATTTATTAAGGGAATCAATGAAGAGGAGCTACAATGATTTAAAAGGGGTTTAATGGGAGAGAGAAAATAAAGAGGAATGTAAAAGGGCATCTGAGACTTGAGAGGATCAAATTTTTGCCAAAGGTGGTCAAAATCAAATTATACAATATGAAACCAATTGATTTCAATTGGCAAGTATTAATTAATATTTAATATATGAAGTGAACTGGTTTTGATTGTCAATTTCAAACTTGATTTTGAAATTCTTTAATTTTGACCTACTACTAATGTCAACCCAATAATATCATCCATTAAGAAGAACCGTTTTGACCATTCCATAATTTTTACATGATCGTTCTCTCTCTCAATACATTTTTTCTTGATAAAAACACCATATTAATTAGGTTCAATCCACTTTTAATTTGGTCTCTTAATGATAAATTCCTTTGTCTTTTAAGAATAAACTCTCTCTCTCTCTCTCTCTCTCTCTCTCTCTCTCTCTCTCTCTCTCTCTCTCTCTCTCTCTCTCTCTCTCTCCCCGCGTACATTTCTTCTTGCTAAGAACACCCCATTAATTAGGTTTAAACCACTTGAAAACTCTATATTTAACGTAGCGGCTAAATCCCTTAAATCTCTCTCAAATCTTTCACCAAAGACGACACTTTTTTAGTTTTTCTTTTTTCAAGACTATTCTTTACAATTCGAGGGAGTGGAATGTAGTGTTCAACATATGGAAGCTGAAGGCTTCCCCAAGGGTGATCGCCTTTGGGCGGCTGACCCTCCGGAAAAGAATTCCTACTATGGATATTTTAAGGAAGAGGGATGACTATAGTAAATGGCTGCCCTTTGTGCTTAAGATACGAGGAATCCATGGACCATCTCATGCTGAATTGCAAAACAGCTCAATCTATTTGGATGACAGTGGTAGGGTGGTTTGAGTGTAGTTGGGTCCTCCCTAATACTCTCCTCGAGCTCTTCCAGGCCTGGAAGGTTCCTACAGGCAAGGAGATGTGGAGGTTGACATTTCGAGCGATAATCTGGATAATTTGGAAAGAAAGGAACTCAAGATGTTTTGAAGGGATACCATCCACCGAAAGTAGTTTTGTGGAGAAAACCAAGTTTTTAGTGGCTCTGGATGTCCATCAGCCCGTCTTTTAAAGGTACTCCATAGATCAAATAGTGCATCAATGGAAAGACTTAATTTTTTGTTTTCCTACTTCTGTTTTTCCTTGTCTGTACTCATCTCCTGTACTTGTTTGCTTTTATTAATCAAAGCAACCATTCAAAAAAAAAAAAAAAAAAAAAAAAGACAACAAAATCTCTCCCCCAAATCGACAAAAATCTCTAAATCTTATTCTTGCTTAGGTTCATTTCTTCCTGTGGACTCCTAGAGTTATTGTACCAGGAAAAAAAAAAAATTTTCATGATGGCATGGGCAGGGATCTCTCCAAATTGCAAGATGGTCTCTTCAACTACTCCTATGATTAGCTCTTCTTTCAGTTGCTTGAGCTTAGATGTATTGTAGGCATCTTCCTCATCCCTAGCCCCCTAAACTTAAAGAGAGAAAGAAAGGTTCCACCATCACCATCATCACCACCGCCATTATCAATGCAGATATTGCATTCGCTCCATCACATCTAGCCTAAATTACTCTATATCTTTATGCCAGGTATTTTTTTTATAAAATTCAATGTTAATCCACTTGCGATTGGAATATGCAAATAGAAAACACAGATCATATTGGGTCATGATTTAATTTTCATAACTTGGGATCCTTCGATATAGTCACTCTTTTCACAAAATAAATAAATAAATAAATAACTTTCATAACTTGGGATCCAAAAATTTCACTTTCTGTTAATGGCCTGGAGTTTGGAGCTTCCTATTCTACTGATGGAGTTCATTGTCCAACAATTTGAAAGGACTTCCTCGTGGAATAATCCTAAACACTTTAGTTTGCATGCAAAAATTGTCCATCAACCATCCATATCAACAATGAGGCCAAATAATTAGATGTCTAATATATATCTTACTATTATAATATATTAAGCAAGAAGGTTTGGGGTTTAATTTTGACCGGTAGTTTTAATTTTGACCGGCAGTTATGCTTTGTTTTTTTTTCAAATGTTCTACATTTTCTTTTTAGTAATTATCTCATGCAACTGTCCGCTCATAATTATCTCATCAAACCACTCACATCTACTCTCCACTTTTTAAAGTTTTAGCTTTTTCTTTATATAAAAATTATGTTCTATCCATCTTTTCTATTCTCTTTTTGCCTGAATTTTTCTATTTTCATTTTATGCAATTTGTTCTATGAAAAAGAGGTACTTTCATAACCCTTTCTAATGTATGATTATTTATGTTGCAATGCAGGGAGATACCGTGCTGAACATGGTTACAAGATTGATTGGAATTCAATTTGTCCCTCATCTCTTTCTTTGTTTGAGATTCCCCAAAATTGTTTAGTTTATCTAATGCGAGCACGGAAAAGCATAGATTTGATGTGAGATGTCCTGCCATAAAAATTGGATTTTGAATATGTTTGCAAATTTATACATTTATGGGTTCCACAGTGTGTTAGCATGTCTATCGCTTTATATGTTTCAATTTTTGGCACCCATTATAGAAAGGGTAAAAATCACAGGTCCTAAAATTTTGATTTTTATGGTGTTGATTTTGAATCATGGATTTCTTTATTTATTTTACCACTTCATATCAACACAAGTATAATTATATTTTACAAGAGAACACCTACAACAGATATTTGCTTCCTACAAAGTAGGGTTTTTCTTTAACTATAAACTATAAAATTGAGGAATTTATAATAGGTAATATTCAGGTGGAAATTGTTCTCACATATTATGTGAGAACCTTTTTGTATTGGGCCTCATTTGGGGATGGGACCGGGGAATAGAAAGATCTATATGTAAGATCACCCCAAGTATAAAGTTTGACTCCAAACCCTTGTCCCTAATCCCTTCATCCGTGGCCCACAAGTTCAAGGGCTTTATACTAAAAAAAATAGTTAATTCTCGATCCAACGATTCAGTCCATTCAGATATGTGTCAATCCTTAGGATTAGTGACTATCAGAGGGTTTTGGGAATTGTTCTCATATATTATGTGAACTTTTTTGTGCTAGCCCCCATTTGGGGATGGGACCGGGGATAGAAAGATCTATATGTAAGATCACCCCAAGTATAAAGTTTGACTCCAAATCCATAATCCTAATCCCTTCATTCATGGCCTATAAGTTTAAGGGCTTTATATTAAAAAAAAAAAAATAGTTAACCCTCGATCCAACGATTCAGTCCATTTAGATATGTGTTAATTTTTAGGATTAGTGACTATCAGGGGGTTTCCTGTTAGTTGCTAGGTTTGAATGGGTTGCTAGTTGGGCCCGTAAAAAAGTTCTTATATAATAGGGGCGAATTAATTCTTACTTAAATATTTTCCTTTTATAATTACTTTATATTTATCATGGAAAACGTCATATATTAAATTTCTTACAAACTCTTTCCATTTCAATACAATTTATACATAAAATATCATATTTTAATTTCTAATAATATTTTAAATTTCCTATATTTTTAAATGTTTTGGAGCATGTGGCTCAATTCTTGAAAATTGCCAATATGAGAATAGTAGTGATAGTGATAGTACTCTTATACTTATGAGAATAAATGGGGTTTTTATATTTGAAACGGCAATCAATGAAATAAATAGAAAAAATAAATGGAAGATAAATGTTTTCATGACTGTATAGAGTAGGAAGGAAAAGAGAGGGAAGGACAGTAATTTTAAGGGAAAAAAATAAAAGGATAACGTTCAATTTGTTTTTACATTCAGTCACTATTCTAAACTTTTTATAAATAATCTTCATCTTATCAAGGAAGACTATGCCTTATCAAATCGATCATTGTTTAGCAAGATGATTCTTTTTTTAGCTCATCTTGAATTTTATTTATTTTACCCTATAGAGAAATTTTATTTATTTATTTATTTTATTCATGAAGACTTTTTATTTATTTAAGGTCTAATTATTTAATAAAAGATAAGTCTTGATCCATTATTTTTTTTTAAAGTATTTTTCTATAGCTTTTCTCCATGTAGAAGAATTTACTTTTGTCCTTTGTAGTCGATGTTAATTAAATTGATGTCATTTAGTAGAATTGTTTTTATTTTGTAGTTGATTTTAAAATTAGTTAGAGAAAGAATTCTTTTAATGAAGAATTTGTAGTTGATTTTAAAGTTAGTTAGAGAAAGAATTCTATTCATGGAGATTTTTATTTTTATTTTTAAGGTTTGGTTCTTTTCTAAAAGAGAAATTTTTACTTACAAACAGATATTTGCTTCCTATAAAACTATTAAATCGAGAATTTATAACTACTTGAGATTTATCAAGGCAAATATCATATATTAAGTTTATTGTTAGTTCTTTTCGTTTCAATCTAATTTATACATAAACTTTCATATTTTTATTTCTAATAAATTTTTAACTTTTTTTATATTTATTAAATGATAAATTAAATTGCCCGTGCTAAACACCGGCATGTTTTGCTAGTTATTTATATATATGAAACCAATTGAAATCAATTGGCAATTTCTAATTGATTTTGACTCTCCATCAATGCCTCTCGAAGTTTCTCTTTCAGAAATCAACCTCAATTGGATTTGACCTGGCTAAATTTATTTTTGACCCTTTCAAGCTCTGCTTAGTAACTTCTCATATTCCCCCTTCAATCGGTATTCTTTTCTCCACGTTCCCCCTCTTTCTGCCCACATTACGAATCGTCCATTCACAATTGTTGCTCAAGAACAGTAACTCCGCCGATACGTTTGTGCAGGCATTTTTCCAAATACTCTAGGGCCCGTTTGGTAACTCAAATCTAATTAATAAGAGCTAATTAAATTAAGGTCTAAAATGAAAATTTTAATTTGAGATTAGACTGTTCGGTAAAAATATTAAAAAAAAAAACTCATATTTCATACTAGAATGTTTGATAAACATCCCAATAAGAGCTTATTAGAGGGACATTTCAATGTCATTTTATAAAAATGATATTGAGGGATCTCCACATGTAAGAAATCCCATACTCCAAAGACCAATAAATGCTCTGGATAATTTAGACCTCCTTATCTTTCATTAATCTTTTGGAGCATGCTAATAATTGAATTCTAAAAAAACTAAATAAAAATGGGCATTTATTACACATAATTAAAAAAGTTAATTCTTGTATGTACAAATAAAATGGTAAATCTCTATCCTCACATGGTAGTCAAGAGCATGTCCCAATATAAATAAGGAGATATGGGAGAATGATTTCTAATATTGCTCAATAGAGAGGTAATGGAATACCCATTCAAAGGGACAGACCATCTTTCAAGAGATAAACTGGTTGAGGAGACACTTTATGGGCACATGAGATTGTATTCCATCTTATACAGCAAAGACTATGAGTTGTGGGGTCTTGGTGGGGTACCAAGAAAATAGAAAACTCATGTATCTAAAATGCATCTAAGAGGAGATGTGAGACTTTACACTGAGATCAAACAAGAAAGTGATAAACCCTTTGTCATTCATTTGATGACAGTTAGAAGAAGGGTCACAAGCTCAGAGGGAATTACTGAGAAGGGTATATATGTAAATATGAAATGTTTTGCAGGGCAATTTCGTCCACAACACCGTTAATTACTGTCTTCCTGCATATCTCCACTTTTAGAGAAAAAAAGTTCAAATAAAAATGCTACTCTTGTCAGCTTATTTTTTTGGGGCCAAAACCTCTAATTCCTAATAATAAGCTCTAAATAAAAAATGCAAATAGAAGTTTGTCAAAACACTCAAAAACGTAAATAAGCTCTAAATCACTAAAAAATAGCTTAATTTTAGCGTTACCAAACAGGCCCGTAGTCTTTTTTTTTCTTTCTGTAATAATATAAAATTAAAACGTATTGCAAATTCTAATCCAGGAAATTCCATCAAGTCTGTTTGCAGCAAATACGAGAAAGAGTAAAATCAATGGGTTTCGCGCCTGATGTAGTGTGTATATGAGCAACGACACTCATACAGAGAAAAAAGCCAATATATGTATTTGGGTACAGCATTATGTAAGATATATTTTAAAATAAAGTAAAGTTAAATTTGGCTAGGGCTCATTAATTAACATGATATTTATTTTATTCGGGTTACATTTTTTTAATAGGTGAGCTCATTGTGTAACCACAATAAAAAATATATATAAATGTATTCTGTATTATGTACAAATTTGGCAAAGGAGTTTTTATGAAAATAAATTTAACTTTTCAAATTTTCTCATTATTATTATATATATATACACACTCACACAATGGGGCTTTTATGAAGAAAAGAAAAGGAAGAGATGGGCCAAAAGACAAAGGACATTTTTGAAATAAAAGAAAAGACATGGGATCAGAAAGTGAGAATGCTTTTTATTAAGTTGTGTTTGCTTCGACATCGACTCATATGAGTTTCCATAGAGAAGGAGAGAAAAAGGAAGCGGGAGGAGGAAGAAGAGGAGCTACGAGCGGTGCCGGCGCCAGCGTTGATGGCACAAAGAGGTATCTCAATTTTGTTAAACCCTAGTTTTGAAACGAAACCCGTCGCATCCTAAAATAAAAATGAAGAAGATGATAGAAAATTGGTGCAGGCCTAAGTTAGGACTTACATGGGAAGTGCTAAAAACACAATGGGTGCTGAAACACGTATCGAAAATACAATCAATCTCTGCATAGATTATAAGTGAGGACGCACTTCAATGAGAAAATTCAATTTCATTAATCTGACTCTCTGAGAAATAATTCTCTAACCATATAAATAGGAAAACTAGAAAACCTAATTAAAATAAAAAACCTTTAAAATAGGAAACCTAATTCTAAATACAACTCATCTAATAAAACTATTAACTAGTAATAATTAATAAATAGGAAAACTCCTAAATCTATTGGGCCCTACACACATGGCCTGAGGTTTATCTGCAACAGAAACTCACTCCTTTTGAACATTGTTTAGTTGTCAATCTGCATCAAAAACTCACTCCTAAACATTGTTTAGTTGTCAATTGAAAACCCATGAAATCATGTGTTGATTTTCAAAGTGGATGGATGTTGTAGTGATGGACAGGATATAAGGGCAATCTCCCAACTGTTGGGATGGCATGGAATATTTGCAGTTTTGGGAGTTGTTGTTGTTGTTGTTGTTGTCCCTGGTCTGTCTGACCCACCTGATGAATAGCTCATCAAAAGTCTCACCTGAAGAAGATGACCCCAACTGCCTAATCATATTATTATGAAGGAGGAGATAGATATGAAGAAACCCCATCATTTATGTTTGTCAACCCATCTTCTTGAAATCCTGCCTTGTTCTCTTATCAATCCCAGATTCTTCTTTCCCTACAGACTCCACTCTTATGAGTGTTCTTCTTCAAGACCTTTCCCTGATTACTCCCCCAAGAAACCCACAATCAGAGACTCTGATTTTGTGCACCAGATCTCCACCTCAATTAAGCAGCGCCGCCTGGAACCTCTCCCCCGCGTCTTGAAACCCTTTGAATTGCACTTCAAACCTGATCATTTCATCTGGGTCCTTGCAAAAATCAGGAATGATTTCAGTCTGGTCTTGGGTTTTTTTGACTGGGCGCGAGCTCGCAAGAAGATTTCGTTGGAAGCTCAATGCATTGTTGCCCATATCTCCATTGCTTACAAGCACCCAGAAACAGCACATAGCCTAATCAGGGACTTGCTTATGGGGCGCAATTTGGATAAGTTCTCGGTGAGGCATTTCATCGAACAGGTGATATACACTTACAAGGACTGGGGTCCTGATCCCCTTATCTATGACATTGTCTTTCAAGTACTCGTCCGGGCATGGATGGTTGATGAAGCGAGGAGTTTCTTCCATAGGATGTTGAATTATGGGGTGATTATCGATGTCCACTCATGTAATTTTCTCCTTACCCATCTGTCATCTAGTGGGATTGGCAATGCCTTGAAGGTTTTCGGCGAATTCTCCGAATCGGGTCTTTGTTGGAACACTGCCTCTTATAACATTATCATCCATGGTTTGTGTATGGTAGACAGGGTGAAGGAAACCCACACACTGCTCGTAGAAATGGAGTCGAAGGGCTACCTGCCTGATGGTATAACTTTTAGTACTGTAATTGATGGATACTGCCGCGTGGCAGAGCTTCAGACTGCATTAGATCTTGTAGAAGAAATGAGCGTAAAGGGGTTAAACCCTAATGCTTTTGTATACAACAGCATAATTGTTTTCCTTTGTAAGAAGAACGAAGTAGTGGATGCAGAGAAGGTGTTGAGGCAGATGATTAGTAACAAAATAGGTCCAGATAATGTTGTCTACACAACTCTCATTGATGGGTTTTGCAAGATTGGCAATTTGCCCGATGCATTCCGCCTGATGGACGAAATGAGGAGCTTGGGACTCTTTCCTGACACTATAACTTATACTGCATTGATTGGTGGGTTGTGCCAAAGTGGGAAGATTGATGAAGCTGTTAGAATATTTCAGGAGATGGGTCTTAAGGGGCTAGCTGTGGACGAAATTGCATAAACTACGCTTATCGATGGGTACTGCAAGAGTGGTCGAGTGAATGAAGCATTTGCACTTCACAATCAGATGGTTCGAATGCAATTAACACCTGACATAGTGACTTATACTGCACTATCTGATGGGCTTTGTAAAAATGGGGAGGTTGAAACCGCAAATGAGCTTCTTCATGAGATGTGTGGGAAGGGCCTGGAGCTTAATATCTGCACATACAACTCACTAATCAATGGTCTTTGCAAGACGGGGAATATCGAGCAGGCAGTTAACCTCATGAAAGATATGGAGGTGGCAAGACTTTATCCCGATGCTATTTCTTATACTACTATGATTGATGCTTATTGCAAAGCAGGGAAGATGGGCCTAGCCCAAGAACTCTTTCGTGAGATGCTTGATAAAGGACTTAAACCGACCATTGTAATGTTTAACGTATTGATGAATGGTTTTTTTTTATCTTAGGGATGCTAGAAGACAGCAAGAAGCTATTGAAATGGATGTTGGAGAAGGGCATATCACCCAATGCCGCCACATATAATTCTCTTATGAAGCAACACTGCATAAGAAAGGATATGAGATCAGCTATGGAGTTATATAGGGGGATGTGTTTTCATGGTGTGCTACCCAACAGCGACACCTATAACATATTGATAAAGGGTCACAGCAAAGCAAGAAACATGAAAGAGGCATGCTACTTGAACAGTGAGATGGTTGAGAAGGGCTTTAAACTCAGTGGGAGTTCATATAATGCACTCATCAAGGGACTTTCGAAAAGGAAAAAAATGGACGGGTCGGTTGCAGACAAGGAGATATACGACAATTTCATCGATTTGAACTACAGTGAAGGAAACTCTTTCCTGACACTATAACTTATACTGCATTGATTGGTGGGTTGTGCCAAAGTGGGAAGATTGATGAAGCTGTTAGAATATTTCAGGAGATGGGTCTTAAGGGGCTAGCTGTGGACGAAATTGCATAAACTACGCTTATCGATGGGTACTGCAAGAGTGGTCGAGTGAATGAAGCATTTGCACTTCACAATCAGATGGTTCGAATGCGATTAACACCTGACATAGTGACTTATACTGCACTATCTGATGGGCTTTGTAAAAATGGGGAGGTTGAAACCGCAAATGAGCTTCTTCATGAGATGTGTGGGAAGGGCCTGGAGCTTAATATCTGCACATACAACTCACTAATCAATGGTCTTTGCAAGACGGGGAATATCGAGCAGGCAGTTAACCTCATGAAAGATATGGAGGTGGCAGGACTTCATCCCGATGCTATTTCTTATACTACTATGATTGATGCTTATTGTAAAGCAGGGAAGATGGGCCTAGCCCAAGAACTCTTTCGTGAGATGCTTGATAAAGGACTTAAACCGACCATCGTAACGTTTAACGTATTGATGAATGGTTTTTTTATCTCAGGGATGCTAGAAGACAGCAAGAAGCTATTGAAATGGATGTTGGAGAAGGGCATATCACCCAATGCCACCACATATAATTCTCTTCTGAAGCAACACTGCATAAGAAAGGATATGAGATCAGCTATGGAGTTATATAGGGGGATGTGTTCTCATGGTGTGCTACCCAACAGCGACACCTATAACATATTGATAAAGGGTCACAGCAAAGCAAGAAAACATGAAAGAGGCATGCTACTTGAACAGTGAGATGGTTGAGAAGGGCTTTAAACTCAGTGGGAGTTCATATAATGCACTCATCAAGGGACTTTCGAAAAGGAAAAAAATGACAGAAGCAAAGAAACTGTTTGATAAGATGAGAGCAGAAGGGTCGGTTGCAGACAAGGAGATATACGACAATTTCATCGATTTGAACTACAGTGAAGGAAACATGGAGTCGGTGCTTGAGCTTTGTGATGAAGCAATAGAGAAACGCCTCGTTAATAAGATGGGAAATGAAATTATAAAGAAATGAAGATTAATGAGTGAAATGGTGAGCTACATTGTATTAACTACGGGGTAGTGGTCAGTGGGATACAATGATTAATGAGACGCACTGCCAAGTTAGTACTGAACTGCTGCTCAATCTTTACCATATATAGAAGGTTATGATATGATTATTTCCCATACACAATGGATTGAAGTTTGGTTTCAAGTACGAAAGAATGAATTCTCAGCATGTTCTTGGTCCATGCTGCTATCAGATAAATCATTTGATACCTGAAGAAAGTCCTGGTTGCCAATAAACTGTCACTTCCATGGCGCAATCTTGTTCAAGCATTTTGCTCCCTCAAGGTAAGGGAAGGCTGTTAACCCAACTTTTTCCGCACCAAAATGGGGACCATACAATTTAGTTTTGGTGAACATGGTAAGTTAATTTCGTCTCTTTCTTTTTTTCATTGTCTCTTTTACAATATACTATCGACTGACATTGTATCAGTCTATTCTTTCATCATAATCTTATGTTAGGGTGTGTTTTGATATAATAAAAGTTGAATTTTCTTTTTAAAAAAATCTTTGCATAATGTGTATCTGCTCGGCTGAGTTTTCAGTTAGATGAGATCATGAGAAATTGAAATAAGATGGTTAGAATATTGTTTTTCTGAACTTCCACCTCAAATCAATATTCAGGAATTTTGGTGTTTAGGATTGGTAAGTGGTAATGCAAACATCAATTAAAGAGGAGATACATTTGAAGAGAGGATGATGATCGTTAGAAAAATGGAACACTGACAACACTAGAAACTGCAAAAACGAACAAAACAGAAAAGAGGAATAAACGACATGTAAAACACAAGTAGACTAAATGACCTACATATAAATATTTCTGCTTCACTAGATAATCAGCTAGGTATTAGCTTCCCTCAACTTGGGATGGAAACTGACACTAATGGACAAGGATAACTCTTTTATCTCATTCAAAACAGAGTGCAACTTTCATGGATATTCATCTCTCGCACTTCCTGGGAAAGAAGTGGTCTTGTTATTGGATCCACTCTTCTGTTAGCATGAACACAAATTAAATTCTATTCTCCTTTATTCTTAAGAAAGAGAATAGTAACCCAACCAATTTCTCTGAATGAATTGCTTGCTTTTCTATGTTGTTGCTTTTTCTTTGAGGTGGATATTAGGCTTTTATACCTCTCCTGTGCTCTCTGTTTCGGTTGGGCGCTTCTTGTTGTCATATGTCTCCTCTTTTAATAAAATTTTACCGTCATTGAGAAAAAAAAAAAAGAAAAAAAAAGAAAAAGGGGAACTTCTGCTTTATATCTTATTAATCTTTGGGAATCATAACCATGTCTTAAGTTTCTATGCAAGTTGGCTCACCTAGGAAAGGGGTGGGCTGAAGAGGACATAGATGGAAGTAATAATGTTAGATCTGAAGAAGTGCAATCTATCCGGGGATTTGGCCTAGGATTGACCAGAATAGAGAAACAAAATTTATGTAGCCGAGCCAACATAGTTGGGACTAGGCTCTGATGATGATGACAACCAAGTGGAGGGTCATATAATTCTTCAGAGCATTATACCCATGTCTGTGTGTATATATCAGTCTTTTGGTCAATGGAATTGTGGCTAACCCAAGTTTTCATGGTATGGATTCAGAGCTGGCAAAGAAACTATGGGAGTTTTGGTGTAGATTAATTAATTGGTCTCTGCTTTCATGGAGCACCACATGCTTAAAACACCCAGTGAAATGCAGGCCTCTTCTCCTAATAGCTATGATGCCCAGATACGGAAAGGATATGGTAGGGACACGCTATGGATACGGCAGGGACACGGATTTTACCCATAAAAAGTGAAGTATCGGACACAATACGACACGATACTTTGTCCACTTTGAAGTATCCGTGCATCATATAGACAACATTTAAACTGTCAGAGAGTTTCTATTACGAAAAAATTGAATATAATATAGGTTTATGGTGAAGACTGTTTGGATCTATGGAATTAGAAAAAAATAGCTGGAATGATAGGGCATAGATAGACCAGAGTTGGTTATTTCATTTGTACATTATTCTGAGAATGCGGAAAAGTCGTTTGTCAATCTGAGGTTATACTTGTTAAGAATTATTAATCTGTTTGGCGTATATAATTTCATAGAAATTGTGTATCTCTTTTTATCCAAAACATGTTTCCAGGGTTCTTCAGAAGTGCCACAAAAGCTTCAAAGATGACATTCAGATGATGGCAAGTTAGGATCCAAGAAATGGTGAATTTGGTTTTACATATGAGGGCCAATGCCTTGCCTCATTGTGAAAGAAAGGAATTGTTCGCACGGTCGGCCCTGCCGAGGCATGCCGGAGATCATGTGGCTTTTGACTGTCCTCAACATTGACTACTGGGCTATGGCACCTCTGTGAGACCAGAGGAATGGATGGTCCAGATACTGTGCTTTAATGGATATGGTGCCAGAATATTTTACAGGAAAAAGGTGGGGCACAGGAGAAATGTAGTAATCCTGCTCTGCTTCAAATGTACAGTTTCTTCCCCTTCTCCATTCCATGGGCACGCCTCTAATGGATTTAATGATATGGACAGTATAGATGGGCCACACTTTGGATGGTTAAGATGGGAAAATCTGTGCTATTCAAACAGTAGATGTACTTTACCAACAAAATGTTTGTTATATTTTATCTATTCATCTATTTCTGATACCGAACAAATATATACAAGGACTATTTTTATTAATTTTTTTTTATTTTGCAAACGGACGGTTCCCAACTCTTTGGGCTGGACTATTCCCTCCGGGCCTAGAAAGAAGCCGGGTAAAACCCCTGTGGCCCCTAGGTGGTAGCACAAGTGGACTCGACCTTCGGTTCCTGAAGAAGGGGGAACCAGGGGTCGATACCAAGACCTCTAGCTCCAGAAGAGGGAGGAACCGTAGTCCTGATCACTTGGCCAATCCCTTGGGGTTAAGGACTACTGATATTAAGGACCATTGTCTGCATCTTAATGGACTAAATTTTAAGGTGGTGTAAAAACTTATATAATCTAGGTCATGAATTAGGCTCACAATAATATGATAATAGATGTAGATATGGTTAGATCTGAATATTCAAGGAGGGTGCTCCAAATTGCTTAGAACACTTGTATACTTTATATATATATGCTATTGGCTCCCTCCCCAATGATGATGGTGATGAGATTGGCTAGCTCCAATAAAAGAGAATTAGAAAAGAATACATAAAGTTTCTCAAGTTGTGTTTAAATAAGTTTCTGAAGTTGCTTTTAGAGACTAGAAACAGCTCCAGTAAGATGTATTGAAGTAGTGTTATTACATGTAAAAGTACAAAAAATGGAGTTTGGTTAAACAGTAAAAAAAAAAACCATAGAAGGAGAATCCTGAGTTGCAGGAGTTGAACCCACAGTGGGTTTTGCCCTGTTGAATTTAATTTACTCAAAATACCTCTCCTCTGTTTTACCATTACTTCAAATCTAATTTCAATGAGGCCCAAATATCTGGTTGCATGGTTCATCATCCAAATGAACAGCGCAGATAACACGTACATGTTTGTGAGGGAGGAATCCCTGCAAGTCCTAGGGAGCAGGTGTAGTCCTCAGAGGCACAGGTAACAGCTTGCAGGACCAGCATCAAATTAGTTAAGTATTTCATTTTCTTTCATTGAGAACAAATGCTTTGTTTCCATTATTATGAATACCTCCATCTGTCACTCTCCATCCATCCATCATCGACATGGGATTAGCTGAGATTTTTGACAGAGTTTATGTTCGGATTTTAAGAGGAGATAAGGCACTTTCTGCACAGTTTTTCCTGTGTGTCGGGATGAGGGTGAAAGCTGGCTGTCCTGTAATTACTGCAAACATTTGACCCTCTCTATCCTTTTTAACTGCCTCTTCCCAAACTGACTCTAGAAGAGTAGAAGAGGGTGATGACTGATGAAGCCTCGGATCTGCAGACGAGTGGAGATTGGTGAAGATGATGGTCGAATGAACAGGTATACAGAACTTTTCCTTGGGTTCATTCTTTCTCTCTCTGTTTTTTCTTTGTTCTTTTGGGTTAATGGTGTTTGGGTTGGGGTGATGGGGCAATGGAAATGATCTGTTGGGGTTCTGGGGATTATTAATTTGGATGGGGTGCTGTTGGTGGTGAGGGCTGAGAAGGAGGAGAGATCAAGAGGAAGGCTCTGAAGAAGAACCCAGTTGGATTCTGGAACGTTTGGGCCAAACAAATTATAAAGAATCTTACTAACCTTAATGCTGGTTAGTGATAAAGACTATAATTTTTTTACTTTTTTTACTTTTTTTTTTTACCTTCTTCCATCTTCATCTTTTCTTCCCTACCTGTTTTACCTCGCCCTTTGTGGTTTTGTTGTATTATTACAACAAAGACAGCCAGTCATACATTTTAGAGTAAAGAAAATAGTGTGATCAGATCTCAAAAGATTCGAGCCATGTAAGTTATCTCAAAGTTAATTTTTTTTTTTTTTTTAACATTCCTATTAATCTCTATCTTCATATCACGATGTTACGTATCACGATGAAAATATTATAAATACAGGTGCTCTCATTTGGATTTATATATGATAAAAGAACTGTTTAGAGCGTAACGAAAGAACAAAGAGATACTATAATTTTTCTTGATAATGTTTATTACTTCTTTAGAGTTTCTTTGTTACTGTTGTAGTTGTATATCAATTGATGTCAACCGTTTCTTGTTGCGGTGACTCTCAATTCTTTTGTTGTAAAGCCCTAAGTTATCTCAAAGTTTTTTTTTTTTTTTCTTTCCTATTAATCTCTATCTTCCTACAATATCTCCTTAACATGTCGCGATTTCCTCTTATCAAAGTGTCTCAAAATCTTAGATATACCAAAATGATAGGACTCTTAGATAGAAGTTGTTAATAAGATAAGAGTCTAATAAAATTTCAAGATTACATACGTCTTCCTAGTATTGTACATGTGTTTCTTAACAGCATTATACCAATTCAAGTTGAAATCATACCAATTCAGAAAGAGCTGCATGCATGGATGTAAGCAAATGATTGAATTGGTAATGTTTGAAGTTTTACATTTTTCCTCTCAAAACATCTTCTCCAACTATCACGAGTCATCATTTTTTAAAATAAATTATCAAATTATTTATTAATTTATTCTTTCTTTAAATTACAGGGCCAACCTGATTCTAGGGACTGGGTGGTATAGGTAAAAGGTATGTTTCAATCTTTATTAATTATTAATTTAGGTGTAATCATTATATAAAAAAGTATGCATATACAGTTCATGTGACTAACCCCTTCCACAAATGGAAGTGATCAGATTGCTAGTGGTTACTTCACACAAATTGCAAGTGGAGGATTCATTAATGTATCTTATACTCTACCTCTTACATTATGTGAAATTGTCATGTTATTGAATGCTTGTAGTTAAATTTGATACATGTTTGAAGCTTAATCTTATATATAAAGTTGTGTGATGAGGGTAAGATGACAAGATATTGAAAAAGACTCGAGTCAAGTGACTCTACTAACATTTCCTGGTCTTTTGTCATTGATTCATGAAATCCATGTTTAAAGGGAAGTATTGCAAGCAATCCGTAAAAATCCCTAATAAAGAAGGTTAATGATTGGGTGACCTTGAATTCCTGTTAATGGAAGCTATGGGCAACTTCCTTTTGTGGAAGTGATGGGCTGCTTTTTTGACTCCCTTATTCTGAAGGATTAGGAGTATTGCCACTTTGGGTCGCTTTAAAAGTTTTAAATCACATGATATCTTCGTAGTATTAAGTACTAGATGTTCAATTGAGTCTTACTTATAGGCTCCAACCACTTTTATCATTTCGAAGTTTTAAGACTTTTAGAAGTTCAAATACTTATATGGGAGAGCTGAATCTTTGTGAAAGTACACTTTTTGTAACATTTTCTTACCTTTGTATATTGGTTAGATGTTTAAATTTTTTCAGGTGTTGTATGTACTACATGGTTTCAATGGTGAGCCAGTGTGGATATGTTAGGTTCAGTTTCATATTCATGTCAAAAGAGAAGATTTACAAATTTATATGGAATCTTTACTGGGTAAATGCCCACCAAATTATTGGTTTAGGTTCTGCACTTATCTAAGGTGCCACTCACCTGATTTTTGATATCTTTAGGGGCATGTCAAAAGAGAATTAAACCCAAGAGCTTCCCCAATGGTGAATGAAATCTTAATTTTGTTCAGGATATAGAAAAATCATTAAGGACCCTCCTTGCCTCAGATTTTGTCTCTTAGATACTTTTAGCATCTGTTAGTTTTTAATGGTTCATGTAATACGAGGATGAGTTTCCCATCAAGATGAGGCTCTTAATACAAGAGTAATACTCTTCCTCTCTACTCCTAATTTTGCCTAGGGCAGTTACTGCATCTTTTCCTTATCTTTGGACTACATGATAGAATGATGCAGAACATCCAAACATCTTAATTTTGTTCAAGATATTGAAAAATCACTAAGGACCCTCCTTGCATCAGACTTAGTCTTTTAGATGCTCTTAGCATCTCTTAGTTTTCTTTTAGATTTGATGCTTATTTCATTTTTTGGGGAATGTGGTTTGCAGGTTTTGTATATACAGCCCGGTGCAGGGTGACTTTTACTCGGGCTGATGCCCGTTGGACATTAGTTCACTTGTGTCGCGAAAGATTAAAAAAAAAGAAGAAAGTAAATCACCATGCGAAATCAGTTCTACAAGACCTAAAAAAAAGCATTCGTGAGATAAATGAAAAGGAAGTGATGGTAGAAGATGATCCTATGAGAAAAGATAAGAGTGCAGGGTAGAGGTATCTTGCGTCGAAACATTTTATTACAAAGGGTCGTCCAAAGAGATTTGAAGTCCTCTAAGGAAAAATAAAGAAATAGAGATCGACTTTGCCGCGGATGTGGCAAGTGTGGTGTTGCACATTGGCAGATGCAATTGTCTTGCGATTGACAGAGAGACTATTTCATATATATGTTGCTATCAATGCATTTTTTAAAGTTATTACACATAGATGTTGCTATCAATGCATTTTTTAAAGTTATTACACAGATGTTGCTATCAATGCATTTTTTAAAGTTAATACACATTGACATGCTTTGTTTAATTTTGATTGCATGTACTATTTTCAGTAGTGTAGGGAACAACTCTGAGCCATTTCAATGAATACGAGGCATCTGAAAGATCTTCTGAGGATGAGACATTAATCAGTCCATTTTTATGAATTTTATTATCATACTAATGGTGTCTTTACATTTCTTATTCTGCAGGCCTCAAGAGAATCAACCGCTCTCATGTTTTGGTTGTGGGTTATCATGGTTTTGTTTTCTACAATGTGGCTCCATTGATGTCATTGGGTTCAACCTTCCATTTCTTTTTTTAATTTCATTATTAGACATTGAATGGGCTATTAGAAAACTGTTGTAGTGAATTCTTGATTTGTATCAAGGTGAATTGAAATATTACACATTAAGACTGCAGTCAGGTTGTTTCAGGTGCTTTAAAAAGGGATTTTGATTGCTGCTGAAAATGACTGTATCCAGAATGTGTTTCAAGTGCCATAAACAAAGGGATTTTGATTGAATTCAGAATGCCTTTTAGGATTTTGATTGTATCCGATTGGGCGGGTTTGCAGTTTGTATCCAGAATGGAAACAAGGTCATTTGTGTGTTGGAGTGAGAACACCACTGGAATATAGTGGCACACACTGAAGTGTCCCTCTCATCAGGCTAACAATCAACCATTAGAAATGATGCACAGAAAGAGCACTTTCTCTTGAGGGTTAATGGATGAAACTATGTGGTTTATACTTGCTGCTTCTGTGTGGTGCCTTAATCTTAAAAGAGGCACCCCAAATTGGGTCACATAAAGGAGATATCTTCTTCTAGACCAAAGCTCATTTCAACCTCAAAACCTAGTTCAATGGATCAGAAATTTGACAGCATTGACAAGGATGGAAACACCACAAAGGAGATTATCTCTTTGAAAGCAAACCCAATATCTGAATCAAATACTGATAATCCTAAGAAAGCTCGAGCAATTGGAGAGACTGATGCTGAAAGTAGTCAGGTTACACCTTTCACAAGGGTGGATAATGTTTTGCCTGATAGACGTTTTGAACAGTGGCATTGGAGCCCAAGCACAAGTACCTTATAGGGTGATATCTTCCATCCAGCCAAGGTAAAGAAAGAAAGGATACCTATGCCAATTTGACCCAGCCATACCTATTAATACGCCCCTGTTTGGGTGCTTTGATTGTCCGACAAGGGAGATTTTGGCCATAAAAAAATCAGAAAGTGGGCCGCAGCCTGCTCCTATCAGGCTATTAAACAATGCAGCGGCTGAATCTGTCAAGCTCAAAAAAAGCAGCCTAGACAATATTAACGTTGGCTGAAACTGCGAGAAGGAATTGTAGAGTAGTTCAATCACAATTCAACAACCCCATGATTCTACGCAAGCAAACAATCAACAAGGTTTATGAGATCACCTAAACTAACATACCATTAAAGCCCATTACAGTAAAGTATTCATGCTTGATCAAAATATACCATTAAAAACCACTGCCATAAAAATCGCCACAAAAAAACATTCATGCTGTTCAAAATATATACCTCACATATTTTTCATAAAGCAGATCAGACAATTGTCAAACACCACTACAGAAAGAAATTTATTTGTTTTTTTCCTTCCTTCAGCCGCATGTTTCATCTCTTTGACTGCTAAACATGTTTTCATTTAGTTTGTCCATTGTCTTCTTCATATATCCTCGCTGCTACATTCTTGTCATAGTCAACTTCATCTTTTCATATGAATCTACCACAACCCTTTTCATCCTACAAAAAGAAAAAACATTAAGGACATATTAATGCTGGTGCATTTTAATCGGCACATTATCACGTTGTCATTAAAATTAAAAAAATTTAAATACATACTTTCCAATCAGGACATCTCCAAAACTTCCTAATATAGGTATCTTTTTTTTTTTTTTTTTTTTTTTTTTGGGGGTGGGGGGAACCTGGGGTTTGGGAAGGATTTCGGATTCGGTAGGTACGGGGTAAAATCCTGTACTTCACTAACATGAACTGTAGTAAAATAATTGAGAAATTAATTTCTTCAACTGTATTAGAACTATTCCTTTTAACCACAATAAATTTCATACAAAAACATGACAAGAAGCACTTACCTTTCCCAAGTACCTGCTTACACAATTTACGCAGCACCCATGAAACCTTGATGACAAATGAAAGTAACCGAGATGCCAAGAAGTGCCCCGGCAATGATTTGTAACCAAGGATCACCAAGGAGTACCTTAAGTTTCCGATGGCTAAATGGACGCCCTTGAAAGAAGTCCTCAACAATCTTATTAAGTATCTACACAAAACAATTATTAAGTATCTACACACAACAATATTTGTGACCTACTAACTAATCCCGGGTATACAAACATAATAACTATAGTGGACATGCAAATTCCAACAGAAAGAGAAAAGAAAAACACAAGTGCTAAACAATGCTCACAACCATAGTGGGTGCTCCTTCCTTCTTCTTCTTTTTTTTTTTTTTTTTTTTTTTTTTTTTTTGTGCTTCTATCTTCTTTTGTAAATTACTTGAATATGCCTTGCAACTTGTAGATTCTATGTCCCCAAGTCTAAACGAAAATACATAGTTCCGATGATGAAAGATGTTTAGTCATTTGTGTCCCAGAAGTTTCGATTTTTTACCTCATTTCTGATTCACACACTATGTCGATATGTATTGCTCTGTTATCTATCGTTTTCCCTGTCAGCTGATACGTCCATCACAACCACTATTTTGAAACTTGCATTCATCCACTGAATGTTAGTTGTCAGACTTTTTCCAACCTCTTATTTCTTTTGTACTTGGGAAGCATCTGATGAATGGAAGAGTGAAAAGACCTACTTAAGTGAGGCCTGTCTAGGGCTGCCAACAGATTGGTCACACATATGCGCAATTCAAGCCCAACAAGGACTTGCAAATCTGGAATTCCAGTTTGACATGTGGACCCTGGTATCAAGACCCAAGCCAACCAAGGGTTATAGGAGGTTTGAGTTTCGTAAAGCCTCTAGTCAAATAAAAGAACAAGTTCAACAATGGCCTATGCCCAAGACCAATTCAATGTAAATGTTGGGATTATATATATAACCAAAGAAATGCTCAATTAAATATGAAATATAAACAATCTCCAATTAGGAATCAATGAGATGTGGAAGGAGGTATGAAAGGGGAAATGTCAATAAGGATCTCAATATGATAGAAATCCGTGATTTTAATCGTGGCATGAAATGTGAGAATTTCTTGGAATGACTACAGAAGGTAGAGACTATTTTTTATTACAAGGAAATCCCAGATCCCAAAAAAGTGAAGTTAGTGGCTATGAAATTGAGTGGCAGGGCAACTGCTTGGTGGAATCAAAACAAGCAAATGAGACACTGAATGGGGAAAGATCCAATCGCATCATAGGAAAATATGAAGAAAAAATGAAAGGTTATTTTCTTCCATTAAATTTAAGCAATCCCTTTAATTGCGGTTGCAGGCCATACAACAAGGGAGTTGAACTACTGATGAAAATACGGAAGAATTTCACCATTTGATCGCCATGAATGATGTGCCGCAGACAAAAGATCAATTAGTTGCACGTTATATCCATGGTTTGAAGCCTTCCATGCAAGTCAACTTGTCTGTGCACACATTATATGCAATTGATGAGGCCTACCGACGCACAAAAGCTATGAAAAAAAAAAAAAAACTAAAATAGGGGCAAGCAAGCTGCTGGTCCATCATTTAATCATCCCAATAAGGGGTTTGTTAGGGATGTTGGTGGTTCTATGGATAATGGACAGCTAGGTAGGTGTGAACGTGGTTGATCCGAGGTAGTCCCAACCACCATAGGAGGTCGACAAAATGACAAAGGTAAAGCTATTAATAAATGCTTTAAATGTGGTGAGCCAGGACATGTATCAACCAACTGCAAAAAGTGAATGGTAAGCATGGCATATAACACACTAGTTAATGACGATGATGATGAGGAAGACGCTTATGATGGTAAGGACAGCAATCCGGTTTATGATAAAGAGCAAAATGATGGTGGTGGTGAGGAGGCTATGTATGGAGATTATGGCCAATCCTTGGTGATTCAAAAGACTCTTCTCACTCCGAAGACGCCTAAGAAGGATAATTGGCTTCGCACTAGTGTTTTTCACACAACATGCATAGTTAGGGACCGCAAATGCCATGTCATGGTGGATAGCAGAAGTTGTGAGAATGTTGTCTCCCAAGACGCCATCGACAAGTTGAAGTTGCCATGTGAGAAGCACCCTACACCATACAAGCTTTTATGGTTCAAGAAGGGCAATGAGGTAATAGTTACTTCATGTGCATTAGTCATTTTCTATTGGAGGTTGAGGGTTCAAAACTATGCTACACATTGGAGCCACAGGGATTTACCAGGCTCCCCCTGAGCCTGTAGGGATTAGTCCGGCCCAAAGGGATAGGGCACCCTCCGTTATCAATATATATCATGACAATGTAATGCAGTCCGATCCCTATCCAAGGCAGGGAACCACAAGCATTGATGGACCCAATTGATGGAGTCCACATGTGCCTCACGTTTCCTGATTTTCTAGATTAGTTTTATTCCTTAGTTTGCTTGCTTTCTAATTCTAGATTAGTAATTGTTAAATAGGATTAGTAGCTTTCCTTTTTAACAAACAGTGTGCTCCATATAGACAAAAGAGCCCTATTGTTATTTTTCATGCTTATTTTCAATCAATTGATTTCTCTGAGTTTGCTCACGTGAGTTTATGGATTTTCTTATGGTTTTATTTGTGCCCTAGTGGCTGGAATCCTCTTGGATTTGATCAATCCTTCGGGAGATTGATCTATCAACCTGATCACGGATCTTTGGCTGCGTCAAATTGTATGGTGCAATGTTGTGCCCATGGATGTGTGTCACATATTGTTAGGGAGGCCATGGCAATGCTAAGATTGTATTTTGGTGGACAATGTTAAGATTGTATTGTGACCCACACGAGAGAAGACTCCTGTTAAACCCACTTCAGTGTGGGGGATGTAGTAGTTCTTTCAAAATCAAAATTTATTAGAGAAGCTTTAGACTGTGGGACCGTTTATGCTTTAGTTGGTAAGGGGGTTGCAACCAATAACATTGTGCCCATATCAGCATCGCCATTGTTGGAAGAATTTTTAGATTTTTTTCCCCAATGAGTTGCCACCTAGATTGCCACCATTGAGGGATATTCAACATCAAATCAAACTCATTCCAAGTGCGAGTTCATCAAATAAACTAACCTATCGAATGAGCCCTAAAGAAAAATGAAAAATGGAATTGCCAAGTGAATTGATGAAAAGGGGTTATATCTGCGAGAGCATGAGCCCTCTTGCAGACTATCGGCCCTTATTGAGTCCAAAAAAAAAAACGGATGGTAGTTGGCACTTGGCAGATATGCATATATAGTTGAAGCATCAATCAGATTACAATCAAGTATCATTTTTTTGATTCCCCAGTTGGATGATATGCTAGATACGTTGGTGGGGTCGACAATTTTCTCAAAAAATTGATTTCTGTAGTGGGTGCCATCATATACACATCAAACATAGAGCTGAATGGAAGACTGCATTTAAAACACAGGAAGGGTTGTATGAATAGTTGGTTATGTTGTTTGGATTGTCCGATGCACCTAGCAGTGTAGCACTTTTATGCATGTGAGGGTGCCAACAAGAACCGCAAACAGTCCCCAAAATTAATTGAAATCACAGGAGGAGAAGGCCTGTTATCACATGATACAGACTGTTTTAATAAAATAGTGGACAACAGGTTGGTGTGGTTCATTCCCAGATTACATGGAGCAAGTGGGGCCCAACAGGATTTTAATCTAAAGTGCCTGTGACAACATGGATACTGGATTTTGCAAATATCTTCATTCTCTTTAATTGTTTTAACTGAGATATAATGTCTAAGACTTCTCTTGCTAGTGGGAACCAGATATAGTAGGATTCTTTTTAGGGTTTTGGTGGGGGACTTTTATGCATTATAAAAGCCATACAGTGGTTGACTCTATTGAATATGATACAGTATAGTCAATAGTTTTATAGTAAATGCCATGAATGTTGAGTCAGTCATGGGTGAGAATAGGCTAAATCCATTCATGAATCATCTAACCAAAATCTGACAGTGGTGTAGTACACAGCTAAACATCAAAATGTTTAAAAAACAATATGCGAAATCATGTTAATCCATAAGCATTCCCACCCACAAAACATGTTTTGCTTTTAAGAAGAATCACATAAAACTAAGTATCGCAAGTTATTCAATAACAAGTAAAATCAAACAGACAGAAAGAGAACAACAATCCAAAGCAAGATCAAAACAGACCACAGACCACAGAATTACCTCAGCATGGAACCCTCTATGCCACTCCTCTCCAAATTCGTCGTTGAGCAGCGCGGAGAAAGCGTACCAACAGCCGAACGCAAAATGCGCGCTGGACAACCCCTTGTGAATTGCCACCCAGGTCGTGAGCGCGAAATGCGCTGCCCAAAAGGAACACATATTCCCCTGGCTGTTGAAAATCATCCAGAAAGCAGCAGACCACTTCCTCTTCCTCTTCCTCTCCACAAGGAGACTCAACAACATCGGAATCAGCAATGCAAGTGTCAACGCCACCAGAGCCGGATGCGCTGCCAGCTTCGCCAGGAAGGGTCGGATGATGCATTCGCAGACCTTCCCCTGCTCTACGGCCAGTTGTGCGCCCAATAGCACCATTCCGATGTCAACGCTCTGATAATAATGCGCACCATTCTCCTCCCTCTCCGGCAACCTAATCGGACCATCGAATCGTTTCGGCCAAGGGTTTGGGCGAGGAGAGAAATCACATCTTTCAAATGCGGAAGAAGAAGGAGGGAAATCTCTGAGCCTCCTGGTGAAGGAAGTTGAAGGAAGATGGTGATGGAGATTATTCTTGTAGGGTTTAGGGTTTATTAGAGAGGATTTGAAAGATTTGGGTTTCCAGGTTTGGAAACGACAAGGGGTAAAAACCCTAGAATAGGGTTTCACTTTCACAGTGGTGATGGAGTAGTCCATTTGGTGAAAAGTGAAAAGTGAAAAGGTGACGTATGGACACCAAATCTTTTATATTGGGTAACGTGTAAGAAATTCATATATGAATGATTATTCTTGGAATGAAATAATAATTCCTCGCAAGATTTTTATAGTTGAGAATTTTATATTGGTAGGTGTATATCAATGCATAGAGCTAAGAGATATAGGGTTTGGTGTATAAATTTATTTAAGTGAGGATTTTTAAATTTTATTGGGGATGGTCGAATCTGAAAATTCTAATAAATGAAGATTTTCATTCGTTCAAATCCTCAGGAATTTACAATTGTCATACATGGATTTACCATAATTTCAGGAAAAACCAAAATCTTTTCCTTGAAGATTTGGTTGCCAAACGTGAGTATGGAAAGAAATTTCGGTTTCCCTAAAGTCGTGGTAAATCCATGTTTGGCAATTGTAAATTATTGAGGATTTGGACAAATGAAAATCTTCATTTGTTAAGATTTTCAGATCCGACCACACCTATTAAGATTTAAAAATCCTCACTTAAGTGGATTTGTACACCGAACCTTATTTTTATAGTTATATGCATCAATACACACTAATATCAATGTGAAATCCTCAACTATACAAATTTTCAGTGAGAATCCTTATTCCAATTGTAGTGATAAAGAATAATTGGATCCATGAATTTATTTCTTTAGGTGGTCCAATCTACCAAAAAGTTGACAGTGATGGAGTCCATGTCAGTGAGAATGATGCGTAAAAACAGAAATTCTCTTCTATTCCAATTCCAAATGACTGGTTCTTAGTACTTAGCCGTTTTGGCATACATACTTCTCTACTTATTATCATCGATATATATGTTTGGAAAGCATTTTATCTAACCTCCTTTTGTGTTTTACCTCATTTCACATAGCCTATCCATTTCATACACCATCAGTCTGAGCGGAAAGACTCAAAGGCTTACAGTGATTTTAACGGTATGGACTTAGTTTTCTTCATTTTTTTTCTAAATTTTAGGCACCATAATCACAATCCAAACCATTAGATATCTTTACAACATCAAAAACGGCTATGAGACAAAGTTTCAGCCATTGGATGATCACGGATCTTGAGATACTTGTCAAGAAAGTTAGACGATTGGATTTGGATTTTTGGACCTTGTGGGCCCCGCAATCAAGATCTAAACCGTCCATCCTCTTTGGAAAGCTACAAATAGCTTTGGGATCAAGTTTAAGGTGTTAACTCATTATAGATCTTGAGATATTTGTTAAAAAGCATGAACCATTATATGTAAACAAGCTGTCTCTTTCATGTTACTTACTGTCAGTCCGGTTTTTATGAATTCTAAATTATTCTGGGCCACTAAATGATGATCCAAACCGCCCATAGTCATTCAAATGTGGAACACGTGTCTGGGATAAAATTTCAACCATTGGATGATCACAGATCTTGAGATACTTGCAAAATGCCCAGACCATTAGATCTATTTTTGCATGTGTCTTACAAAACAGTCTATTTTTAAAATATCTATGTCTTACCAAACAATTTATTTGTAAAACATCAATTTCAAACCGCTCCATTTGAAATAGATCTATATCATGCAGATTTATTTCGTAAAGATAAGATTTGCCAAACAAGCCCATAGATTCTTCCGATAGTAGTAGCAATAAGGGGCCCTGCGATGCCGTGCAAGCTCATGCCTAATACTCTCGTAGACAGAGAGTTTTCGAGCAATCATCCTCGACCTCTCTTCCAAAAAGGTGGGATTCTAGTTGAAGGTACTTTCACACGTACCCTTGGCCACTCTAATTAGTTTTTCAATCTCAAAAAGTGTTCGTCCAGAGGAAGAGACTGAGCAATCATGAATTTACCACTCCTTTCGACTCAAATCATGATTGCTCAATCTTCCTTCTTTATCTATCTTACTCAAAGGAGCAATGGTGTTATCTTCTTAAGAACTTTAGCCCACAAAAGTATGCACTCGACACACATTGTACTAACACTCCCCCTCCCGCCTTGTTTAAATATTTTAAACTAAAATTAAAAATTACAAGTTATGACTTAATAGTCTTATTATAAACAAATTCTTTGAATATGGGCCGCATGTTTTAATTTTTAAAGGCGGATACCATGTTATAATTTTACAGGTGAGTCTCATACATGAAATAATAGAGTGCCACAAATAATAAAAGGTAGGTCTCATATTGTAATTCTTATAATTATCTTGCTTTCGTTCTTTGAAGCAAAACCTTTATAATATTACCAAACAAGTTTTGTTCAGCATATTATCAACAAAATAATTTAATATAATGTTGCCAAACAAGACCCGCAGAGTATAGTCTCGACAAAATCCGATCTCAGCACAACCCGATCTAAATATAAAATTGGGAACAACATGAGATTGATGCCAAATGGGCCCTAAATTTCTAACCAGCACCTCTATGACCTACCCTGCACAACCAACTAGCAAATGGTGTAGCTCCTACACCACCAGTAGGTCTACAACCCCCACCCGTCCCACCCATCTTGCAACCTATTGCGACTGCATTTTCACCTCCACCACCCGGGGTAATGGGTCCTTCATTCTCATTTGCCCAACCCCCGCAAGCTAAAGGGGAAAGTGAAACCAAAGAATAATAGGGGACGTTCTATTGGCACACAAATTTTTACTCTTCCCACACGAGGAATTTGAACTTTTTTTTATTACATCTGTACCCCTTTATGAAATGACCAAAATATCTATTCTCCCACCAAAACTCAAAACAAATTTTCTCTTTTCACCGACAAACTCATCTTCTTCCCTATCTCATTCTCCCACCCATCCCACTCTCCACTTCTCTCACACAACGGTCTTAGGTAACTCATCTTCCTCCATCAGTCCATCTCTTTCATCTTTCTTCCTTCTTATATTTTCTTTATTTTCCATTCAATCTCTAAGGTTTGATTCTCTAGTGCAATAGAGGAAGAAGAAAACAACAATCAATCAAATGGTGCCTTTCAATCAAAGCAACAGTGGAAAGGTCTATTTTTTTTGTTATTTTTCAATTCTTTTTCGTCATTTATTTTAAGTTTTACAGTATTGGAACGAGTTGCAGGCCCCGATATGTGCGGTCTTTCAGGTCCGAATCGAATGAGAATGTTCGGTAGTAGTCAACCGAACATTAATTTTATGTTCAGACTTTACATTCCGAACTCTTGGATCATGTTCAGACATAAACAACCGAACATTAATTGCATGTTCGGTTATTTCATTCCGAACATATTCTTCATTGCCTTTTATCTATAAGCTCTGCAGGTCTCTACACATGATATACAGGTTGGATCGGACTATATGATGGATTATACCAGTGAGTTTAAAACTCAAGAAGTAAGACCTAATGTAAATTTATTACTCAAATTACCATTGTTCGTTACTAAATTCGTATGTAATGGTTTTATTATAGATTTTTGACAATCGCAATTCGTTGATTAGTTGGGCTCATGGTGTAGGAAGGAGAAAAAGCTTTGTCATTCAATACAAGCATGATAGGAATAATGAAGAGGGCCCTGAGCCAAGAAAGATCAAACAAACAGGTTCAGAAAAATGTGAATGCCCTTTCGCATTGTGGTCAATAAGAACCTATCTTGTGGCCCCATAGCTGGTTGCTCTTCCACAATAGGTTGTTCTTCAACATCCTCCTCAGCTTCAAACTCAGGGACCTCCGGTTCTTCTACAACCTCTTCCACTTGGTAGCGGCGCCTCCTATTTGAAGTGATAGGTCTCACTCTAGAAGTGCTTGGTTGATCCATATCTAAAATATAGCCAAAAGTGTTTGTAGAATAAAATAATTAGCATTTGTTAGTAGACAAACCAACACTGCTCACAGACAGTTCGGCTCTGAACATTTGAACAACGATCATTTGTTCAATGACTAAAGTTCACACAAAATTATAATGTGTGGTATCATAAATCCGAACAACCTTCAGTTGTTCGGTGACGAACTTCCGGAGATACAATGATTGTTCGGCCTCACAAAGACTGAACAGTCACAATTCTTGTATTAAAAAAAAATAAAATAAAATAAAAAAAACTGTGTGATGCAACAGAGAAGTGAGACCAAATGCGTGAAAAAACACTAACATTGTTTGTAAAGGCTTACATCGAATGAGTATCTATCCCCCATAACAAGTTTTTATCAACAAACATCAATCTAAGGTAGATGAAATGGTAAAGAAGAAATGAGGAAGAAGAATGAAATGGTAGAGATCATAGAAACTATTACCTTTGGAAGAAGAGTTGGTGAAGAGGACTGGAAACGCCAGAGAGGCCGAGATGTCGGAGATGTGGAGATAGTGAAGAACATCCGGTTGTGTGATTTGTGTATAGAAAGAAAGGGAAAAGGATGTGTGTGGGAAGAAAGAGGAAAAATGAAAGGATGGGTTATTTGGGGATTTTTGGTGTGTGTAGGAAGAAGTAATAAAGTTTTTAAATTATAATGGTGTTTCAAAAGAGAATTGGTGTGAGAAGAGTAAAATTTTGTGTGCCAGTAGAATCTCTCAATAATAGCTAAAAATAGGGAATTTTTTTTTTTACTAATCTACCCTTATGTTATCCTTTTTCACCTATTGAGCCCTTTTTCTCCTTATACTTCAACCTAAAAAACCCTTTCTTTGATCAAACCGCCATTTCTAATAATCTTCTTTGGCATAAAGATTAAAGGCCCCTATAGACTTAACCATTTCCTGCACCACCCAAATGAAAATCCTCAATCCGTCATTGATCTTATCCTTATTTAAGCCATTTTCTATGCTACTATGTGAGATGGAATAACGTACAGCACAAGTGGGTAACAATTACAAAGGGGTTAAGAGGATTTGATGAGAAAATGATAACATACATACGTCGTGAAATCCTAACGCAAGGTATACGGGTGTGTTTGGTTAAACTTATTTTAAGCCAGTTGTGCTTTTATATAAGTGACTTAAGAAACGCGGCTTCTTTAAAGTAGCTTTAAAAAAAAAAAGGGTGTTTGGTTAGCCTAACTTTTGTATTTATTTTTTAATAGAAAAGGTGTCAAAACAAAGAAATTCCCTTTGTGGAAGACAAGGAATGGACTCATTTTTAACAATGGCATTGGCAGAGTCACTCAAGACCATACTGGAAGGTAGCTGAATGAGCTCATTTTGTTTTGTATTAGTAAAATTTCTAAGCTATTCTCAGGTGCTACCATGGAATTTGACCCCACAGGACAACTTTCTCCACCCAACACCTTACAGATTTGTCCAAGACATTTTTGTAAATTAGAAAAGAGAGAGACTAAGAGAAATGGGGGAATGTGCAAAAGAGAGATCTTTTCTGTCATCTCATTATATGTGTGTACAAATACAAAGGGAGAGACCTATTTATAAGCAAAGTAACCTCATAAAAGAAGAACTCTAATTCTAACCCTAATTCATCTTAAATGGGCATCCACCTAAGATCCATATCTCATAAAAGTTTCTGAATTGTTATATTTTATCAGATTATGGAAAATTTTTATTTTCATATGAATCAAGGTTGAAGATACAATTAGGCATTACATAGTCTGAATCTAGGATCTTAATAATTGACATTTCAGAAATGACAATTTAGTGGTGGGTTATTTGAAAATTTTGTTAGGCTCTATTTCAAGTCAAATAAATGATATTTTCAAAGTGCCAAAAATATATATAACCTCATATTTGAATCCCAAATGACCACTAGTGATACTTGAATTAACAGGCTAGAAATGTACAAATTCAGAAACAGAGAATCTTACCAATTCAGAGCAGTCTTACGTCGTCTTACAAAAAACCTTATGGGGAGATTTAATTTAAACATGGATCCTACTTAGTTTCTAGGTTCCAAATTACTAACATCAGAAATAAAAATGAAATCAGATACAACTTGCACCTAAGACCATATCAAAAACATGACTCTGAAATGATATTGTTCTTGGATAACTGTTGGTACTGCTTGGAAGTTGGAAGTGGAACTAACTAAACTTTTAAGTGTTTCAACCAAACGTTTGGATTCTAAATGATACTAACTTCATAGATTTTAGCTTGACTAAGCCTTCTCTAACATCAGTATGTTTGGTTTAAACAGACCATAACATGGAACTCATGCTCAATGGTCAAAAATTCCCTTTAATTCTTTTGATGAAGATATAAAAAATTGATCGCAACCTAAGAGAGAAACAAATGGATTTGTTCTGATAATAAAGACACTTTAATGTGATGCTGAAGTAGACACCAATAGATTTGATGCATTCAGTCTGAGAGTCCTTCAGTAGTTGACATGATCAGGGCCCATGCACTTGACTCCAGGACCAATCATTCTTCTCCTTAAACTATAGCTTCAACTCCAACCACATTCATTTTCACACATGCCTATGGCCTTGCCTGAAGGCACTACCCCCTTTATCATTCAATCAACTTGGAGACTTCCCCTTTTTTGGGCATCCTGACATTTGGACATTAACTTTTACTATGATCTCATTCTTGGTTCCACTGGTTTAAGAGATCGTTCTTGTGTTTGTTCCTAACAAAGAAAAAGAGGAGACTAAGGCAGATATATACTCCTTGACTTTCTAAATAGCTCTAACTTATTGGTGAACTTGTGGTATCATTTTTAGTATCACTTTATGCTTAAAACTTTTGTTGCAGAACTATTAACACTTGAATAGCAAATAAAGCATTGATGTCTTGGTTTTCTTGTATTTACAATTTCAAATTAATTCTCAGTGGATGGGAGGCATGGAATCCTACAGGTTATATATTTGTGGAGTTCGATGATCATGCGGCGGGATGTAGAGGATGTTTTTTTCTGCATTGGATGGAGGGGATGGATTGGCTTCTCTCCTCCTTACAGTGATGTTATGTTACAAGTGATTATGATTGCTTATTGATCATGGCTTGTATTAAGTCATAACCTTTAACATTTTTTTATGAAATCATGTATAGATTTTGCTTCCCAACAAACAATTTTCTCTTCACCCAAACAGACACTTCAAAAAACTATTTCCTTCATCTGAAGATTTCACAGCTGCAGTTACATCAACAAGAAACTATCATAATCAAAAGAAAAGAATATCTATATTAGAAAATAAAAAAAAAAAAAGTTTATTCAATAAACACACAACTAGATTGACATTGTAACTCAAGGAAAAGAGAACCTTTTTTATATTAGAGGATAAACGTCTTTTGTCATAACGAAGGGAGAGGTTGAACATGCTTGGGCCCAAAAAGGCCTATTACTGAGCTCAACCAAACGCCTTAAGAGGCCTTTTCCATAATTAATGTTTCATCACCTGTATACTATCTTGTAGTACATCATCACAACAGTATAAATATAAATAAGGAATAAACAGAGCTATACAAGTAAAAAGGATAATTCATTCCCACAGATTCAAGTTAAAAAGTGCCAAAGATGTCTTAATTACATATCCCCAAGGTAAAAAGGTCAAACAAAGGTCAATAAAAAAGATAACAAAATCCAAAATAGTAATTCCCAAAGGTGATGACATCTCTTGTGCCACGTACGGTGTCTATGTGACATCTTCAGCACAACAAGCACTCGCATCCTGAAGTTCCGCAGCTGTCAACTCAAAAACAACATGGGACGGGGGGTCGCGATACCATAAGTGTAGAATCAAACATGAATACCTCCCAAGATCCAAAATAAATAACATAGCACGTATAACAAAACAAATTTTTCAAGACAGGTAGCATTACAATATCTCAGTAAAATTTGTAAAACTAGGCACGATGGTGCAAAAAGAGTAAACACAATAAGGATTATGAATTACAAGCTACACAAATATAATTCCTAGCAACATGGCATTCAAATGACTAAAGCCATTCTCCCTGTTTATTTTAAATGATACTCGATGGGGAGTGTAGCACGGTAGCCATTTCCGTTTTGTTTCGTACAAAATGGCTGAGGATTTTTGTTTCGCCCATGTGTCCTAACAAAAGCCACCCTCATAAAATTTCAGTCCGGATTTCGGACAATTTTGGCCAAGATCCAGCATTTCAGTACGAAATCCTAGATTTCTGCCAAAATGTCCGGAATCCCTAATTTCATTTGAATTTTTCTTTTGTTTTTTCAGAGACTTCAATTTGTGGCATGGTGTAAAATCTCAGGCAAATAATAAGAAAATAAAAAAGTAGAACATGAAAGAAAGAAAGAAAGTGGGAAATTTAGGCCCCACAAGTCACGTGAAATACAAGCCACATAAGCCCCCACACTCCTGACGCGACATAGAACGTGGGCTGAGATCTAGGCCCCACACTCCCACACAAGGCCCACTAAATAACATTCATTTAACATACATAGATCATGGGCCCCCTGCAGATGGGCCATCTATTAACCTCCCTTTTATATTAGTAGAATAAATTAAATGCAATAATTTCAGTGTTACATTTACATTTGAATCTTCATTTCTTCATATATATATATATATATATATATATAGACATATGAGAGCATCTCTCACCTTAGAAAGAGAGATAGGGGTGGGGGCCCTCATAGTTAAGTTGTTGACATTGAATATAAATGTGAGGGTCCCCACCCTCTCTCTAATAGTAAGGTGAGATATGCTCTTATAGAAGCATCCCCCATATATATATATATATATATATATTTTTCAATATATATTTTTTTTTAATTTTTTGAAATGTTACTTTGAAATATTTCACTGAAATTCCAAAACACCAAAACATTTCATTTCGGAGGCCAGATTAAAATTGCGACCGAAATGAAATTGCATAGTTGTAGACTTGTAGTGGTATGACACCTACACAACTTGCATAATCACCCTAACTACTAATAATCACCCTCACAGCTAAAAGGGGAACTTCCTCACGAGATCATACATTTCTTCCGTATTTTACTAGCACGAATTGTAGATTAAAATCAATTGAAAGTGAACTTCATCAGCTATAGTTAGAACTATTCCTTTAAAAACAATAGATTTAATACAAAAACATGACAAGAAGCACTTACCTTTTCCAAGTATCTGCTTAAACAATTATGTGGCAGGCACGGGACCATTAAAAAAATAAATAGCAACCAACAAGCCAAGAAGTGCCCCAGCAATGACTTGTGACCAAGTGTGGCCTTGGACAACATTAAATGTTCGGTTGATTGGCTGCACCTGAAAGAAGTCCACGACAATCCTATTAAGTAATTGCACAAAACAGAATCCTGAGTATAAAAGCATAATAATTATAGTGTACAAGTAAATTCCAGCAAAGAGAGAACATTAAATAGAAGATTTCCTGCCAGATTGAATTCACTGGCAAGCACCACCATAAATGTGCCCTAGCACCAAGAAATAGGCCAACCCACTCACCCCATAACCACATGCATGCATGGTCCAGAAATTGTGGCTGATACGTAGTGGATTGGCCAATTAGTATTTAGCACCGCTCACAACTGTAGTGGCTGCTACGTAGCGGATTTTCATCTTTTTCTTCTTCTTCTCTTTTTGCCCCTTCTATCACTCTTTTTTTCCTTATAAATTACATGACAATGCCTTGTAACTTACAAATCTAAGCTTCCCATAGATTAATCCCACATGTTTTAAGGTTTTTTCTAAAAAAAATTAAAATAAAACATTGCTATTTACTTTCGGATTTCTGTGGATTTTTCAAAAAGAAATATTTTTTTCCGAAAGTGAACCAACCAAATCACATCCTAATGCATTCTAACTTGTTGATTTGTGTTCCTCATAGATCAATCCCAAATGGTTTGAGGTTTTTTCTTTCATTCGTTTTTTTTTTATTTTTGTTATTTATTTTCAGATTTTTTGAGATCTTTTTTTAAAAATGATTTTATGCATTCTATATTGTAGACAGATGGATCTAGCTTAATATATATCTGAGAAACATGAATATATGTGAACAGATGGATCAAGACTACTATTTTATAATCAATTACAGCGATACAAGACCTCTATGCAATTAGGTGTCCACTATGCCCTTCCTATCTCAGTTACTAATGAAAAAAATCTAACATTTATCAATATCATGGATATTTTTATTATTATTTTTTTAGATTTTTTTACCTCATTTTCAGATACTACACTTAGTGGGAAAAGGCTTGGTTTGGTTTGGTTTTTGGTTTTTTTTTTTTACCTCATTTTCGATTCACGCTGCTATGCCAATATGTATTCACTATGTATAGGTTTGGCTGCTGGCTAGCAACCACGAAACTTTGCATGCTGCCACTGAATGTCGCTTGTAGACTTTCTTCAACCTCCCATTCCTACTGTACTTGGGACCGGTACGGCGGTACCTCAACTTATGGGGAAGGGCATGGACCTAGTGACACCCATCTAGGGCTGTCAACAGATTGGTCTCTCATATGTGGGGTACAAGCCCAAAAAGGACTGCAAGGCTGGAATTATAGTTTGCCACATGGACTCTGGGATCAGGACCCACGCTAGCCAAGGGTTATGGGAGGCTCGAGTTTATAAAGACTCTAGTTGGATAAAAGACAATGGCCCAAGCCCAAGCCCAATTCAATGTCAATGTTGGATTTTACATGTGACCAAAGAAATGATTAACAAAATATGAAATATAGATAAAATATTAGTAAAAACTATATATGTAATTTATACTTGAAGTCTGACAGACATGTGCCCAAGTGCAACCTGATAAGGTTTCGAACCTGAACTTGGGTCCAGATCCACGAGTCAAATCAAATCCACTGTCATCAGGTTCATGCTCCGGTGGATCCGAACTGGACATAAGTCTGATGACAACCCTTCCTTCTAATGAACATCTAGGAACTCGCACATGAGTGCTTTTCTAAAGGCGACCATGTCAAGATGTCATTATAGAACAACAAAGCCCACTTCTTTGAATTTGTGGAATGGCAAAATATTCTAGATCTGGAGATGCCTCTTGATCATTAGAGCTGCTCTAACTGGTTAACATTCAAGCCTTAAGTTCTTCAGGATCTGACTAATATGTGATTCTTCTTGTATTTTAATAACTTCACTGTGAGATGCAAAAGGTAAGTTGTTCAGAATCATTCAGTCCTTTTCATTCCACAAATTAGGAAACCCCTAAAATATTCTTGGGCTGTCTTGTCACCCAAACAATAGTTGGCAAGTCGATGCAGGATAGATCTCAAAGGCCACATGTGTAGGGCCCAGTTGTTAGGATTTTATTATATGCCATAAAGTTTCTAATTTTATTTAAGGAATTGTAATTAGGATAGGTTCTAGTTTAATTAGGTTTCTCAGGCCCTAAGTTATGTTTCCTATTTATATGGAATTGTAGAAGATGGATTTTCAAAGTTGATTAATAGAAATTGGGTTTTCCCATTAGGTACGTCATCGTTATCGTCTCTATGGAGACATGTTGAAGTGTCTCTGGACACATCCCTCGGCACTTTCCAGCAAGTCCTAGCCCCAGGGATTGCATCAATTTGGTATTAAAGACGAACAATCCCTTGATCAGTTGGCGTGATTACACCTATCCATCTATCCATCCCCCACCAACACCCTCCTTCCCTGCCGATCCCAATTCCAACCCCATCCTCCCGAACCCTAACCCCCTGTTCCCTGCACTACCCAAGTCCATATACCCTGAAACCCATCGAAACCAACACTTCACACCCAGGTCTACCGTCACAATAGATACCTCTTCCAGGAACCCAACCTTCCCAACCTAGATCCCAGACCATCAATCCCCAATCCCTTGATCGGTTGGCGTGATTACACCTATCCATCTATCCATCCCCCACCAACACCATCCTTCCCTACCGATCCCAATTCCAACCCCATCCTCCCGAACCCTAACCCCCTGTTGCTTGCACTACCCAAGTCCATATACCCTGAAACCCATCGAAACCAACACCTCACACCCATGTCTACCGTCACAATAGATACCTCTTCCAGGAACCCAACCTTCCCAACCTAGATCCCAGCCCATCAATCCCCAATCCAATCCCAGTCCCAAATACAATCCCAATCAAACCGCATCCTCCCAAAACCGTCCGAACCCGCCTCCACTACATTCCCACTAAAAGAAACCAATCCCTAAACCCTTCAACCACTACAAATCCAACAACTCTGCCCAACTTCAACCCTTTCTCCCTCCCGCCCAAAAAAATATATGTATCTTTCCCAAACCCTAACCTGTGAAAAAAAAAAAAGGATTTGCGATTGACTATGTAACTGGCACCGGAGTTCCAGCTGCTACCACCGTCTGGCTTGCGGGCCATCGCTGCCAGCAATTTTCCTCGTTGCCGGCAGCCAACATCATCGTCACCATTGTTTCCAACAGCATAGCCTTGCCTTGGACACCATCTCCAGCACTGGCAGGCCTACAAGCTCACCGTCGTCAGCAACTACATTGCCACTAGCCACACCGAGACCCAATCATTCCCAGTCGACCAGAACCCCACTCATTCCCGCCCTCTCAACCATCGCCCTTCCATTTTCTTGACGAATCAAAACTGAAGAAGGGTTTTAAGCCCTTTCGTTTACTTCTAATGCGAGGACTGAGACAAACTAGTGATAGGGTCAAGTTCAGTTCGGCCTGGATCTGACCCGTCTTGCTGTGAAGCCTAATCTCACAACTGCAGGTCAAGTCCAGTTCAGGCCTTGCTTGGGCTGAACCTATTTTAAAAGAAACCCGCAACAGCAACTGAGTTGTTTTCGGCACGGCCAAAAACACAGGCAGCAACTGACATTATCCCTGCCATCAACAGATCTTATCAATGCGCAGATTTGATCAAAATTGAGGCTCAATAATTATTTTCGCAATTTTAAAGCGACCTGAAATCCGATTTCGGACTCATTTTTGCTTGTGTGATCGCGGAGAGCAGATCTACAGAAAAGATCAATCCATTCTTACATCAACATCAATATGAAATTGCATATCAGTAAATTCCACAATGCACTTCAAAGAGCCAAATATGCGCTTAAATATGGAATATGGTATGTTGAGAATGAAGACTGTTTTACGCAATTTTTTGATTTGAAACAAGAAGAGTTGTCCATTCTGCAATACTTTGACCAATTTCGAAGGCTCCAAGATGCCTGTGGATTAGAGGATGATGAGGAACGCGATTTAATTAGCTTTCTGAGAGGCTTGAGACCGGATATAGTGGAGTTGGGTTGAACAGTAACGACCCGTCTTCAGCCAACCTGCTTTGGACCTGAAACAAGGCCCACAATCAAGAGAAACAGGCAGCCTGCACTAAGCAGTGCTCGGTCTGGACTCGGCTTCAGCTGGGTTGGCATTTTTTCTTTTTTGGATTTAGGGTGAATTGAACTTAGGCCCAAAAGCTTGATGGCAAATCACAGCACGTGTCACGAAAGGCCCACCTGGTTTTTTCTCAATCTTAGTGCATGCATGAAAGAAAAGGAGGGGCGATGGTCCCTTTGACCTGCTGTTGCTGGAGAGCTGGGGATAGGCAAAGGACGACAACAAAGATGATGGTGGCAATGGGGCTCGTCGACGATGAAGATGGTGTTGATGCCAAGTTGGGACGATGAGGATGATGGCGCAATGTTGATGTGACGAGGGCAACAGAGAAGATGCTGCTGTTTGGTGGGAGGCATGACGACACGACGAAGCTGCTGGAGGTCATGCTTTCGCCTGAAAATTGGCCTCACGCCAAACTCCTCATCGCGGGCGAGGAAGAAGACATACCTTGGGCAGCCCCAAAATCACTCGAAGGAAATTTCATTAATCATCAACTTAGGAGCCAGAAGGCTTTACAATGCTTCTATAGGAAAACTAGCGTGAGAGGTCCCGTGTAATGAAAAAAAATATTGAATTTTAAATTTTTTTGAGATATTTTAAGAAAAAGATAAATATAAAATAAACAAATATATAACATGTATATTGCGAGATATTGTGAGATTTGAATTTAACATGTATATAGGCAAGATCCAGGAAATCTCCAATCCTAATGATTAGGAGTTTGAAGAGAATGGAATCATGAATGAAAACAAAACAGAGGTTAATGAGTCACTATAGAGGAGTCGTCTTAGGCTCACCAATAAAAGATAACCTAAAATTATTTATAATTAATCTAGATATAAATTTATCATTAATAACCTATATTAATAAATATTATAATCTTCCAAACAATTAATCATGATTATAATAAGAACACAATGGATTAAAATATTTTAATCATGACTCATATCATCAATAACTTATATGAAGTGCTATAATTTTATAAATATATATATTTATTAGCGAAGTTGCATTATGATGAAATCAGTGACGAATAATATTATTAATAATTTATATTAAGTGTTATCATGTTATGAAAATATATTTATTTATTAGCAAAGTTGCATTATGATGAAATCGGTGAAGTCTAAGGATTATTTCAATCAGCTTTATGAGTGAAAGGATATTATCATAATGCTTTGTGTAGGATTTATAAAATAATATTTTTTAGCATCTTTAATTGATGTTTTGTTGGCTTGGACACAGCAATGTAGATGGGCAGAGAGATAGTTGATTGGTAGAGAGGTGTAAGTGGAGATGGGATTTGATACGCTAAAATGGACATCAAGTAATTAATTTTAGAATTGGATGTAAAAAGCCTAGAAAATAATAGAGATGCCTGACAGAAAAAAAGGGCTCATGCCATCCTGGTGTAACTGATGGGGCCTGGTGAAGGTGTTAAGATGGAATTCTGTAATGGGCAAAGAGATAGTTGTAGGTGGTGAATCAAATAAAAGATGTAGCTTTAGTTATGAGATGAAGTGGGGCGCACCATTCTGCAAGTCCTCTTCAAAAACTCGATGCAGAAAATCAATGAGATTATATTACGAGGTTTCTCAGGGATAACTTTAGACTGTAGAGATCTCAGGTGGTGAAATTTTAGGGGTTGATTGGAGATTTGAAATCATGAATCGCCCTTTAAGATTTTAAGAGTCAATATGGTCCTATCAATGATCGACATGTGGCGCTTAGGTGGTTTCATTTAAAAGCAGATAGCTAATGTGGCGCCATGTGTCGCTCACTCGTGAAGAGGGATGCTGCTTTAATATATATATATATATATAAAATGGGAAAACCTAGAAATAATCTAAACCATCCAACATATCGATGGCCAGGATTAAAACATTTGAATTCAAATAAACTAAAAGACAAACAATTAACATAACACTAAAAAAATATAAAATAAATACAAACTAATGGCCTGGTAGGGGGTTAGGCCCAATGAATTGGTCGAGATGGATGGGCTGGGCCCATTGGCAGGACGACCCATGGGGACCATGGGTCTGTCCTGCATCAGACCATGAGTATTATGAATCCTTTCCCTGAGGTTTCTTCATGTTTCCAAGCTTTATAAAAGGCATTGTAAGGGTCTACTCACAGAATACATTACACGGTGCAATGCAATAAAATTTCAGAATTGTATTTCTTCTCTCTTTGGATTGAGTAAGGCTCATGGATTGCAATATCTCCTCTGAGGTCAGTTTGTGATTATTTGGTTCTTTGTTGATTTCTGAAATTTCTACAAATCCCTACAATTTCAGTAGTTTTACTAGTTTTATCAATTTCTGGGCCCCTTGATGGCCTGATTTCACTAACCAGGATGGCAGCACTCATGGCTGGAGTGAATCGAAAACATGAAATTCAAAACCTTATGAGGCTTTAGTTAGAACAGACAGTTTATCATGCTAGAAAAGGTTCCTCATGTAAATGTCCTCTGATACACTGTAGTCCAACATATCCTGCTCACATCAAAATTCCCCACTGCCAATGAAATAGAAACATTCACAGATGGAATTTAATCGCATGACGAGTTACTGCCATACTCCACTCCAGTTTGACACATCAACAAGAAGAGCTAACCCCTATTTCACACAAGAAATGGTATCCCTCCCACTCATTGAAATGGTAGCTAGCAAGAGTGCTCTGCTCCATCAAGGGTTGCAGGTGATTTTTAGAAAAGACAGATCATGTGACAGGCAATTCCAGAAAAAAATTTGTCTATATACCATGAATACAATATAGAAGATGGAAATGCACGGCCAGTTTGTTACATTGTGTAGATGCACATTAACATATGCAAATTATACTGATCACTTGATTCGCTTCCATTGTGGTGGGAAGACTTATAGTTGTTTGGTTGGGAGGCTTAAACATATTTAATTACATATAAGGAGCCCCTCAGCTAAGCCCCCGCGCTCATGGTAAGCTAAGCACTGGGGGCTTGTGGGGCACACCTCATGCTCCAGCTGGGGATGGGACCGGGGTGATGGAAAGATCTCTCCTAAACACAGTGTATGCTAGTTGGTGCCAAAAACATCATAGGCCCCGCTTGATCCACGGTCAACAAGTCTTGACAGTCCCAAATGAGTGCACGCTCGATCATTGGGATGGGACCGGGGTGATGGAAAGATCTCTCCTGAACACCGTGTATGGTAGTAGATGCCAAAAACATCGTAAGCCCCACCTGATCCACAGTCAACAAGTCTTAACGGTCTCAAATGAGTGCACACTCGATCCACAGTCAAGTTCACTTGGATGGGTGCCAAACCCCACTATCTATCACTATTAGAGGGGTCTCTATTTCATGGTCCAGTCGGATCGATCAGAACATGGGCCCCCACCATGTGTTTCGGAGCACCAGCTCTCAACATAACGTGAGAGTGCCAGCCCTTCGCTAAGGGAGTCCCTTAGCTATGACATATTTGATCTTCCAAATGTATGAGATTTTCAGGGTCCACCCACCTACACCTAAATTCATTATATCAGCTCGCACAATGATCAATCTACCACATGGGCCACGCACACTTGGAATTTATGGCAGTGCAGTTATTTCAGTAGATTTCACAGTACAATGCACTCGGTCCCGATAAATTCCTCCCCACCTCTTATTTTCTCTGTTTCTCTTTCCAGGGCCGGACTTCTCTCTGCTAATCTGCCCCATGAGTGATGTTTTACAGGCAGCACACCCCTCTAATGGGAAATCCTCTCCTCAGCTCATGTGCTCAACATGTTGAACGCCTAGTGGGGGCCACCTTATGATCTATCCGAGTGTACTATAAAACATGGACCAAGTGATAAGTATAATTTGCGTATATTAATGTGCATATCAATTTATCAACATCAGATAAGATAATTTAGGAGCAAATTTCTGATCTTTCTTGACAACCCCATACGCCATGAATGTTGAGTCATGGATGAGAGCCTGAAAATCATTCATAAAACTTCTCTAATCTAACCAAAATCTGTCTGTGATGTAGTACACAGCTAATCATCCAAAAAGTAAGAATTATAATCATCAACCATGGGTAAACCAAGAAGCATATCCCACAAAAACAAGTTTGCTTAGAAAAATTTCTTAAAAAACTCAACAACCCAAAGTTCCAAAAGCAAAGTCAGATCGAATTACCTCAGAAGGCATCCAATCACACTCACGACACCGCCGGTCCATAGATCTGTGAATGAACAGGATAGTACAAAAGCAACATAATAACAACAGCCCTTCGGGGTCGGGGTCGGGGCCGGGTTCACTGTAGCAGCATGCAACGGAGATAGTCAGCCCCGTCCACAGCGCCGCCAGGGGTGACGGCATTCTCCTCGACCAGAAATCCAACTTCCTCTCGACAAGGAGATTCAACAACAATTTAATCGACTCTGCAAGAGCCCACGACACGAGCGCCGTCTTGAACATTGGATTCGCCGCCAGGAAGAGGCCGACCTTCCCCAGCAGCGACATGCCGATGCCACCGCTCTGATAATAATGCACACCATTCTCCTCCCTCTCCGGCAACTTAATCGGACCATCGAATCGTTTCAGCCAAGGGTTTGAGCGAGAAGAGAAATCACATCTTTTGAAGGCTCTTGGGATTGCGGAAGAAGAAGGAGGGAAATCTCTGAGCCTCCTGGTGAAGGAAGTTGAAGGAAGATGGTGATGGTGATTATTCTTGTAGGGTTTAGGGTTTATTATCGAGGATTTGAAAGATTTGGGTTTCCAGGTTTGGGAACGACAAATGGTAAAAACCCTAGAATAGGGTTTCACTTTCACAGTAGTGATGGAGCAGTCCATTTGTAGTAGAAAAGAGAGCCTTAGTGGAGGCTTATGTTACGTGTAATTTCCTGTAGTGAGAAATGGTGAAAGTAATAATGGCTTCTTCAAGGCAACCAACCCTGTAAAGAGATGATGAGAAAGAAATATCCATTGTAATTTCTTATTTCTCTTAAATCATTTTTTTTTAAAGAGAATTCATTAAAAATAGAAAGAAAAAACACCCATGAGGGATATGGGATATGGGCCATTTGCCTGCGCGCCCCCCACCTTGATATTGATCCCTCCCCACCCTTTTTTTTTTTTTTATTTAAATTACTATCGGAGGGTTCCGAACCTCTTGGATTGGACTAATGTCTCCGGGTCTAAAGGAAAACCGGGTAAGCTCCCATGTAGCCTAAGGCTGTAAAAATGTCACACGACCCGTTAACACGACAAGAACCCACACAATATTAACGGGTTCGGGTCATTAACGGGTCAAACCTATTAACATGTTAAGTTAACGAGTCGTGTATGAATTAAAATTGTAACCCGTTAACAACCCGTTTAAACCGTTAATTTTTTTTTAGTTCATAAGTGTAGCTAGAATTAATTTATATTCATAAAGAAGAAATTGAAATTTATTATTTTATAGTTGGGTTTTAGGTGGAATCCACTCGAGATCCCCACAGTTTCGTGTGCCTTATATATTTTTCTCCTTATATATTTTTGTATGGATTTTCTTTTAATTTTCAAAATGACTTAATTACTTAGCGGGTTGGGTCGTGTAACCCGTTAAATTAACGGATTGTGTTCGAGTTTGAATTTTTGACTTGTTAAGTTAATGGGTTGTGTACGGATTGAAGTGATTTTAACATAAATTCGTTAACCCATGACCCGAATTCTTTAACACGACACGATCGACACGCCTACTGCCCCAATGTGGTAGTGCAGTTTCGAACCTAAAATCCTAAAATTGTGGAGAATGGGGTCCCATCCTTAAAAAAAAAAAAAGGGAAAAGATGATTGAAAACTCATTACTTTTGAACATTTTTTAGTTGTCAATTGAAAACCCATGAAATCATGTGTTAGATTTTCCAAGTGGATGGATGTTGTAGTGATGGACAGGATATAAGGGCAATCTCCCAACTGTTGGAATGGCATGGAATATTTGCAGTTTTGGGAGTTGTTGTTGTTGTTGTTGTCCCTGGTCTGTCTGACCCACCTGATGAATAGCTCATCAAAAGTCTCACCTGAAGAAGATGACCCCAACTGCCTAATCATATTATTATGAAGGAGGAGATAGATATGAAGAAACCCCATTTATGTTTGTCAACCCATCTTCTTGAAATCCTGCCTTGTTCTCTTATCAATCCCAGATTCTTCTTTCCCTACAGATTCCACTCTTATGAGTGTTCTTCTTCAAGACCTTTCCCTGATTACTCCCCCAAGAAACCCACAATCAGAGACTCTGATTTTGTGCACCAGCTCTCCACCTCAATTAAGCAGCGCCGCCTGGAACCTCTCCCTCGCGTCTTGAAACCCTTTGAATTGCACTTCAAACCTGATCATTTCATCTGGGTCCTTGCAAAAATCAGGAATGATTTCAGTCTGGTCTTGGGTTTTTTTGACTGGGCGCGAGCTCGCAAGAAGCTTTCGTTGGAAGCTCAATGCATTGTTGCCCATATCTCCATTGCTTACAAGCACCCAGAAACAGCACATTGCCTAATCAGGGACTTGCTTATGGGGCGCAATTTGGATAAGTTCACGGTGAGGCATTTCATCGAACAGGTGATATACACTTACAAGGACTGGGGTCCTGATCCCCTCATTTATGACATTGTCTTTCAAGTGCTCGTCCGGGCATGGATGGTTGATGAAGCAAGGAGTTTCTTCCATAGGATGTTGAATTATGGGGTGATTATCGATGTCCACTCGTGTAATTTTCTCCTTACCCATCTGTCATCTAGTGGGATTGGCAATGCCTTGAAGGTTTTCGGCGAATTCTCCGAATCGGGTCTTTGTTGGAACACTGCCTCTTATAACATTATCATCCATGGTTTGTGTATAGTAGACAGGGTGAAGGAAGCGCACACACTGCTCATAGAAATGGAGTCAAAGGGCAACCCGCCTGATGTTATAACTTTTAGTACTGTAATTGATGGATACTGCCGCGTGGGAGAGCTTCAGACTGCATTAGATCTTGTAGAAGAAATGAGCGTAAAGGGGTTAAACCCTAATGCTTTTGTATACAACAGCATAATTGTTTTTCTTTGTAAGAAGAACAAAGTAGTGGATGCAGAGAAGGTGTTGAGGCAGATGCTTAGTAACAAAATAGGTCCAGATAATGTTGTCTACACAACTCTCATTGATGGGTTTTGCAAGATTGGCAATTTGCCCGATGCATTCCGCCTGATGGACGAAATGAGGACCTTGGGACTCTTTCCTGACACTATAACTTATACTGCATTAATTAGTGGGTTGTGCCAAAGTGGGAAGATTGATGAAGCTGTTAGAATATTTCAGGAGATGGGTCTTAAGGGGCTAGCTGTGGACGAAATTGCATATACTACGCTTATCGATGGGTACTGCAAGAATGGTCGAGTGAATGAAGCATCTGCACTTCACAATCAGATGGTTCGAATGCGATTAACACCTAACATAGTGACTTATACTGCACTATCTGATGGGCTTTGTAAAAATGGGGAGGTTGAAACCGCAAATGAGCTTCTTCATGAGATGTGTGGGAAGGGCCTGGAGCTTAATATCTGCACATACAACTCACTAATCAATGGTCTTTGCAAGACGGGGAATATCGAGCAGGCAGTTAACCTCATGAAAGATATGGAGGTGGCAGGACTTCATCCCGATGCTGTTTCTTATACTACTATGATTGATGCTTATTGCAAAGCAGGGAAGATGGGCCTAGCCCAAGAACTCTTTCGTGAGATGCTTGATAGAGGACTTAAACCGACCATCGTAACGTTTAACGTATTGATGAATGGTTTTTTTATCTCAGGGATGCTAGAAGACAGCAAGAAGCTATTGAAATGGATGTTGGAGAAGGGCATATCACCCAATGCCACCACATATAATTCTCTTCTGAAGCAACACTGCATAAGAAAGGATATGAGATCAGCTATGGAGTTATATAGGGGGATGTGTTCTCATGGTGTGCTACCCAACAGCGACACCTATAACATATTGATAAAGGGTCACAGCAAAGCAAGAAACATGAAAGAGGCATGCTACTTGAACAGTGAGATGGTTGAGAAGGGCTTTAAACTCAGTGGGAGTTCATATAATGCACTCATCAAGGGACTTTCGAAAAGGAAAAAAATGACAGAAGCAAAGAAACTGTTTGATAAGATGAGAGCAGAAGGGTCGGTTGCAGACAAGGAGATATACGACAATTTCATCGATTTGAACTACAGTGAAGGAAACATGGAGTCGGTGCTTGAGCTTTGTGATGAAGCAATAGAGAAACGCCTTGTTAATAAGATGGGAAATGAAATTATAAAGAAATGAAGATTAATGAGTGAAATGGTGAGCTACATTGTATTAACTACGGGGTAGTGGTCAGTGGGATACAATGATTAATGAGACACACTGCCAAGTTAGTACTGAACTGCTGCTCAATCTTTACCATATATAGAAGGTTATGATATGATTATTTCCCATACACAATGGATTGAAGGTTGGTTTCAAGTACGAAAGAATGAATTCTCAGCATGTTCTTGGTCCATGCTGCTATCAGATAAATCATTTGATACCTGAAGAAAGTCCTGGTTGCCAATGAACTGTCACTTCCATGGCGCAATCTTGTTCAAGCATTTTGCTCCCTCAAGGTAAGGGAAGGCAGTTAACCCAACTTTTTCCGCACCAAAATGGGGACCATACAATTTAGTTTCGGTGAACATGGTAAGTTAATTTCGTCTCTTTCTTTTTTTCATTGTCTCTTTTACAATATACTATCGACTGACATCGTATCAGTCTATTCTTTCATCATAATCTTATGTTAGGGTGTGTTTTGATATAATAAAAGTTGAATTTTCTTTTTAAAAAAATCTTTGCATAATGTGTATCTGCTGAGTTTTCAGTTAGATAAGATCATGAGAAATTGAAATAAGATGGTTAGAATATTGTTTTTTCTGAACTTCCACCTCAAATCAATATTCAGGAATTTTGGTGTTTAGGATTGGTAAGTGGTAATGCAAACATCAATTAAAGAGGAGATACATTTGAAGAGAGGATGATGATCGTTAGAAAAATGGAACACTGACAACACTAGAAACTGCAAAAACGAACAAAACAGAAAAGAGGAATAAAAGACATGTAAAACACAAGTAGAATAAATGACCTACATATAAATATTTCTGCTTCACTAGATAATCAGCTAGGTATTAGCTTCCCTCAACTTGGGACACTAATGGACAAGGATAACTCTTTTATCTCATTCAAAACAGAGTGCAACTTTCATGGATATTAATCTCTCGCACTTCCTGGGAAAGAAGTGGTCTTGTTATTGGATCCACTCTTCTGTTAGCATGAGCACGAATTAAATTCTATTCTCCTTTATTCTTAAGAAAGAGAATAGTAACCCAACCAATTTCTCTGAATGAATTGCTTGCTTTTCTATGTTGTTGCTTTTTCTTTGAGGTGGATATTAGGCTTTTATACCTCTCCTGTGCTCTTCTGTTTTGGTTGGGCGCTTCTTGTTGTTATATGTCTCCTCTTTTAATAAAATTTTACCGTTATTGAGAAAAAAAAAAAAAAAAGGGAGCTTCTAGTTTATATCTTATTAATCTTCAGGAATCATAACCATGTCTTAAGTTTCCATGCAAGTTGGCTCACCTAGGAAAGGGGTGGGCTGAAGAGGACATAGGTGGAAGTAGTAATGTTAGATATGAAGAAGTGCAATCTATCCTAGGATTTGGCCTAGGATTGACCAGAATAGAGAAACAAAATTCATGTAGCTGAGCTAACATAGTTGGGACTAGGCTCTGATGATGATGACAACCAAGTGGAGGGTCATATAATTCCTCAGAGCATTATACCCATGTCTGTATGTATATATCAGTCTTTTGGTCAATGGAATTGTGGCTAACCCAAGTTTTCATGGTGTGGATTCAGAGCTGGCAAAGAAACTATGGGAGTTTTGGTGTAGATTAATTAATTGGTCTCTGCTTTCATGGGGCACCGCATGCTTAAAACACCCAGTGAAATGCGGGCCTCTTCTCCTATTAGCTAAGATGCCCAGATACGGAAAGGATATGCTAGGGACACGCTATGGATACGGCAGAGACACGGATTTTACACATAAAAAGTGAAGTATGGGACACAATACAACACGATACTTTGCCCACTTTGAAGTATCCGTGCATCATATAGACAACATTTAAACTGTCAGAGAAACTCTCTGTCTTACGAAAAAATTGAATATAATATAGGTTTATGGTGAAGACTGTTTGGATCTATGGAATTAGAAAAAAATAGCTGGAATGATAGAGCATAGATAGACCAGAGTTAGTTATTTCATTTGTACATTATTCTGAGAATGCGGAAAAGTCGTTTGTCAATCTGAGGTTATACTTGTTAAGAATTATTAATTCTGTTTGGTGTATATAATTTCATAGAAATTGTCCATCTCTATTTATCCAAAACATGTTTCCAGGGTTCTTCAGAAGTGCCACAAAACCTTCAAAGATGACATTCAGATGATGGCAAGTTAGAATCCAAGAAATGGTGAATTTGGTTTTACATATGAGGGCCAATTCCTTGCCTCATTGTGAAAGAAAGGAACTGTTCGCACGGTCGGCCCTGCCGAGGCATGCCGGAGATCATGTGGCTTTTGAATGTCCTCAACATCGACTACTGGGCTATGGCACCTCTGTGAGACCAGAGGAATGGATGGTCCAGATCCTGTGCTTTAATGGATATGGTGCCAGAATACTTTACAGGAAAAAGGTGGGGCACAGGAGAAATGTAGTATACAGTTTCTTCCCCTTCTCCATCCCATGGGCACACCTCTAATGGATTTAATGATATGGACAGTATAGATGGGCCACACTTTGGATGGTTAAGATGGGAAAATCTGTGCTATTCAAACAGTAGATGTACTTTACCAACAAAATGTTTGTTATATTTTATCTATTCATCTATTTCTGATACCGAACAAATATATACAAGGACTATTTTTATTATTTTTTTTTTTATTTTGCAAACGGACGGTTTCCAACCCTTTAGGCTGGACTATTCCTTCCGAGCCTAGAGAGAAACCGGGTAAAACCCCTGTGGCCCCTAGGTGGTAGCATAAGTGGAATCAACCTTCGGTTCCTGAAGAAGGGGGAACCGGGGGTTGATACTAAGACCTCTAGCTCCGGAAAAGGGATGAAATGTGGTCCTGACCACTCGGCCAACCCCTTAAGGTTAAGGACTATTGATATTAAGGACCATTGTCTGCATCTTAATGGACTAAATTTTAAGGTGGTGTAAAAACTTATATAATCCATGTCATGAATTAGGCTCACAATAATATGATAATAGATGTAGATATGGTTAGATCTGAATATTCAAGGAGGGTGCTCCAAATTGCTCAGAACACTTGTATACTTTATATATATGCTATTGGCTCCCTCCCCAATGATGATGGTGATGAGATTGGCTAGCTCCAGTAAAAGAGAATTAGAAAAGAATACATAAAGTTTCTGAAGTTGTGTTTAAATAAGTTTCTGAAGTTGCTTTTAGAGACTAGAAACAGCTCCAGTAAGATGTATTGAAGTAGTGTCATGTAAAAGTACAAAAACTGGAGTTTGGTTAAACAGTAAAAAAAAAAAAAAAAACCATAGAAGGAGAATCCTGAGTTGCAGGAGTTGAACCCACAGTGGGCTTCGCCCTGTTGAAAATATGAGCCACTTAAAATGAAGTGACTGCAAATAGTTAACATAACTGCAAATGCAAATGCGGTTAAGTAAATCATTGAGCTAACCCCAAAACTTGGGTCAAATCTCTTAGTTTTCAAACTAGGGCCAGCTAGGTTCTTGCATACTTTTAAACTTGATCAGGCATCAACCTGACAGCTTTTTAACTGAAGGGTGAAAAAAAGGCTGGGCCTGAGTGTGACCACTATGCCCAATCATTGAACTGGCTGGGCTAGGACAAGCATTGGCCTAGCCTGACCCCGGACTTCATGATACAACTTGGACGGGTACATGATCTAACTTGACGTGACCCATCTGAAGATCCAGTTTAAACTTGAAGGGGCATTTTAGAGTTTAAACTGGGTTGTGTTTAAACTTGCTAAAAAGCAACATGAACTAAGTAAGGGTGTAACCCCAAGGGTTGGCCGAGTGGTCAGGACCACAGTTCCTTCCTCTTCCGGAGCTAAAGGTCTTAGTATCGACCACCGATTTCCCTCTTCAGGAATCAAAGGTTGAGTCCACTAGTGCTACCACCTTAGGACCATAGGGGTATTTACCCAGCTTTTCTCTGGGCCCGGAGGGATTAGTCCAACCCAAAGGGTTGGAAACCCTCCGAAAGAACAGAAAAAAAAAAAAACACTCAGGGTGTAGTGTGGATCTAGTCATTTTTTTAGTTGGCTCTTCTGGAACTCAGGTGGGTTAAAAAAAGCTGGATTTGGGTGGAGACTTGAGTTGGCCCAAAGCCAGACCTAACCAACCCAAGTTGTATGCCTAGTTTGGAGCTCAGTAGAATGCCTCTGGTTCGCACAACAAAGTTTCTGTGAGAAAACCAAAGTTTCTGGACCATCTGTAACCATATATAGACCAAAAATCCCAATATCTGAACAGTCCTGGTAAACTTCTAATCACAAGAATAACAGTCACTAAATTTGTGGCGACAGTGACTGCAGAGAGTCATAACCACTAATCACACTTTGATGATCTCCCAACCAAGCATGTTCAATGGATCGACCCCCCTAACACCAGTGTATTAACCCTAGTGTAGGAAGAACAGCTTCAAATCACCAATCCCACGAGCACAAATTACATACAATTCATACAAGGCACAAATGGTTAAACAAACATGAATAAGCATTGTTACTGAAATAATCAAATTGAAATTATTCAAATCTTGTGGAGAAAGGGAAAAAAAAAAAAACCTTCGAGGGCAAAAAAAAACGTTCAAGGGCAATAAAAGATGAGATTTGAATTAGCTTTCTTCGAATTTCTTGCATAGATTGGATGTACACACAACAACAATTTTAAGAAAGCAGTTGTACAACAAAAGTTAATTGGCGAGCCAACATTGCAATACAAATAGGTGAACCAGTACAGGCTTGTGAAACCCCCAAGAACTACATCATCATCAAAGCCTTGTCCCAATTACATATACAACGCAAAATCTGGACCCTTCATCTGGTTCCCCAGCATCTATACAGTGGACCACAGAACCCCTCCGGGTTTCTTAAAGAGATTTTTTAAATTAATATAAAAAAAAGATGAAAAAGGGTCCAAATCCTACTACCTCTTCCAATATTTTCTCTTTTTACTCTGATGATCTAAATTATACAGCTCTTTACCATTGACAGGAACTGTTAGGACTTCACTGTGAGGAACTGCCATGTTGATGTAAACCTTTTGTACCACTGGAAGCCTCCCTCCTCCCTCCTGCCAAATTGGAAAAATAAAGGTTTTGGTTAGCAAATGAACTTGCAACTCAAAAGAAAATCAATGTAGGATATAAGGCACAACTAATAGTAGTGGTCAAATCAGTCGAACACTGAAATTGAGAACAATGCTACCTTGCAAGTTGTCGGGAACAAGCCACTAGCTGATAATTAACAGAATTGCTCTGAACACCATGGCAGTGCCAAAAGCAGGCAGAATGACAAACCTTCTATTTTTCCTTCCTTGTAAGAGGGTTCAATATTCTCTAAGTTTCCCTTTCTTGTTGTATTTAATATATAGCTTATGCAACAACTAATTCCCTAAATAATAAGGATTACAAATAAGTGTATAGGCTGCAGCTCACTTTCCTAGTTGGGAGGGATTCCTTACCTAGTCTCTGTTGCAACTGAACTTCGAATTCTGTTGTAGGCCACTATCCTTTAACATGGCCTCAAAATCACAACATATCATCAGTCACATTGACCTCATTCTGGAAAGAAATGAGAACTCAGTCATGACAAGACTCCTGGTCACAATATCAGCCATTTGATTTGTGGTAGAGATGAACAGGTTGGATGGTCACTGTTGCCTTCTGTGAAGGTAACACTCTTATCACTAGCTCTTTGTATAACCATACATGGATTCAACCTTGCCCCTGGATTTCCCTTTTCACCTTTCTTGAACCGGGTTTGCCTCTCTTGGGATTGTCCCTCTGCCGGAACCAAGTCCTAGTGCTACATCTGAATTTTGACTTACCTAACAATGGGGTTCAACAATTTCCACTGGCCCATCCTTGTCATTCAATAGTGGATGCCTAACTGGAATTGTGCCTTGACTAGATAAATGAAATATCAGACAAGCTAATTAAATACACCTGACGTCAGCTAGGTCAGGACCTTTAAAATACCACACCAAAATCTTGAGAAGCATATTACAAACACCAGAAATGTTAGCTAGGCCAGCTTGGATAAAGTTCGAGGTATGTTTACCCTCAACTTATTCGGTATTGGTAGGATTAATCTGCCAGCTCCATGCATGCAAGTCAATGTGTTCAAGTCGGGACAAAAAATGCATGCTCATTGGCAAACATTGTTGTACACATCCTACAATTTGTATTCTGAATCCTACAATTCTTAACAAATCCAACAGATTAGCCAACCACTAAAAATTAGCTTCCATCAAACATTCTGAACCATCAGACCCATGTCTTTCAAATAGGTGGTGATAAAAATCAGACAATGACTCAGGATCACCACCTCGGATAAAACGGCTAGCAATGCCTGATGGAGCTGATTCTGGTAGATGGCTAGTTCACTGGTAACTTGTATTTTGTGGGGTGAGGGGGGCCATTAACATGGTACATGTCTCATTACTCAGCAATTGATTAATCTTAGACAGGCATGAATACCCTGCATGGAATCATATACTCTTTGATAACACACAGGAAGAAAATATGCTGAAAAAAACTTAAAAGCTGCTTACCATAAAGAGGAAGCAGAGGGTTCAGCGGGCCATAGTCCAATAAGAACCATTTCTCCCTGCTACTTCAGCTTCCAATGGTACAATCTTATTCCATAGGTTTCCACTTGGGTCCTTATTTGTACAAATGGATCTACTCCGCTGCTAATACAAGGGTAAACCAACTATACCAGAATCAACAAAAATGCAATATGCCCCACTGCCTGCTTGATTGCTGGCCATGTCATGTCATATAACCATTGCAACGGCCCAGTGTTGGAGAGCTAGGACCAAGGTCAAGCGGTGGATTTGAGTTCACATGATCCATCAAGAGATGCTGAGAAACACGATCAGCCAACACCGGTTGCCCATTATACAGTTCGCGGGGGTCCCCATGAGCCAGACTTCGGAATGATTTCCCTAGAATGTCATTTTCAGATGGCATCAGTTCTCGGAACACATGAGGGCTTCCTGGTTGCATCGCTTGGAAGAGATCGAGGTTTGGATCGTTATAAGTAGAGCCACTCGTGTAGAGGCTATTGGGAGACCTTGGAGCATTTCCAAAGCCTTCATGCATGTAGGCTGATTGTTTGAAATAATGGAATGGGATTGCACCATTCCCACCGGTTGGAGGTGTGGATGAGCCAGAAGTCGTTCTGGGGCTGGATATGGGAGAAGGGGACATCCTTCCATTTATATGCTGTGGAGACCTTGAATGTAGGAGAGGACTTCCAATGGGAGAGACTGGACATGATATGTTCCTCGGTATATGGATGTCACTGTAAATTAGAAAAGGACATAGTAAGTACAGAGCTTCTCATAAAAAAGTTACCGTCTAGAAACCAGTAAATCATTCAAGATTGTAGGTACTGGTCATTTTTTGTTCACGAGGACCCATTTTGGGGATCCAGAACATTAAATAACAGTGCCACAATATCTTACCAAAAAAAAAAAAAAAACTAAACACAGAAGGTGCCAAAGTATAAGGATTCCCAAAACATCCCCCAAATTGGGAGAACCCAGTGAGTACCCATCCAATCCTAAACCTTTCAAACAATAGTTAAACTTTTTCATATTTAACCATCCATTTGTATTTTATATGCCATGTGTTTAACAGCCAAGATCACCCAATCAGTAGAATTTCTGGTGCATCCCATCCGAAGTGGATCTCAATAGCCAATCCATTTGCCCCAGCATTTGGGATGGGTGGATCACAATAAAGAATAGATAACATATCGTTTTGCCTTAAGACCATATACCTCGCATATTACCAAATGTTTCAGAAGCGGAACCAAAGGTATAACAGCTCTATTGAATGTAGTTCAGTCTGAGTCGGTTCAACCAGTGAATCTGCCGGGTCTTATCATGATGTCATAATTTAGAACTATAAGATTCAATACCAGTTAAAACTGCTTATTGAACCCCCAACCAAACCCCAAAATATGCCTTGCATTCCATATTAGCAATGTAATAAAACCAAATCAGAGACTGGCCTGCTTGAGAAGATGATTCGGTCCAAACCAGTGCAACCAAAACCCAAAATATGCCTTGCATTGCATATTAGCAATGTGATAAAAGCAAACCAGAGACTGGCCTGCTTGAGAAGATGATTCGGTCCAAACCAGTGCGACCATTTGTTTGATTGCCCGACGGTGGGTTATAATTTAGAAACCTATATACATACATACATACATATATATATATATATATAGAGAGAGAGAGAGAGGAAAACCCTCTCCTGCACAGATGGACTGCATGGAGAGGGCATGCAGCCTGCCTTGTGGGGCCCAAGTTGTTCAATCAGATGTGCCGCTCGGTTTTCAATATGCTGCATAATACTAAATTACTAATCAGGATCGAGATAACTGCTTACATCCTGACACATCCAAGGTGAGGACCCTGAACATCGAAAATTGTTACTCCTAAAAAATTCAACACTCACAAATACAGAAAATAAAGCAAATAACAATATGCAACTGACCTGGATGCTGGAAAAGTTTTTGTAGCTCTAGAGTGGTGTGCTGCAAGCCCTTCCATGTCCAAGGAGGAGAGATTTCTCGCATGCCCAAGCACCTGAAAAGCAGTTCAGTAGCAACAATTATAAGTACAAACATAAATAAATAAATAATTCCAATCATATGAGATGGGACAGCTTTGACAAATGTAATATACCCTAGGAATGGATAGGGCCCATATTCGTCCAACACTAATTTCATTTATGGGGCCTTAATTTTTATTTAATTATTGTTCGTAATGTGGGCCCGGTTGGAAACATGAAAATTATTTGAGTGGGGGACCCCATATATATACACACACACATATATATATATATATATATATATGTATAGTATTACTAGAGGTATTACAAGGAGTCATGTAGGCCCCAAAAACCCACATGTGGTGCATCACCAAAGCCCATAAAGGGGCCGCGCTCGTTTCCCAAGGAGGAATCCTTAAGAGGGCACGATCCTAATAAACTTCAAATTTTAGCCGACCATGATATAACTATTCCTCGTATTACTCCGCAACTATTCCTCATATTACTCCGCATATCTCTTTGTTTCACTAGTGGGGGAGAGACAAAAACCCTAATTGAGCTTTTGCATGGGAATTTGTAGGGGGCGAGGAGATCCACGGGGAAGGCAAAGAAGATCAACCGCGAGAAGCGTAGCGGATGACATATTCAAGACCTCACATTGAGCGTGCAACGATTAGCTACACAAGGTGACTAGGTTTTCTAAATTGAAACCATGATTATTGAAGAAAAGTATATAGGAATTGAGATATCAGACGTAGGATTTTGATGTATTGATCATTGGATGCATCTATGAAGGGGGGATGATGGAAAAACATGAAACCCTAGAGGATCTAGGCCAAACTCACCCATGGAGTGGGGGTCCACCATGGCTGAATCCACCTTAGGGTGGAACCACGGTGGCCAAAACCACTATGGGGGTGAACCATGGTGGCCGAACCCCATTAGGATTTGGTCCACCATGGCCGAACCCATAGGCAAATTTCTGGGCTGGCCGAACCCAACGAGGGCTGGGTTGGGGTTGGATGATCCCTTTTTGGGGCCCATATACATGTAGTCATCTTGGAAACCCTAACCCAATTTGATAATGATTGATTTCTCTATAGGAAATCATGGACTAGGGTTTTGTTTTGTGAAAAACGGTTTTGGAATCAGATTTGCTGAATTCCCATCTATCAGTGATGATTTAGGGTTTTGTTATATGGATAATTGTATTCCATGATCATTACAAGATTAATGTTTGCCCTCTCATCCCTACTACGTGAGTCTTCTTTCTTTCTAGTTGTTGTTTGCTTTGGGCTATTGTTGAATTGATTACCTAAGAACCAAATTCAGATTTAACCAACATACATGGAAACCCAAACTTGTGTTTAACATGAATTGTGATGAATCCCTAGCGTGAATATGCGACGAACCTAAATCGGAGATACGAAAAACAGAAATTCCAGCAATGTTTTCCTTGCGAATTTGAATGGGTCTGGTGGCCGTATTCCACTTGGCTGAACCAATGAGTTCGTTGGATTCGCATGATGTTTCCTACGATTATGGAGTAGGTCTTGACATGTAAATATGTAATCCAAGTGGGAAAGGTTCCTAAGGAGATAAACTTGAAGGTTTATGAATTTAAGATTATTCTCAAATCTGAATTTCTATAAAAACCAGTAGCCCACATAATGCACATGATGTGTTTGATGTAATATTGTACACTGAATAACCTTCCCTTTTGATTATGTAAGTAAGAGGCTGATCATGACATACCTTTTATTGATCACATGCTGAGATCCTAATGATGTTGTGAGATTTAAATTAGAAATTAACAGAGATATGACTAATCCTACATAAATAGGTACCGATTCCGAATCGGAGTGGGGCATAGATGAAACCCAGTATTATGTGGGACATGCATGAACACTGAATACATAGGCGGCAAAACGCGGGAGAATTCATAACTGATGATAATAGTCCACCTAACTTGTGAATTCAAAGAAATTAAGATTAGAGAATCTATACCGCTAGCACGGTACGGGGTGATGTCACCGTACTATGGTCGTTGTGGATGAGTACTCACTTCCGACCATGTGTTGGTCACTTATGGACCCTATGTATGTGTTGGAGTGATAATGAGGGTATTGGGATTGTGTTGTTATTATTCCCTCATGGAAGCACTTCTTGTTATTCTTCCTCCCTCATGGGAGTGCTTCATGTTATTCCTCCCTCATGGGAATGCTTGATGTTGTTCCTCCTTCATGGGGGCACTTGTATCCTATTCTTAGGGGAGCGCTCGATTTGACCAGTGCAATGATGCGGATAGGGACTCAATTAATGAGACAAAATAATAATAGACAACATAAGAAGCCCTCATAAATGATACACGCACTTGTACTCATTCACATCTCATGCATGTTATTGGAATCCATATATTGTTTATTTTTAATTGTTGTTATTTATGGTTTGGTTTAGAAACTTTGATCACTGAGTTGTACTGACAAGTGGTTCGCCCCACTTCAGGTAACGACGACGTAAGGGAGCATTAGGAGTGTCATTGTAGAGAGGAGATACGGACATGAGAGAGAGAGAGAGAGAGAGAAATGGAGATGAATGTCATGCCCTTCATGGTCGACTGATATTTGTATATATAGGGTTTCAATCCCTAATTACATTCTAATCATGTTTATCTCTGAAATACAATTTGTTGAGATCCATAGTAATAGCTAACAACTAAAGTATGTAAATGGGCCTACTATATTGGGCTTGGAGGCCTGGATTGAAACCCCCCCCCCCCCCCCCCCCCCCTTCCTCTCAAATTGATGCGGGAGTCATAAAGCAGCAATTTGGAGACAAGAAATTGATGTCGAGGCCGAGGAAGTCCCTTAGTTAAGATATCTACAAATTGAAACTCGGTAGGGACATGAGGTATACTGATGACATCACGCTTGTATTCGTCCCGAATAAAGTGGCAATCAACTTCTATACGTTTTGTACGTTTATGAAGAACAGGATTTTCAGTGATTCTGATTGCCCCAGTATTATCTGCATTCAAGGAAGTGGGAGAGGCTTGTGCAAATCCGAGTTCCAAAAGTAGTCCCCGAAGCCATAAGATTTCAGAACAAGCAGAGGACATTGCTCGATATTCTGCCTCTGTGGATAATTTGGAAACCCATTCTTGTTTCTTGCATTTTCAAGAAATAAGAGAATTATCGAGGTACATACACCAACCAGTGGCGGACCTTCTAGTATCCGGACAGCCTGCCCAATCAGAATACGCATAAGCGGTCAGAAGTAGACGATTATCCTTAGGATAATAAAAACCACAAACTCTAGTGCCCAATAAATACCGGATAATGCACTTCAAGGCTGTCAGACGAAGGTGTCGAGGAGAAGTCATGAATTGGCTGACAAGATTGACGGCATAAGATATGTCAGGCCTGGTGATGGCAAGATAGACAAGAATGCCGACAAGTCTCCGGTATGTATGTGGATCAGAAAGAAGATCGCCATCATCGTTACTTAACTTAAGATTGACTCCAAGCGGTGTATCAATTAAGGAAGAGTCATGGAGATCAACAAGCTCAATAAAATCTGTCGCATATTTGTGATGATTGATAAACAGGCCTTTTGGAGACTGATGTACGTCTAAGCCCAAAAAATAATGCAGAGGACCCAAATCCTTCATATGGAATGAATTTCGGAGAGAGGCTTGGCGGGATTTAATCATAGCATCATCAATGCCGGTGATAATAATATCAACAACATATATGAGGAAAACAGTAAAGCCAGTAGATGCGTGGCTCAAAAAGAGAGATGGATCGTAAGGACTTTGAGTAAAGCCAATCGTGCATAAACGATCTCTGAATTTTTCGAACCACGCTCGAGGATCTTGCTTGAGACCGTAAAGAGATTTGCGTAAGTGACATACAGACTTCTTAGACGGAGATGTGACTCCTTGTGGTATCCGTATATAGACCTCCTCTTTCAAGTCGCTATGTAGAAAGGCATTCTTGACATCCATTTGGTACAGCGGCTAAGATTGAGAAGCAGCGATGGCGAGAAGTAGCCGAACTGTTGTCATTTTTGCAACTGGCGCAAATGTCTCTTCATAGTCAATGCCATACTCTTATCGATTGCCAAGTACCACAAGTCCAGCTTTGTGTCTATCCAAGGAGCCATCAGATTTTAGTTTGATTGAGTAGATCCATTTGCAACCAATGGGTTTAACTGAAGAAGGGCAATCCACAATATCCCAGGTGTGATTCTGGGTCACAGAGATGATGGGAAGGTGATCCCCATTGGCAGCTTGAACAGAAAGAGTTGCCAATGTAGGGAACAACATGATGTACTTTTGTGGGTGAGGAGGTCATGTGATTACTAGCCCCTGAATCTAAATACCATGTATTAGAAAGGGACGGACCAGTACCTGAAATGTTCATAGATGACAAGGCATTAATAATCATTTGATTTACCATAGCCGGAGTAAGGAGAGCTGGTGACAGCGATTGTGATGAGGAACCAGGCTGTGAAGGTGAATTAGACAACAGTGAACCACCGAATTCAGAAGTTGCATATTGTGGGATGGTAGCCGTGTAAGCACTTGGAGCTAACTGCACATGGGGCGAGAAGTAGAATTCCGAGCCTTCTTCCGACACTCTTCAAGGACGTAACCAACGGCCTTACAATATTTAAAGATTTCCAGCTTATATTGATTTGCATAATGGCCATATTTTTTACAATTGTAACACTGTATTTTACTGATGTCCGGAGGAGGAGGCCTGGTTTTAGCAGCATAGGCAAGCGGAGCTTCAATGGAGATCTGTTGTTTTGGTAACAAGGCGCTGTTCTTCCTGTAGAAGTTCCTGAAAACAGTCATCTACGTTGGGGAGAGAAGCTCGGCTCATTAAGTTGGATATCACTGTCTCATATTCAGGGCACAATTTCATGAGCAATTGGTCCCGATGGCTGTTATGTTGTAAAGAAAGTAACTCGGGTAGCAGTGCTTCAGAGACAGTAGCAAACTTGATTTCATCATATTCTGACCAGAGGATTAGAAATCCTGAGTAATAATCATGGATGGAAAGCGCCCCTTGGGAGTAATTTGCAATTTCTAATTCCAATTGAAATTGACGGGCAGCATGATTTTGATAATATACCTTTTTCAGATATTCCCACATTTCCTTTGAGGTTTTGCATGGTCTTAGATATAAAATAAAATGTGGTTCTATAGAAGAAAGAATCCAAGATTTTATCTTTGCATCTTTAGTCTTCGAAGAAAGAATTTTCTTGGCATCATCAGCAGGGATTTTTTCAAATCCATCAATATGGCCCCACAGTTCTTTTCCTTCAAGGTATAATTGAAATTGAAATGCCCAAGACACATAGTTTTTGCCATTAAATCGAACAATCGACGGATCTGATTTTTCAATTTTATCCATGAGAGCAGAGGATTGTATTTTCCAGAAACCAGCAGTAGAACACAGTGACAAACAGATCGACAGAAGGCAGTGGAGATGCAACAACAGCAAGAAGAAGTAAAGCAATGAGCATATATTGATTATCAAAAAACTAACAGCAAGCAGCAGTAGTCTGAGAGGAATCAGATGAAGGCAGGGAGAAAACAACCCCCCAGCAAACAAGAAAAAGAGCAACAGCAACAGTAATAGTAATAGCAGCAGATAAAAAAACAGCAACAGCAGCAGATGAACCCAGATGAAGAAGTAATCAATAGCAGCAATCAACAGAAGCAGAAAAAAAGGACAGCAGCAGCAACAGCACGCAACAGTGCACAAAATGTTGCACAATTGCAAAAAAGGTCCCTGTCGGCAGTGGTTAAATCCACACGTGGGCCCCACTTGGTGATGTTGACACAGATCAGAGGGTGGAGATGGATGAATAGTAGTTTTATGCAACTACTGGAAGTGGTCTCAGTCAGATCAAATCCAGATCCAGGATTTTGGATGGCCGAGATGAAAACTAGTGGGAGATCGATTTTTCACAAAAAATGGTAGAAAACCTACCTCTTATGATCAATAAATCAGGAAAAAATCTTCATAAATCCAGGAAGCTCCAGTCGATCAAGATGGGAAGGTTCTGCTGATGACCTGTGATGATCAAAGGTGGGCCACGCCTGATCCGAGGTGATCAGGGATGATCAGAGATGATCTGGCTGAAGAGGATGATCACGGATGGGCTTCCAACGCTTGGAAGATGACTTAGGAGACGATCACAAGTGATCGACTTGGCTTTGATACCATGTCATTGTAGAGAGGAGATACAGACATGAGAGAGAGAGAGAGAGAGAGAAATGGAGATGAATGTCGTGCCCTTCATGGTCGACTGATATTTGTATATATAGGGTTTCAATCCCTAATTACATTCTAATCATGTTTATCTCTGAAATACAATCTATATAGATCCATAGTAATAGCTAACAACTAAAGTATGTAAATGGGCCTGCTGTATTGGGCCTGGAGACCTGGATTGACAAGGAGTATGACCATCAGCCATTAGATTTCAGCATGCGTGGCTGAAAGAGTGGACGTCGTCTCTAATTTAGTAGCAAGGATTGGCCCAATTTGATTTATCATTTTATAATATTGAGTTTAGACGTTGATTTGTGTGGAGGATTTACATTTGACATTTTTTGGACATTTTGATGTTTCTTTGAGAATTTGATTTATCTAATGAAACTTTAATTGTGTGGATAATTGCCTAATTCCTTTTATTGTTATGATTTTGACTTATATTTGTGTTTATGAGGCATACAAGAGTAGCGACTTGGGAATCTGAAGAGCTCTAGATTCTGGGTCGTTACATATGAGCTAAATAAATAAAGTACAAAATGAAACACAATCATGAATTTTATTTGCCTACTGTCAAGCTATGCCTTGGCAAGACCAAATCAAGAAATGCATTGAAGTACTATGCTTGCTATTTTAAAACTAAACAAAGGCTAAACCATTAATGCTTGAAGTAGAAACATAAACCGACACTAAAATTTAACATACACCATTCAAGATGGTTAACAGTTTCGTTGGGAAAAGATTCCATGCAGATGGCTCCATTTTTTCAGTTAAACAGATAATCCTGATGGTGGGCAAGAAGCTGCCCCACAAGCCAATCAAGAAATGCATCAAAAGTAATAAGCCCAGTATTTTAAAACTGCACAAAGATTAAACCATCAACGCTTGATTTAAAAACATAAACTGACAGTAAACTTTAACATGCACCATCCAAGATGGTTAACAGTTTCTTTGAAAAAAAAATCCATCTAGATGGATCATTTTTCAGTTAAACAGATCATCCTGATGGTGAGCACGGAGCTGGCCTACAAGACAATTCTTAGTTGTGCAAAGCATGACTAAAGCGTGAGTAAGAAGAGGAATCGAACAGGAAGCGTTTCTCAAGATGTCAGGAAATTGAGATTCCATGCCTTTGGAGCTGTGATTAGGGTTTGAAAATTCTTCCAACTAAACATCATATTGGTACCCCTACATTGAATTACATGTAAATTGGAATCAACGAGGATCAGATGATAGCATATACAGTGAGCAAATTCATACCGTAGATCTCACTCCATTTGCAACTCCAGAAGGCTGTTCCAAGGACTGAGAAATAAGATTATGCTTTTCCAGAGGTGCTGCATTTTTCACAAAAGGGTGATCCAAAAGCTGCAAAGCTGTAGGGCGGCACAGGGGATTTCGTTGCAAACACTGCTTCACAAAATCCTTGCCATGTTCAGATAGATGATCCGGGATTGCCGGAAGCTCCTTACTATTCCCAATCTTAAACATAGCAGCCACCTTTGAATCAAAATATGCCAAACATCAATATACTAAACCACAAGATGGGAATTTCATTTGTGAGAAACTACTCGAATTGAGAGAGAGAGAGAGAGAGAGAGAGAGAGAGAGAGAGAGGCTTCATGCAGACAACTAAAAACTCTAAGAGGCATGTGCACAGGGCAAACTGTGCAAGATTCAGACAATGCACCCAATTGCCTCATCATAAACATAACATGAGCCTGCAATCAGGCTGTTGGCAAGCCACACATGAAAATAATGGACATTTAGAAGAAAAAAAAAAATCAGAAATCCATATATGACCCTAATGACAACAAGGGCCACAGTTTTGTGCCAAGGCATGTCTTGGCCACCCGATGAATGGCCTAGCTCTTGCAAATGTGCTGCCAGATCTTACCACAAACAGCTGTAGCAGGGCTCTTGCATTAATCTATGTGATAGAATCCAGAATGAAAAAAAAAAAAAAAAAAAAAAATTTCAGACTTCCAGTTCCTAAAGTCTAAAAACTGACCCCTTCATACTGGCTCCATGGTGGTTTTGTTGTAGCCATCTCCAAAACAGTGCACCCAAGGCTCCATATATCCACAGCAAGATTGCAGCCATTTGAGTTTTTTATAACCTGCAAAAATTATGCGAGTGAGAATTTAACTGGAAAGCATGCCAAAAACAAAAAGGTCAGGAGTAACAACAGCAGTAGAAACACAATCCGACCTCAGGTGCCATCCAGTACGGGCTTCCTTTCAATGACAATGGACATGATTGGCTCGTGATCTGCAAACCCCCAAAAAAAGGAGGAAAAAAATGTCAAGGTACAGTGTTGCAAATTAGTAGAAGTAATAACAACTTAGCAGCAGACTGAAATAAGCATCCATGTATGGCTCTCCATGGAAAACCACTTTAAGGTTTAAGCTCACACTTAATCAATAGGATAGTCGTGTTAAAACCATGGCCTGGAAAAATCATGGTATCTAGGTATAAGTCAACTGTAAATGCAAAATGACGGGTTTTCTCCTAACAGCAGTACCAGCAGCAGTAGCAAAACATCAAAGAGATCTGAAAGCATTGATCATTCATCAGGAGGTAAATAGAATGAAGAAAATCTTACATGCTTTGCCATCCCAAAATCTGCCAGCTTAACAACACGCCCATTTGGATCGACGAGTATATTTGCACCTTTTATGTCCCTGTGCAGAAAAAGTGGTTTATGCATAAGCATGGACACCAAAAGGACAAGAAGACCATACAAGAGCCACCAAACACAAATTACCAATGATATGCTCTGCATGAAATTTGCTAAACTAAAATATGTGACCACATGTGCTGCACATGTCAAGGTGGGATGTGTATGCACAATTTAAGCTATCGTCAAGGTGGGCCAATGTCTACATACTCCAGCTAAAATGTAAGGTGGACTACTCATCAGGTAGGCCAAAGTGAAAAAAATAAAAAGATGTCAAAAGAATAAAAAATAAAACAGGGCCAACAGTCCATATTAATTTTATATGCAGGACCCAGCAAATCATTGGACCAGCCAATTTTTTCTCCAGTTGATCCACATAGTGGGGATCAAATGATGTATGGCCTGAATATATAAAATTATGCCACAAAGCCACATTGGAACAGGAGTGGGAAAGTGGCCTATGAGAGAAATCAATTTTTTTAAAAAAGAAAAAGGGAAAAAAACTCTGTAATCAATCCAACTGATATAAAATGTGAAAGAAGCATTAGTACTTGAACTCTACCTATGAACAGTATTCTTAGCATGCAAATATACAAGGCCTGAAAGGATTTGTTGGGTGTAGGTGCGGATAGCCGGTTCACCAAGCTGCCCATACTCTTGAAGAAGCTTATGGATTGAACCACCAGAGACATACTCTAGGTAGATATACAATTTCTCATCTACCTGTACAAGCAAGGAATGTAAATTTAACATCAAGCCACTAAAGTCGAGACAATACTAAGCATAAACAGCACCTTAGATTAATTATATGAAAAATTAAAAAAATTCAGTTTTCATAAACATCATTATCTTTTCTAATAATAAACAATGTCATAAAATATATATATATATATATATTCAGATCGAAGTAAAGAAAATAGGACCTCAGCATTCAAAAAAGGAAAAGGAAATAGGACCTCTAACATGGATGCTTTATTTTGAAATCCATCAACAAGTAATGATGAAGGATCATCAAGTACACACGTCAACAGAAATGCTTGACTCCAAAGTAGAATGAAGCCAAAACTTTAACTATAAAAATATAGGTCAAGAGAGCCTCAGGAAACTGTACAATTCCTGATCCCCAATTCCACAGTCCCCAATTCCACAGAATCAGCACTCCATGCCATATCAAGGTGGATGTAGATGCCTTAGACATCTCCTTGATCGTAAGATTAATTTATAAGAACTGCTGCAATTGTTTTTCCCCCTCAAAAGGAACTGTGAGTGCCTAAAAATTACGGACTTGGTTAAGCGAGGATAAAACTCGCTAATCTGCTGTTAGGACTTCTTTAAGATGAATTATCTGCCTCCAAACCTGAAAAGGAAGGAAACGGAGGAAGGTCAGAGGCCCTGGCTGCTGTCAGCCAAAGGCACTCCGATGGCTAAATTAGTGAAGTGATTAAGCAAAAATGGAGTGAATGGAAGGGAAGAGAAGGCTATACGTGCCTGTAAAAATGTTTTCTCCCCCTTGTGATGGAGTGACCTCGAGTATATATATAGGCACAAAGGTCCCATCAGAAGAATCTTAAGTGGAGGTAGGTGAAAAGGGCAAGTCCCATCAGACCATACCTTATACCCTTAGTGGGGGTAGGTAGGAGTATTGTCCTCCTTTCACCCCATACTTTGTCCTCTTGAATGACTGCGGATGTGACCGTCTGATAAGGTCAACTCCTTATCACGCGCATACCCTATCTGACAGCTTGTTATGTAACGCCGCCACATGCTAATAGGGCATTAATTATGATCGTCATCTGGCGTCCATCTCGGTTAACAAGACCGAGCTAAAGGTGGTGTCGAGGTTGAGATGGGGCGCAGTATCATTGTCGCCGAGGTGGGACTAGCTGGTACTCTTACCAAGACTAGACCGAGTCTCGTACAAGCTGGTACTCTTACCAAGCTATACGGAGCCGAGATCAAGGCAATCCCAATTGGTACTTTTACCGAAATCAGGACCTATCTTGGCATTACGGAAATGCCCCCACACAATTGCCCCCCTAGCTCCTGACCTTTAAAGGTTCCTTAACCTCTTGAGGTCGGGAGCTAAGTGTTGTGTTGAGTTCGGAGATTCCCGTTCTGGCGTCGGACGGCTGTTGACATTTGGTCCCCATTAAGAAGCCACCTTGTCTGCCCGAGGTTATTAATGAGATGTGTCTCGTCTATCGAGGCAATTAATGAGACATTGCTTCATATTCCCGGAGCATTAATGAGATGTCGCTTCATCTGTCTTTAAGTGAGAATGGGAAGAGACGTTTGGGCGGTGCCACGCGTCACAGCGTGGTTTTTCGTCGGGCCAATCTGAAGGGGTGTGCGCGTTAATCGAAGCGACATTTCGCATAAATGTCCCCAAAATTTTGAAAATGGCGCCTCTTCTTTCCACTTTAGATATGGATGTCTGCCTTGCCTTTACCCATTTTTGCGATTGCCAGAGAGCGTAGAGGAGAGAGCTTTGCAGTGTAGAGAAGTCCCGTTCGACGAGTCCTGTCTTCGAGTCCGGCATCTTTTGAGTCCTTCTTGTAAGTCTTTCTCGCTCATCTTCGCTTTTCCTAGGGTTTTTCTCTTCTGCTGCCCCCTAGGGTTTCCTCTGTCTTCTATTTTAGGGTTTCTCCCCCCTTTCTCTGTTCTTCATCTCCTCAGCCTAGAAATGGGGATTTACAGATATCGGATAGATACCCCTCTGGCCTCGGTGGAGTTCAAGGCTGCATATGGGATTCCAGACGACGTTCTAGTTAGGCCAAATGACCCAACGAATCTTTCTGATGGCTACTCCTTCAACAGAGCACAAAATAATCATGGGCGTCGCCGAGCTGAATAAGATTCTCGGCATTAACTTCGGTGTCCATGACATCGAAGACGTGTACGACCTCTGCAAATCTGTAGGAGGCGAAAACACGTATTATCTTCGGGTGAAGGCGAAGCTCGGGCCCCTTGTCACGGCCCTGGAGGATTCAAATAGGTATGCGGAGGATGACCGCCTGTTTGTCTCGGGTAACTGGGAGTTCGGTGCGTCTAAATCCGAGATGGCGAGGAGAGTCCAAGTCCCACGGTGTTTCGGAACCCCGCCGAGAGGCTGGATGTCATTCCCTTGTCGCCTCGGCTGAACACTGCCGCTCGGTAGAAATCGGCGACGTAACAGGAGTGGACAGAGGCACCCTCAGCTCCTTCCCCGAAAAAGGCTTCCTCCAAGTTCAATGGCCGGTAAGAGGGCCGACGCCTGTCCATGCTATCCGAACCGGAAGGAGAGGAATATGCTTCAATGGCCTAGAGCCGCAGAGCGGGTCTGTGGGATCAGAATCGGCGGCCAATGTGGAAGCCTCGGCGCCCGAAGCAATCCAACTTTCGGTCTCTGCTTGCGTGAGAGCAAACTCACCGAGCTTGGTAGACTTCCTTCTGTACGACAAGTACTTCGGCTCGTACCCAAGCAAAGAGTAGGCAGCTCGGCCTTGGTGACCTCGATACTCGTATATCTTGTTAAGCCAGACCGTGTTTCTCTTCCACCGGTCCAACCGAGCGTCGAACTTTCTTCTCTGAATATCTGCACAATAAACAAAAATGGGTTATCCAGACAAAACGAGATAAATTGAACACTAGAGCACGCCAGAGGGGAAGTATTTACTCGGCGGGGTCCCGAAACGCCGTGGGACTTGGACTCTCCTCGCCATCTCGGATTCGGACGCACCGAACTCCCAGTTACCCGAGACAAACAGGCGGTCATCCCCCGCGTACCTATTTGAATCCTCCAGGGCCGTGACAAGGGGCCCAAGCTTCGCCTTCACCTGAAGATAATACGTGTTTTCGCCCCTACAGATTTGCAGAGGTCGTACACGTCTTCGATGTCATGGACGCCGAAGTTACTACCGAGAATCTTATTCAGCTCGGCGACACCCATGATTATTTTGAAGCCATTAGACATTAACTGACAGGGGCAAATGTCCCAGGTCTTCAGACATGACCTAAGGAGGGGATGAAGGGGGAACCTAACCCCACCTTCGATTATGGCCACTAGAGGGAATGGCATCCAGCCTCTGCTGAAGGAGTAATCATTAGAAAGATTCGTTGGGTCATTTGGCCTAACCAGAACGTCGTCTGGAATCCCATATGCAGCCTTGAACTCCACCAAGGCCTGAGGGGTATCTATCCGATATCTGTAAATCCCCATTTCTAGGCTGAGGAGATGAAGAACAGAGAAGGGGGGGAGAAACCCTAAAATAGAAGACAGAGGAAACCCTAGGGGGCAGCAGAAGAGAAAAACCCTAGGAAAAGCGAAGATGAGCGAGAAAGACTTACAAGAAGGACTCAAAAGATGCCGGACTCGCCGGACGGGACTTCTCTACACTGCAAAGCTCTCTCCTCTACGCTCTCTGGCAATCGCAAAAATGGGTAAAGGCAAGGCAGACATCCATATCTAAAGTGGAAAGAAGAGGCGCCATTTTCAAAATTTTGGGGACATTTATGCGAAATGTCGCTTCGATTAACGCGCACACCCCTTCAGATTGGCCCGACGAAAAACCACGCTGTGACGCGTGGCACCGCCCAAACGTCTCTTCCCATTCTCACTTAATGCCTCGGACAGATGAAGCGACGTCTCATTAATTGCCTCAATAGACGAGACAACGTCTCATTAATAACCTCGGACAGGCAAGGCGGCTTCTTAATGGGGACCAAACGTCAACAGCCGTCCAACGCCAGAACAGGAATCCCTGAATTCAACACAACACTTAGCTCCCGACCTTAAGAGGTTAAGGAACCTTTAAAGGTCAGGAGCTAGCGGGCAATTGTGTGGGGGCATTTCCGTAATGCCAAAATAGTTCCTGATTTCGGTAAAAGTACCAATTGGGGTTGCCTTGATCTCGGCTCCGTACAGCTCGGTAAGAGTATCAACTCGCCCCAGGCTCGGTCTAGTCTCGGTAAGAGTACCAGCTAGTCCCACCTCGACAACATTGATACCGCGCCCCATCTCGGCCTCGACGCCACCTTTAGCTCAGTGTTGTTAACCAAGATGGACGCCAGACGACAATCATAATTAATGCCCTATTAGCATGTGGCAGCATTACAGAACAAGCTATCAAATAGGGTATGCGTGTGTTAAGGAGTTGACCTTATTAGACGGTCACATCCGTAGTCATTCAAGAGGACAAAGTATGGGGTGATGGGACAATACTCCTGCCTACCCCCACTAAGAGTACAAAGTATGTATGGTCTGATGGGACATACCCTTTTCACCTACCTCCCAAGAAGTTTCTGATGGGACCTCTATGCCTATATATACAGTCGAGGTCACTCCATCACAAAGGGAGAAAACATTTTTACAGGCACGTATAGCCTTCTCTTCCCTTCCATTCACTCCATTTTTGCTTGATCACTTCACTAATTTAGCCATCGGAGTGCCTTCGGCTGACAAGAGCCAGGGCCTCTGACCTTCCTCCGTTGCCTTCCTTTTCAGGTTTGGAGGCAAATAATTCATCTCAAAGAAGTCCTAACAGCAAATTAGTGAGTTTCATCCTCGCTTAACCAAGTCCGTAATTTTTAGACACTTACAGGAACCACCGGGGTCCTCCCCATGATGAGGAGTGTGCCTTGCCACAAATCTAATAGGGGACTAGAAAGAATATATATATATATATATAGGGAAATATTCATGTGCATCCATCCCTCGCCATATTACGGTGAGGGACAATATAGTGGGGCCGACTTTATGATACATCCGAACCATCCACACATGGGACCCTATGAATTACACCGGATCCATCGAGTTTTCACCTATCAGAATGTATTGGACTGTTGGATAGAGGGTCAAAAGTTTTTCTTTAATATAAAGTCGTCAAAAAAAAAATTCACCTATCGCCCTAATCAAATTTTATTCCAATAAAAAATATCTTATTACGAATAAGCTAGCCAAGTTTCACTCTAATATGAAATAGCCCATTAAATATAAATTGACATATTGCATTGATTTAGTCCTATAAATAAAATGTATCATATATTATTTTTTCATTTTAATATATATATAATATTTTTCCAAAATATTTCGCCAAAATTTCTGAATTGGCCAAAACATTTCATTTGGAGGCTAGACTGAAAGGGAATCCAAACCGAATTTCGTTAACTATGGTTTGCATAGAACAAGTTGAAATACAAACCATAAAACAAAAGGAAATCATTAGAATGATGTGACATTTGTTCAACCAAAGTTTATAATAGCGATTCTGATTCAAGAAGAACTATACAACAAATATATAATATACAAACCAAACATAGAGCAAATGCATAATATCCAGAAACAACATACCATTAAGACTGTTTTCCAGTTAACAGATCTGTGATCCTGTCCAGCACAGATATTACATGCACAAGTAGTTGAACTATTCATCTTGTGGAATGTATTATGACATGACCACAGCACGAAAGTCATGCTCAAGGGGAATCCTAACATAACTGGATGATCTTTTCAGGAAATCAATGTATGGGCAACAGAAACTGACTTGATTTTTAGCTCAAAACTCATTTACTTCATTAGAAATTCCTCCAAAGTCCAAACAAATGGTACGATTGCACAACTGATATACTCTGGACCTTGGCACATTAAGGTCAACCAAATGGGTGAATGACTTGGATCTTGTGCATGAATGTCACATGCACAAAATTTAGTTACTGATAAAATCACAAGACTACATGAACTTCACATCTTAAAAATATAACAAGAGAAAACCTTAGTGACTGTCATGAGATCAAAAGAAAGCATACCGTTTCTGATCCATAATACTGTACTATATTCGGATGCCGCAAGCGACTCAGAGTTGCTATTTCCTGTAAGAGTAAGCAAGTAAGAAATTGGAAATTTCCAGAGACAGCAATAAGAAATAGTATAACAAGTTGTACAGACAACTTGTTGCAGAGACAATATCTTCGTGCAACAACAACTGCAAGCTGCCAAATTCTATTAGGAGGGAACTTACTTGCATCAATTGCTTCGCACTTTCTCTAGACTTGGCATCATCAGAAAATAGTGTGACCTCCTTCATTGCACACATTTCAGCGCTTTCACTACAACAAAACAACAGGAAAAAAAAAAAAGAGGACAAGAAAAGAAAAGAACAGATATAGTGAGAAGTGATTTTAAGAGCAAAGATGATGACTTGATCATGGATCAATATTTGAAAATACAGAACAAAATAAAAATGTATTTCTATTTCAGACATTAAAAACCAACAGTCGCAATGGCCCATAAACCATTGAGACAAAAGGCTGTATTATTAGACCAACAGAATCGACCACGACAAAGACTTCTCAACATTGTCAACCATGCATCTGTTTCCTGTCGAAATTTTCCATAAAACGGTGAGCTGAAAAGTGACTTCATAACCTTCCCTTTCTTATCAAAAAGAGTTAGTGACTACTCATAACATATTTATGGAAGAGAGCTGTAGTTCACCCAAGAAACACAGAAGGAATGACAAATCAAATTCTCAACATTGTCAAGCATGCTTCTGTTTCTTTCTTTCCAAAGTTCCCATAAAAGTTCTGAAGAAGATGTCACAGAACCTTCATTTTCTTATTGAAAACAGACCAAAAAACCACTCGTCAAACACAAATTGAAGACTTCAATCCTTGGAGGGATCCCTATCCCAAATTTTGCGAATGGAGCAAGAAGGATGTTTACAACTCATACTAATAATGGGAGTGATGATGTCCAATCATGGTCAGAACAAAATGGCATCTTCTAAGAAAAATAACTCTTACAAAGCTTATGTGCAATATGGTTCTATAACCTCCATGTGTTAAGGCATAGGGATGCATGTGTTCCTTTGAGGGCGGAAGCCAGAAGCTGTTTGTGAGATGGGTGTTGCTGTCAAGATTCCTACACTCATACTAAAATAGTAGAAATTTTAAATTCCATAGTGTGTAACACTTTAGACAAATTGAAACAGTCAGTAGCCTTTTTGTAACATGCAAATGCACCAACTAAGTTTGGAACTGGTACTTGAGTTCCCTCGGATTATATGACTGACGCAAAAAACCTTAGTCGATATGGTGGAAGGGATTAAGGATGGACTGCTGATAGACAAAAATGGACCACTTAATCTAGCGGACTGGTTAAGTTAGACCTTCCGCATTGGGATGTTCCGAAAAAGAGTTCAAGCTTTGCTTATGAATGATATTATCTCCAATAAGGAGAATATCTAAGCAGCTTTTGCCACCTTTGTGTCATTACTGTGGATTTATCGAATCATTTACTCATTGGTCCCATAGGCAAATCCCTCTTTCTCCTTGTATGACGTTTCTTTCTATAATAAAATTTCATTTGCTTTTCAGTAAGTATAAGTCCTTCATTTCGGCCTTCTCCTATATACCTTTTTCGGTAATGAATAAATAATAAATGTTAAGAAGAAAATATAAAATCATGTAAAATTGCATACTTACCAATATAAATAATTATTATGCCAGTAAAAGAAATTATTTTTACAAGGGTAACCATGCCTTTAAAATAAATAAATAAGCCTTTTACTATGCTTGCACTGAAAAGGATTATATTTGTAATGATCAATTTTCCCAAATGAACTCCAAGGATAAGATTCAAACCTGTTAAAACCTACATAAACATCTCCAAATGTGCCTCTACCAAGTAGCTTTCCCTTCTTCCAGCGTGAACCAGGGCTCGTGGGATTCTCTGCCCTTCCAGGACTCCGTGGGACTGAGGATGAGGTAGTTGCTGCCGAATTTGATGGAGAAAAGGGAGAAGAATTGCAAATTGCTATTGGGGGCAGTGGCAACCGGTGGCTTTGTTGCTTCCCATCATCAGGCCAGCTTGTTGGTGAATCCTGGGTGACCCCACCAGCTCGTGGATGCAATGGAGTAACAGCGCCACTTTGAATCCTGGAGCTTGGCCCAGGACTTGTCATTCTGGGGCTGGGGATAGGGGAACACTCTGGGCTGCCCCGACTATGCTGCCAAAATAATTGTCCACACATATCTCCTCCCATTGAGTTATGCCCAGAATTATGGCCTGAACCTGGACTGGAGCATTGACCCGATCCAAGTAATGCAACATCTGGGTAGGCCTTTGCCGCCCAAAAGGCAGTGCCAGCAATTTGATCTGGGCAAACTGCTCTCATAGGACTTCTAGAAGGGCTTGACATTGAACTATCTGGAGCACTTCCGATTCCAAAAACACCCTGGTGAGGAATTTGTATATTGGATGCATATGTGCTCAAAAGTCCCCGCTTGGGGGAAGAAGAGAGGCTTTGGTTATTGAATAATGAATTAGCCGGCTTCAACGTTTCTCTTGAGTTCTTTCTGGTGATGATAGGGGAATGATCCTTAGGCATTACACTTCAGCAAACATTAAAAAAAAAAAAAAATTGTTAAAAGATGGGTTCAAAAGTGAAAAAAAACAGTCATCCTACAGACACTTGTTGCTGTTGAACACATGCATGTTGTACATGGAATTCAAGAAGTCCAAGATGCTGCATCCATAAAAGTATTACAGAATGTCTATATTAATGGTAAATCTCTAATCATTTCAAAGAATACATACAATCTAGATACTAGCACCCTTTTAATTATTTAGCATTCTGTTATCAGCATTAAAATAATTTTGCATATGAATTCTATCATAAAGTTTCAGGCATGTCCACATGGCTTGAAAGAAGGTAATCACAGGTCTGCTGCACACAACCATATTGTCTTATTATAACCGTGACAGTATCTAAAGAGATGGCTGCAATCTCACCTAAAGAAACCGTTGGCAATAGTTCTACCCCCTTCTTCATAGTCAATCCCTGGAGGACTAAGAAGACGAGAATCAATTGGATCATCACTATCAATTGAGCTAACACTAGAAACAGAAGCAGTAACCAAATCTGCATCAACATCTGCCACATCAGGTTTGCATAAGCCACGATTTGGTCTTGGAGGGGGCAAAATCACAGATGAGTTACATTTTTCCAATGGTGGTCTTGATATACTGATTTCAGAGGCTGTACGCCCTATACATGAGGAGTGACCTCCAGGCAGTGGCAGTGGTTGTGCATGTGGCCTCTCAGCAAAACTCTGACAACGTGAAACTTGCTTGGATGGTGATGGTGACCTCGACTCTGCTCTTGATTGAATCCCCCTCTCTGAAGCAACATCCCTAGTACGCCTTCGAGGCGCCCCTAATTTGGCATCTCCCTTCTCTTCTGAGGAAATCTTCAATTTACGTAATGCAACAAACAAATTCTCCTTGCTTGTTTTCTTTTTTACTTCTTTGGATGAAGACTTGCCCCACCATGGTGGCATGTTTTAGATGTAACAGAGTAAGATGATAGTTGAGTGCTTCAAACCTTAACACATTCCAGTTGCACGAAACTCACCACATTAACAGTGACTTTCTGAATGGTGAAATACCAAAATAGAACGTCATCAAGCATTCAAGCTAAGTGCATTGAAATAACATCACCCTCGCAGCAACCACCTGCACAAAATAGCAGCAGTACAATTAGCTTCTTGAGAAAGGAAATTTCCCAGGTATGAAATAGTTCCAAGTAGATGCCAACAAACATATCATTCGCTGGGCAGGCGGGGGGGGGGGGGGGGGTGGAGTGGAAGGGCGGGCAAGAAGCAGCCAAACAAAAGTCAAAAGTCTGTCATTACTACTTGAATGAGCATATATAAATAACTTCCTGGCATACTATTCAAAACTAGTGAGGGTGCTGCGGTTAGGAGTTAGGAGTACACAGAAATGCAATAATTAAATGCATAGACAAAAAATAAATAAATAAGATATTAAGGAAACCTCCAAACTTTAGGATTGTCTCGTCACCTATAACCTATACTTTATCTCGATATTGAGGTTGGCTAAAGAGATATACCAAGGACAAAGAAAGTGGCTGTGCAGACCCGATTGTTGGGCTGCCCCCAACATGGTACGTTTCAAGTATCAGTGTGAACGTAATTTAAGATTAAAAAAATCTATTGGAACTTTAATTCAAAATTAAATCTATAAAAATCAATTTCATTGCTGCATATGCAACCATGAGTTAGACTCAGTTTTGGAGCGTCATTTCACCAAAAAAAAAAAAAAACCAAAATGTCCAACTTTAATATTTCTCCATTCCTTTGCAGGTTCTGGTGTAACTGATCATACCATTTGATGATAAAGATCAAATCCTTCCTAGTCCCCATCAGGACTAATACAATGGGAAGATCTGAAAATCTAATGTCCCCTAGCTTCTATTCATCACCCAAACCCCATCCTCAATAAGATCCCAAAATCTCACATCCAATCCCCACAAAACCCATTGCCTTCCCTCTTCTCAAACCAAGGACTAGAACCAAATGCCCAAACAGACATCAACCATCATCCATTTGAGGATTGGACTTGAAATTTCCCATCCCCTGCAGGCTAATTCAATGCATAAAATAGACCATACAAACCATTCTCTTAAAGCAATAGCAAAACCCATTTCATAAGCAAATAATCAAGCCATTCTCCAAATCTAGCACCAAAAAAAAAAAAAGAAAATGAAAATGTCAGGGTCTGAACTATTTAATGTAACTAGGCCTACCGCTCCTGCTCTTCTTCATCAAACAAACAAAGACCCATTGCTGGATCAGAAAACCATCTCCCCTGTCATAGCCATTGCCAAAACCAACTCCAACACGATGAACCGCACCCTGCCCCTGCTTCATGCTAGAAACAGAACCCAACCAAACATTCATGAGCATCAGATCCAAGCTTTCAGATTAAGAAGCCTCCATCAAGATCCAACTGTCTCTGCATCTTTCCCTCATAAAATTAGATCTTCATTTCCATTTCTGCAGCATTCCCCTATGCAGTTCTCCGTTTCAGTGGCAGATAATCAAAGTCCTTACAGCTTTTATTCCAGCCTCAAAATCATCCATCAAATGTCATTTTCTGACCACTCACTAGCCCTGATTTAAGCATCAAACCCATTCAAAATTCCAACTGAAGACAATCCCAATTACAGCCATGTCTCAAACCTGCCAAGAGTTTGCTCAACTGCAGTCTCATCCCATACCCAAGCAGCAGCCCATCACATGCCCAATAAATAGTCCACAATGAGTACCATTACAGGTCCAAAGCACAGCCCTATAACCAGCCCCATTTCACTCATCACTTTGTCACAAAATTACCCAGGAAATCCAGAGACTTAGTCGCTAAACTGAGCCGAAATCTGACCAGTACTTGTCCCAAAACCAAGCCGAAAAAAAAAAAGAGCACTATTGGAAGCATCAACCTGAGCGTCTTGTTGATTGTTCAAAGCACATTGGGATGATGATGCAGCCATATTGGTGGAAGGATACGCCCAAATATATGCACCTTCAATTCTCAAGCACATAATTACTCAAGGCGTTTTATCCAAAGGGGAAGAAGAAATTTTATGGATTTAAATGAGATTGGTCCCAAGGGGGGTGAAAAGTACATATATATAGAGTGGAGTTTGGACGGTTGCTTTCCTAACTTGATTCAAATTCCTAAATCTTCTCGAGCAAGAAAGAAATTAGCTGTCCTAATTTTAAGATACTTGACTTATTAGGACTCTTACACTAGAAACAATCCCAAATCAAACTAAACTCCTAATTGACTAAATAGTCCTAACTAAGACTCCTAATCGACTCAACACTCCTTTGGTAAGTGGCTGGTCCTATTGGGCTCCTAATTGACTCAGTAGTCCTAACTAAGACTCCTAATTGATACAACACTCCTTTGGTAAGTGGCTGGTCCTATTGAGCCTGTGGGCTGAGCCCAATGGGCTATGTCGACCCATTGGTCATGGGTTTGGACTACATCAAATAATTTGACGCATCCATGTTGATGGCACATTGTACTTAAATGCAAAATCCGATCCTAGTTATCTCAAGTCGAAAAAAGAAATAACATAAGACACAGGCCCAGTTAGACCCAGTAAATTAGTCTTAGAATAGTTTATTTCTTCAATTTCTGATTAGTTTAAGTTTATTTATCTTTTCAGTAATTTTAGTTTAATTACCCTAACCCCAATGCATGCCGGTGTATACATTTTGTCAAGATGAGAGATGATTTTTTAGTATCTTTTTCTTGATAAAGAAGATCTTCTTCCCCCTAGTGTGAAAGATCTCTACATCTTCCAATCAAACATAAGAAGCTTCCACCACTTGAAGTCTTGAAGAGTCCTGGTTTAGAAAAGTTGAGTCCACTACTCCATTTGAGGAGTCGGGCAAATTTATCTTTCAATCTATGTACTAAGGCATTTGCCTTCGATTCCGGCCTTGGCGATCCTTCCATGTGAGACTTTAATTAGATGAATGGCTGTTGAAGTCTCATGTTGCATCAAGTAGGTGTAATCAACAGCCTCCCTAGGTTAAAAAATCTTCATGATACTAAATCCTTGATATTTCAGATCCAACGGTGAAGAATCAATGCAGATAGGCTTTCTTCGGCCTCACCTGTATGATTACCTAAAAAGAAAATTAAATGCCTCAATTGTATATTTGGGACTGAATGCAAACCACCGAACCCCTGATTTAGTCCTTCTGGTCCAGGACGTGAACTCAATAGGCAGCAACTTCTAAGCAAATACCTCTTGTCCTTTCCCAGTTTCAACCTGCTCCACAAGTCAAGTCCATTATGTTTGACTAATATCTCGTCCATTATGTTTGACTCAATAAGCAGTAACTTTTAATCAAATATCGCTTGTTCTTTACTAGTTTCAACCTGCTCAACAAGTCCAGTCAATTATGTATGACTAACAGTTGACCACCATTGACCATGGATTGACCCAAGCTACCAATGACCCAAACCCTAATTCTTCATGAAGCCGCAGTTAATAGACCAGCACCAACCTTTGTAGCCATCAGGTTCTGCCAGATTTATTAAAAGACCGATCCTTTTTTCCAATATTTCCAACTAAATTTAATGCAATTCAGATTGAGACACACAGTACCCACCTTACATATTTGATTACTTCTTAACAAACCCCATCATAGTTTTACATTCCAATATTCTTTGCAGGCTCTAATCAGATACTGTCACAAAAATAAACTAAAAGATCATCAGACTCCAGTCGCAGCTGCGATTTCCACATTCCATTTTCTACTACATAGAACATCAGCCTCCAATCAATTAAAATCGATCCTAATTCCTACCCTCGTTCAATCACCAAATTTGCCAAAAAAATTTAAAAAAAATTAAAAAAAAAAATTCATGTTCATTTTCTTATTGTCAGTAAAACAGCAACTCAAGATTCCTCCTCCTGCATACCACCCAACGAATATATTACATATTTTTCAAACAAAAGTCAGACGTTTGCTGTATCCAATAGCTAATTAGCTATATTCTACCCTTCTTTACTTCAAGCAAAGTTTTACCATTTGGAAAATTTAACAAAAAATGAAGAAGAAGAAGAAGAAGAAGAGAAAAAACAGCTTTCATGTCTGATCTTTACCTGATTTCTGCAAAAAACCACTCAAAATGAGAACCCCCAAAATAAAAATCCAATCTTTCATCACAGATCTGAAAAGTTTCACCAACCCATCATAAGACCACAAATTACAGACAACAACAACAACAACAAAACGAGAATTCCAGCATTCCAACCAAACAAGTCAACGAATCGGATTCCACTCACCTCAAATCAAACCACTCCAACTGAAAGCCTCTCCTCCCACAAGATCCCAAAGTGGCAAGACCGTAATTTCCCCGAAATTCGAGAACCGGACGATCTCCGTCAAGCGTCGAACGGCTCCTCCAACAAAACCCACCAGAGTCCGCCCACCAGCCGTTCGATCCACCACCCAAATTAACGGATTCCGTCCGATTTCCACCTCCAACTCAAGCCCTCATTCAAGAAAACCCCAAAACCCTAGAAACCCTAGAGAGCCAGTGAGGAAGAGAGTGGAGATCTTGGAGGGGTATTTTTGGGAATTTTATAGGTTAGTTTGAGACTATGAAAGCTCTGAAAGAAAGAGAAGAAGAGAGATTGTGAAGAAATGAGAGAGAGAGAGAGATTGTCTGAGAGAGAAGAAATGGAGTTGTCTTGAGAGTGAGGATTTTAATATCTCACAATACATTAAAATGTGTATATAGCATATAAATAAGAGATGGGGAAATGATCAAGTCCCAACATGTAGACCACAACAAATTGATGGCCCACCCCAACAACATAGTCAAGTGATGGATGGTTAGATTTAGAACACCACCCTTAATTTTGATTTCAATTAGATGATCTTGACCGTCGAATCAATTGGATGGAAAATGAACGGTTGGATCGAGTTATTTCAGCTGATTATTCTAGATCCTCGATGGGACATCTGTGATCACAAATTAATGTGTGATTTTGACCCACATTAAATCTGTGCAAATCCCTCACCATCCAATTAGTCAGAGTCCCTGTTGATGAATGTGGTGGGAAATATAGGGTTGGATTGATGTTGTGGTGTGACCTGGTTGGACTTTGAACTTTTGTTTTTTTTTCTTTTGGGTGGTGACTGGTGTGAGGAGGGGAATAAGATAAAGGAGTGGGAATAAGTTAATAAAATAATGTGAGAGTTGCTCAATGTGGGTTCAATGGGTCTAATCAATCTCCCTATTATTCTTTTTCTTAAACTAATCAAGATTAGACTTTGGAGAGGTAGGAGAGTGAGTGGAGATTTCAATATTGTTGTTTTTTTGTATGGTTGAAATTATTACTTCACCCTTTGTAAGTGCTATTTTAAGAATCTAGTAATTAATCCTCTTTAGGTTTTTTTTACCTACATGGTATTTTATACAACAAGACCATTTCGTAGACACATGTATGACCTCATGGCACACATGCATTAAGTAAGACTTACGTGGGACTTAAACACAAGACGTGGAGAGCAAACTTACACCTTATGCCAATGAACCACCACCTAAGTAGATACATGTAAAGAAATACAATAAAACTTGTGGAGTCCATAAGACTAGAAATCTAATTAGTCATATCAAGAAGATGAGCAACGCATTAATAGTCAAATTAAAATTAGCTAATAGCTAACTATCATCATCTTAGATCAATGTTCATAAAATGTCAAATTAAATTGGTTTTTGCAACTCAATTACATATTGAGTTGCATCAACCCGCAACAAATATTCTAAAGTGAAAAAGTACACTCAAGGCAAGAGTTTCCAATTTTTTGACATAGTCTTAAAATATCCATAGACTTCCAAAGCACTGTTAAAATATATAGGGTTGGTGGTGTTTTTTTGAATTTCTAATTTAAGGGTGGCAAATAAGTTAGGAGTAGACCTAAATAAATGTGTATGAGAGCATGCCAAATATTTAAGACGCTTAAACTCCACTTAGGTCCTATTTGTTTGCCTGATATTGAATTTCTATGAATTTATGAAAAACTTCGAGTTAGCAAAAGATTTACTTACTAGTGTGATGGTTGGAAAATCATTTATCATCGAAATGGATCCTATTTGATGATCATTTGTAGTTCTTCAATTTTCTTTTAATAATTGGTGTCTCCAAGAAAAATAAAACCCTCATTCATATGAATTCAATAGGGATCAAGCAAATGGACCCTAATGTTACAAAGTTCTAATTTGAATAAGGATTATAGGTCCTATAAAAGTGATTAGGTGATTAGAGTAGAGAGGGGGTAACTTATGATGATGAAACTTCATAAGAACTATGCATACTTGTAATTTGCACAACTTCTTTATAAAAATAAAGATTCACACCTCCTTTCAATACACAGGGTCAGAAAATCTTGCCTTTAAATGGCCACATTAAAGAGCATCTTCTATGAAAGAGAAGCTTAAAAAAGAGAGATCTCATGTATCTTTTCCCTTAAAAAGAAGTTAACACTGATTATTGGGAACAAGTTCCAAATGAATCAATTCATGGTTCATAGGCCACCCAACCAATCAGGTTGGCCGTTTGGGTCATCAAAAGGTGGGCCACACATGTACAATTGACAGGACCAAGTAACAACATTAGATAATATCTTCCCCTTTTGATTTAGTGGACTGAAAACCTTTTCCTAAACTCATGTCCACCATCCAAACATGGTCAAAATCAAGGGTCGAAATTATCTTACTCATCAAATCAAATGGGTTGCAGTCATAACCCATGGGTTACTTTATTCTCAAATACTATTTTTGTGTCCATCTGTGCCCCACCATTTCAACGGAAAGGATTGTTCAATTAGTGAGATTTTCTTTGGTTACATTAAAGAGCATCTTCTATGAAAGAGAAGCTTAAAAAAGAGAGATCTCATGTATCTTTTCCCTTAAAAAGAAGTTAACACTGATTATTGGGAACAAGTTCCAAATGAATCAATTCATGGTTCATAGGCCACCCAACCAATCAGGTTGGCCGTTTGGGTCATCAAAAGGTGGGCCACACATGTACAATTGACAGGACCAAGTAACAACATTAGATAATATCTTCCCCTTTTGATTTAGTGGACTGAAAACCTTTTCCTAAACTCATGTCCACCATCCAAACATGGTCAAAATCAAGGGTCGAAATTATCTTACTCATCAAATCAAATGGGTTGCAGTCATAACCCATGGGTTACTTTATTCTCAAATACTATTTTTGTGTCCATCTGTGCCCCACCATTTCAACGGAAAGGATTGTTCAATTAGTGAGATTTTCTTTGGTTACATGTCCAAGTGGGCCAGGTCAAGGCAACGATCCAGATTTTACCACTACTGTATCCAGTAAATCAAAAGGTGGTAACACTAGTATCCAGTAAATCCAAGTCCATTTATGTATGGTGGTAAACGAATGTAAATATGTGAACCTACGCGCGGACTGCATTCACTGTCAAGGCTCCATGGGACTCACTTTGGTCCACCTATGATCAGGGCAACTCCTTTCACACTCAGATTTCTCAGTTGTCAGGCACCATATCTAATTATGTACTCATCAAACTCTTACTCACTATTGAATTGAATCTCGAAATAAATAAAAAAGGAATGGTTAAAAGATCATTAAACTTCAAGGTTGTTACATTAGGAAAATTTTGTCCCGGAGAGTGAGCATTGAGGCTATCACCAAAGCAGGACCTTCCTTGAATTTCATCGAGTCTTGTGTGATAAATGGCACTCATGAGCAGTGCACAGTGTAAATGTGTGAGGCCCCAATCCCTTGGGTCATTCCTTGATGCAAGACTAGGTCAAGTGATCCTGTGAGCTAAGAAAGGAAAATCCATAGGAAAAAGGTTGGAGTTACCACCATGAGGTTTTGTCTAAGCCCGCTTGGGCGAGAGCAGTGCTGCACATGCACGTGGGCCATTTCAAGCATCTCTACCGTGTCCAGCTTTCTTTTCAGACAAAAAAAAAAGTGATTTTCCTACTTAGATTCAACTATAAAAAAATATTAGTGACATTTTGAGAGAGAATTTCCTAGCAATAAATTAGGAAAAGCCTTAAAAATGATCAACATTTTCCTGATAACGTCCAACGAAAACCCCAAAATTGAAAATATCCAAGCATTTTTGAGAGATGATAATTCCTTATTTAAAAATGCATTATAATTTTCAAGTGAGCTCGAAGTGAAATATCGGGTTTTATTTAATCGTCTAATTAATCCCAATGCTTAACAAGTTGCATCATATTTCTCCAATGATCAAATACCTAACAAGGAGTGTTTGGACATAAATCTATCTTGAGTGGCATTTTAGTAACCATCATTAATTTAACATTTGATTAAAGTGAAGTGTCTTAGTCTTTATATGCTCGAATCACACGGGGTAATGGACTTGGACTGTCTTGCCTTGTGACTTAATACATCACCACTAACCAGCACACGTGTTGTGGGGCGCCTCCTATCTTTACTTTTTTATGTGGGGCCCACCCTTTTCTTTTCTTTTTTGTGTAGGTGACATTGCATCTAACCCTACAATAAATTAAAATAAAGGGATCGTTGAAAAAGACCCCCCTATCTGCTTCTTATAACTGTAAAAGATCCTGAGAAAAAAATAGTAGCTCTAAATAGCCCCCCTTTCTGTTACGTTTTTTTTTTTTTTTTATATATATAAGAGGGTTTTTAATTCTGGAGGTTGGACTAATCTCTTCGGACCCAGAAGAAAGCCAAATAAACTCCCCTATAGCTAGGATTGTAAATGGGTCAGTTCCGGCCCGGGTCCATGGTGAACCCGGAACTGAAACTGTTAAAGAAAATGTGGAATCGGATCCACACCCAGAATCGTTTTGGAACTGGTTTCTTGGCTCCGGAACCAGAGCCATATATTGAACGGATCTGGATACGGGTCGAGCTCTAGATAGAGAATAATATTAAAAAACATGATTTTTAGGAGTTGAAAATTGAGATAATATGTAGGGTCTTGAGTCCATGGGTCCGAGCCAAGGTGAAACCGAATCTAGACTCCTTTACTTATTGAGATCTAAATAAGGACACAAACCTGGTTTTTAACGAGTCGGAACCTTTGAGTAATTAAAGAATAGAGAACCCATTTACATTCCTATCTATAGCTCTAGTATGATAGTGTAGTTTCGAACTTACAACTTCCAAATGTAAATATCCCCCACCACTTACAAAGAAATTTACCAAGGTCCCTCATTTTCATTTAGTGATGTTGCATCGTACTGCTGACCTTAGTCAATTGACCAACGGCACAATTCATTGAATTGTCAAAATTATGTAGGCATAATTACACACTTCTCGGTGTTTGGTCCGCCATCCCTGTGCTCACATTAAAACTTGTGATTTTTTCAAATAATTTAATCTTTTGCTACTTTTTGAATGGCCAATGCTAATGCAACATGATATTATGCAGATCTCCCTTTTTAGGCATGTGGGACCGCATATAGCAATTTAACCCCCTTATACTCGCTATCCTCAATCAATTAGCAGGAGTTTAAATTTGACACCCTTTCTACTATTACTCACTGTTTGATTGAAATCCTAAAAAAATATTATCTTTTAAAATCAGTAAACCGGAGAACTATGAATCAAGGAATTAGAATAATCTACGGGAGTTGATATTTGCATACTACGGAGTCCCTTTGAATTCTTTCTATCCACACCTCTCCATGAATGAAATGACTAAATTCATAAAATTTATGTCTGGTGGTTGTCTGGGAATCTCAAATGCTAATATTTGAAATACTGTCAAATTCTAGAATTCTAAATTTGTTGTTTCATTCATGGCCTGAATTCTTGCTTGAGCTCTCGGAATGCCGTCGTCCCTCTCCCGGAATTCCTGTGCCAAGTGAGATTTCCAAATCCTCTTTGTTAAAGTGGTTTTTCAAATGCTGGGTTTTTTGGGATTGGAATTTCAAATGCCCATAAATTCTGGTAATTAAACCCAGAATTCCTGACAGGAATTTTGAATTCCCAGACAGCCTGAATTCCTGTCAGGAATTCTAGTAAAAGAACGGGGAAAAGTAGAGCTCAGGAGAACACAACCCTTTTAGGCATTATCAGTTTGATGGCAGCAATCTGCCCAATTGATATTCACAGAGAACATAATTCTGAGTGGGTTTAGTTTTAGATGTACTAATTTACAAGGCTAGTTTAGGAGAATTACGTTCTTGTTTGTCCATGAATGAAATGATTCCACCTCAAATAGGCCTACCTAAGAAACCCACTGATAAAATTAAAATGTGTGGGGTCCATGTCCTTTTTTTTACTTAAACCTATCCATTTAGGCATTTTTATTAAAGCCTGTGAGTAGAATGGACAGTGAGAATGTCTACATTGGACAACATGGAAATGCACTTGTGTCCAAATCCACAGTTAAGATTCGGTTAATAATTGGATTTGGCAATTTGTGCTGGGGTCCACACATCAAAACTTGAAACCTGTCTACCCAAGTGTATAATTATGATATATATCATGTACAATCATTTTATAATATAGATACATATGAATTATACTTGGTGTGCACAAGGGATATCAATAATGTGAAAAATTATTATATGTAATAATGTCTAATTTTATATGCTTGAATTTGAAGTCAGGTTTGGAGTGGGATCTGAGTCCAGTGAGTCCATTGTATGAAAATAAATCTGGGAACAAACCCTTTTCTCATAACAGATACATGACTGGATTTGGGTCCATAGTGTGGGCCTAGTTTGTAACCAGGCCTAAAATTCGGTTCAATCGGATCTGGACTCGTAACTGTTTTGTTTTGCTTTTGATTTCCCCCATCATTTGTTTGTTACTTTTGAAGTTTGAGTATGATGGTTAAGATTGTTCGACTGTGCTCATTTTTGGTAGATGGCTAATTTATGCCCTCCTATTGTATTTAGTGGGTAGCATAGTTTGTTGCCGCATGTTTGACACATGGGCCACACCTGACTGCATGTGTGCTTTCTTACTTATAAAATGCCCACCTCCTTTAGACCCCATTCTATGTAAATGGCTTATCTAATGTCAGCCATTCAAATGATTCCAACTCTTAATTTTATTTCTTTAAAACTAGATTGATGCATAGAGATAAAATCAAACAATACCTTATTTCAAGATTAGTATCAAAGTAAAACTACTACAAATAAAAGTCAAGGTGTTTTATAAGTAGGCCACATATACAAAAAACAAAAACGCGCAAAAATAATACATTATTTAAATCTGTGTATAAAGCTTCTTTTTTTTTTTTTGGTAAGAAGGGAATTTATAATAAAAGCCAAAAATTATTTATTGGTAGGGTGGGGGCGCTAGTTGCTCGATTGATCAGTAGTAATATTTGCAATGTGAAGAACCAGGTATCCATCCTTGCCATATGTGCGAAACAAAATGTCAAGTGCCAACCCCACTCAATCATGAGTGTGTTGGCATATAGAGCATTAAAAACACTAGGTATGTTGACATCTCATGTACTGAGTGAATTCCCTTTGATAATAGGGGTGTGGCACTGAACAATGCAGCGTGCATTAGAGTCAGTCATTGGTAGCTAGCAAAAAGAACACTTAAAAATTGAGGCATTTTAATGCATGAATGCTTCTTCAAATTTGCTTGATACAAACAAATGAGGTCTACCCTACTTATTGCCATGCCATGTACAATCAATGGCCAAATTAATTTACATGTCAGTCATCCAAGGGGTGATAACTCTTTAGATCCACTATAGAAACTTCTATACTCAGTTCCTAGGCTCATCTACACCAATTTAGGATATTGCATCCTTTTTTTATTTATTTATTGGTAATGGTAAATTAAATTATAGACTTAAAAAAAATATATACAACCATGAAAACGGAGAAAAAATAAAGCACGTGAAGGTAATAGAGCTAAATACCCACGTAAAAACAATAAGTTAAAGAGGAGTGAACAAAACTACATCTCTTTCTCCCCCAACTTAGTCAAAGCATCTACCGTATTATTTGCCGACCAATACATATGATGAAACTCAACATTCAAATATGAGGCCCAAGTCTTAATTTCATTGAAAAAATCGCTTCCCACCACTATGTTATGAAAATTATTCGAGGCACAAATCCTTAGAGCTTCTAGTTTAGCTAACACTTCTTCTTTATTAGAATCTTTGATACCTCCATGCATGCTTTAAGAACATAAACACTACTTCACATGTGAAAACATATTACACTTAAAAAACAAATTACGAGTACACTCTTTGTAATTCTTCCATGCCTCAACATCACAATCTTATATTTTTCTTGAAATCTCCTTCTCAATCTAAAATCCTACATTCATCCATATATTTGATCATATGCACATCCCACTACTTGGGCAGTCATCATGCCCATGGCATCCTACTAAAATCTGGTTCTAGCCACCTGCACTTATTGTCACCTCACATGTGCGCAATGAGTTGTAAGCATGTGACACACATGTGCTTATATGGTCCGAGGCATTATGATCTTTTGCATATAAAATTAATGAAATAGCTAAGAGCTTGGAGCCGTAAAATTTGTTGATGTCAAATGTCCACCCTCGCTCCTAAACGGTTATAACTGTGGTCGAGTCTTCGCCCTCACCATAAAATCGTTGTATTGCCGATCCCTATCACGAATACTCTTTCACAATGGGATAAGTGGTAGCGATTAAAACATAAAAAGATTCTATTGCAATTACAACCAGTTTGAATTATAAGGATATTTTAAAATTGGTTTTCTTTATAAACCACTTTTTTTTTTTTTATACATAAGAGAACATGTAGGGGCTGTGTTCTTATTGAATCAATTCAAGAAAAAAAAAATATTGACTAGAATATACTAAAACACAGAGGCCTCATTTAAGATTTATCGGGTGGCTTTCTATTAAGGAACCTCTTCTCTCCAATCTCTTTTTATCACCTGCCACGCAATGAGCAGTCAAATGCTCATGTGAAATGGGCAGGCATTTTAATCTGCTACAAAATTAATGAAATAGCTAAGAGCTTGGTGCCCCTTTAGCTTGATTCCCATCTCCTGTTGAAACCAACAACAAGAGCATTTACATCACGATAAAATCATTTGCCTCGAGTTTATCACCAACGGTTTTGGGATGAGTGGTAAGCTCAGTTGGTATATGATCCACGGTTTACGCTCTGGAGGTAGGGATGGGTTTAAAATTGCACTTTTCTTATAAAACTTTATGCTTAAATTTTACTCGGCTTTCTCTCCTAAGCCCATAGGAATTAAACTAAACACAAAAGGAATTTTTATCGGGTGGCTTTCTATTAGGGAACTTCTTTCTCTCTAATCTCTTTTATTTCCTGCCACCCAAGAGCAGTCAAATGCTCTTGAAATGGGCATCTTTTACAGCTTTTATAAGTGGCTGGTTTGGTGCCCCTTTAGCTTGATTCCCCATCTCCTGTTGAAACCAACAACAAGAGCATTTACATTAATCACTTTGTCTGAAGTTAATTCTGGGACGGTTAACCCTGAGGGTAGTTCCTGGTCCTTTGTACGGTCTCACCTGGAGGTTGTTTTCTAATAAAATTCTTCTATCACAGCTACGTGTGAATTTTACTTGATTAAAAATTCATGGGCCAGTGGTATTGTGAATAAGAGAGAAAGGTTCTTAGTTGGGTGTAAACAGTCTCCAACTTAAATATAAATTCTATTTTAAGGCTGAAATGCAAAAAGGATTATGTAAGAAAATAAAACCTATTATATAGTCTCCAAAGGTTTTACATGTATTTGGATTTTTTGGATTTTCTTTTATAAATTTACTAAAATTCATGAAGAATTAAGATGTGAAACTAATATTTTGATATTTACCGTTGATACAAAAATATTAAACGGTTCAGATCATGAGTTGGGGCTCCATAAGAGTGCGAAAAAATTAGCTATATAGATTGAGAGTTTTCACAAATGACTCAAAATCTATGAAGATATAAAAATAATTAGCATCAAAGTCTTGGAATTTCTTAAAAATTCAATACTCAAATTGAACAACTTGTATTACAAATATGAGGCCTACACGAATGAAAAACGGCCATAAGAATGCAATCCCTTTGTAATAGTCAGTGCTTACGCCCTTTGGATGCTCGAAAGTGATTTTCACACCTATTCATTGTTTTCGCCTCTAATTTGCACATCTAAATAACCGTAGATTATTATTGGCATATGTCGTACTCAAATGAAAATCCTGCATTACGCACTCCGATCGTGATAGGGAAGTAAAAGGCGAATCTCTTAAAACCAAAGTCTCTAATTTTGGATTGTGAAAATAAGAACATTAGCCTTTCTTTCATTGCTCTATCAGAAACAAAACCCAAATTTAGGCGCTAAACCTTACCATTCATATGGAGGTGGGCCCCACATCCTCAAAAGGCCGCAAGAACAGGTGGCGAGGGACCGGAGCGAGCGAACGACCGTTGCAGCCGACCAACGGGAAGAAACCGGAGACGGAATGGCAGGTTTGATATTATTGTGAACTCGAGGGCCTTTTTCCCGCTGTCCGTCACGAAGATGAAGCGCCACGTGTCAGAACCACGTCCTTTCTTCTCGAAGCTTATAAAACCCCCGTCACAGATATTTCCCGCTTTTTCCATACCAGTCATTGCATGGACTAAAACCCTCTCTCTATCCTCTCTCCTCTTGCTCTCTAATGGCCGAATAGCTTTAACGTCCCCTGCAGATTTCGTAGCGGAAAGCTCGATTTCGTATCGGAAAGCTCGACTTCGTAACGGAGATGGCAGTGGGAGGCCTCAATGTTGGATCTTTTCTCGTTTCAGGTGCCCTTTGATCGATGCATCCTTTTCCATCTCTTGAGCTTCTTGTTTGGAGGGTGTTTTTAGTTTAATTTGATTGAAATGGGTGATTTTGAGCTGTAGATTGATCGGATAAGGCTAAGATGATGATGGTGGTGGTGGTCAATGATTTTGAGATGGTATTGTTGATGCATGTCTGTTGTGTGTTTGTTCGGATCGAGATGGAATTGAAAGATTGCAGTTTTTTTTGGGTTTGTTTTAGTGTTGATGCTGACACTGATTTGGGGAATTGAAAGATTGCATTTTTTTTTACATATCGGAACTTTTATGTTTTCTGATTGTCATGTCGTCCCAAACACAAATTGGGGTGTAGAATGTTCAAAATTGATTGGAGGGTGTGATCTGTCTTGTGTTTTATTTACTTCTTCTTAGCGTGGAATTGCTTGAAATTGCGTGCATGCAGTTCGTTTGCTTGTCTGTTGCAATTAGAGTGAGTGAAGATAATGAGGGAAGGATTCTCTCACTAGGATTTGTCTGAAATTGTCAATGCATGCAGTTCAATCATTAATGGCTAACTTGTGCAACTAGTGTGAGTGGGGATAATATTGATGGAAGGATTTCTTGTCTTTTCCTATTGTAATTGAGCTAAACTTTGAAGTTTGAACACCTCATGTGGATGTATGTGGTAATTGACATGCTATCTGTTCAAATGGAATAATGGTTTTTTTTATCAAAAGTATGGTTTGAAATATCAGCCAATTGGGAAACTTACACCCTTTCTTAAGTGGAGGTGGTGCATGATGTGATTGAATTGATCAAACAGATGTGGGCCTTACAGATGTTAAATCAGGTTTTAGCTTACATCTGAACTATATTGATGGCAACCCAGAATAACTTCTCTTTTTACAAGAGATTTATTCACATATTGTTCATTTGTTGAAAGGGCCAAATGTCAAATCATTTGTGTATCAAAGATAAGTTTGTGCATGCCAAGTTTTACTTGAAATGGATGACGATGACATGGGTTTGTAGAAAATATGCTCTATATGTTTACAAGTTCTTGATAAATTTAGCGCATGAGCAATTCTACCTTTGAAAGGCTTGAGATTCTATTTATTTGAAAATCTCAGCTATTTATTGGGCTAAATTGTCATTTGATTGTTTAGTGCCCCATGATCCGTCCGTGCCTTGTAATTTTTCTGTATTTCAGCAGTTTGGGGCTGGCCTTTGAGTGGATACATTTCTGATCTATCTATTTTTAGGCATCCCAGTTTGTACCCAAAGGTAATTAATGTACATCTGCGGGTTTGTGTGCTATCAGCCCATCACCAGCGACTCACATGCAGGACCTGCACTTCTTATGCTTTGTCCATTTGCATGTACCATGAATATCGGTGTTGCAATTAATTAATTACAAAATGCATGCATTCACAGGCATATTTTTGTGCATGTGTGTGTGCACAGCTGTATTTTGTGTAGGGTGCATATTTTTACGTGTCTGTGCAGCTTCTGCTACTTGTAGTTGTGGACAGAAAGAATTTTTTTGATACTGCTGAAATCAACTAGTAGGTCCTTCCCTCAGTAATGGTGATCTTTATGATCTCTTCAGGAAAAGTCTATCAGAAAGAGCAGGCCATTAGGCATCATAGAGGAGAGCATTTGGGAGTCCCTGCATCAAGATTTGCACGTGGCAGCATTTTTTATAACAGATTACCTATTCGAAGAGAATATTATTCTTGTATGGATAAATATTCAGATTTCTTTGATCATCTTATTTGTCCTTCTGAGAAGAGATCTATGAGACTAAGGAACACGTTTTTCGGGGAAATGGAGCACAAATTTCCAAATTCTCTTGGGATTAAATTTTGGGGACAGTTAGAGAATATTTATCTAAAACAAAGAGTCCCTAGAAGATGTGAGTGCTTTCTTTCTTCGGATCCATCCAATAGTAGTTGGGTTCAGCCGACAAAGCTGGATAAGTGTGGGATATCTGATAGCCAATGCCAACAACCTGAGTACCGACTTGCAACTAGGACACGTGCTGACTTTAAATCAGAGCCATATGACATAACTGGACCAACGCTAGACACGCTGCAGCCTTCTTGGTGGAAGCAGTTCCCAAAGCGCTGGGTGATTGTATTACTTTGTTTTTCTGCATTTCTTCTCTGCAATATGGATCGTGTAAGCTATTTCCTGGTTTTCTTTCTTAATTTCTTCTGTTGTTTTGTTGCACTCAATTAATTTTCCATTCTCAATTTACATGTGCAAAAGCTTTTTGTATGGAGATGATCCAGCTTTAAACCAGAAGATTTCTTAAAGTGGCTTTTATTCAATTATGACATTTATTCCCTGCTAATAGAAATCTATCTCATATGTATTCTCTATAAAGTAATGAAGAGATACACGAGAAGTGAATAGAGTGCATCCATACACATATGCTTTGCTATTATGATTAAGAGGATGGGTGAAAGACAAAAAGTACAGTTTATGACAAAAAGAGAGTCAGGAGGAATACCAACAGAACAAGGGAAAATACTGAGACAATCTATAAAATTTCCACAGAGATCCTTGACCTCAACTTTTGTACTTGTACCTTATGAACTATTTCCTTGCAATTGGAAAATATGGTATTGCAAATAAAGTGTTGCAAAAAGCATATATAATCTCTGCTGCATGAAGTCTTACTCTTATCTCAACATGTTTCACATGATATATACGCACCTAGAGATTTTAAATATAACTATATATTCATTCTCATCCTTGCTAAACTTAGATAATCTACTGCAGGTCAACATGAGCATTGCCATCCTTCCAATGGCAGCAGAGTTTAATTGGAATCCTGCCACTGTTGGTCTAATTCAGTCTTCCTTTTTCTGGGGTTACCTACTCACTCAGGTTTTTACTGGACTTGTATCTTTTAAACTGTGATTCACTGGTGCATATCCATGCTTTTGATAATTTTCTCCTTGTTGTGAGATAAAGACATGAGTAAATGTCCGTGGTTTAGGTATGCTTCTTTTTTGGATATGTTTCAGCTTCAGGTGTTGGATGCAGGGTTTTAAAGCCAGACCTGGCCCCCAACTTCACCAGTGTCAAATTGGCTTGATTCTGTAATTTTTTAATCTTTGTGGGCCTATCCAAAATTTTAGAAACCATAGATATACCAAATCTAGGCCCTCCAAATAATGAGAAAAATATATAATATTTATTTTTGAGAAGGGGTTTGGTCATTGATGGCATGGATGGAGTTGGAAAGTGGAGACGAGAGTTGGGAACTATAGACTAGGAAATTGGAAAATGGAAGGGGAGTTAGGAACAATAATAACATTGAGAGAGAGAGAGAGAGAGAGAGAGAGAGAGAGAGAGAGAGAGAGAGAGAGAGAGAGAGAGAGAGAGAGAGCCTATTATAGGACTTGGTCGAGTTTGAGCTGACCTGACTAAGCTAGTTTTGAATCACTGGTTGGTTACTTGGATGGCTGGTCCTATACCTATTTGTGGTTTCATATGGAAGTTTTTCCCTCATTGAACTACACAACTTGGGAACATATTTTTCTTTCTAAGTTTGTTTAAACTCTTGATTCTTGCACAACCTGGGGAGTTTATTACAATACCTGTTCTAAACTTGTCATACTTTAAGTTAAGAAAATTCTGCAATTTGACCCATGTACATGCATGTAGTTCATGGATCTTGATGGGCATCCCTTAAAGGATAGTATGCTTATCTGAACATGTAAAAAGCAAAACTAGTGCTCTATACTCTAAAAACTGATGATGTGTAATATAATCGATACTTTGGGTCATAGGAATTTATGCCTAGACATGGCATGGCTACAACACGGACATGGATTTTACACATTAAAAATAAAGTATCCGATACGATATGGCATAATATGTGGCCCATTTTTAAGTATCCAGGTATCAAAGCATGGGGCATATATTAGTTTGTGTTGAATAATGAATATCTGTTCGAACTTACCATTCAAAAAAAAAAAAAAACAAAGAAGAAAAAAGAAAAAGAAAAAGAAAAAGAAAAAGAAAAAAATAATAAAAAAAAAGAAAAAAAAAAGAAAAAGAAAATCTATTTAAATGAGGACTTTAGGAGGGTGGTTAGCCTTTGTTGTCGTGGAAGCTTTTATCAGAGATGATTTGGCCATTACATGCATAAAGATAAACCGCACGTCCATTACAAACATTGAGATAAACAGCATATTGGGTAGGATAGAGCAACCATTGTGGGGATCAGAGATCGGCTAGTAGAGAACAATCTCCCCTAGTTCACTCATGATCTGAGGGTTGGATGGACGCCCTAATCATAGAATGAGAAGTGGATGGTTTGGATCAACCTAGGATAAATGGTTTCCTTGGTTTCTAATCCTTTCTCTTATCTTTCCTCTATCCTTTTCACATAAGCCTATGGGTTTTGGTTAAGATGTATAGCAAAGGGATGACCCTTCTCCCCTTATATAATATGGGTCTTATCTTTGAATGAGTGGTTTGTTTCCCTTAGGATCTTTAGAGAGAATTTCTTGACTACTTGATGATATTTAAATTCAAAATGGAAAACCCATTGACCACATCTAATTGAGGGGCTATTATATGCTACTTGGGCCCACCCATGTGACATATCACAGGGCCCCAAGTTACAAATACCAATAACTCCCACTCGCTCTGAACTTGTCCAATCATAACCATCCATTATCAAACTCTATGTAAAACATACCTAAGGAGTGGGACTTCCATAATGCTTATCCACAGAGAACATGTACACTAAGCCGCCATTTGACCAGCACACACCACCTCACTGACACTTCCATCTTCCCTAGACACTTGCACGACTACTCTGGACTGATCATAAATCATACCCTAGAGTCATGATCAAGCCACATATGTGCTTAGCCAGCTTATCAAGTATAGTCGATTTTGCCAACACCTTTTCTTTTCGAAAATAATATATTTGCATATGTATTTTGAAAAATCATTTACTTTCCAAAAACATTCAAATCACTCGATATTGCCTAGTGTTAGGAAATTTATTTTGTTTTTGGCTAATTCATGGGTTGGACAAAACTTTGGGTCCATTTGAGTTGTAATTTTCTATTTATTTTAGAATGGACTGTAGCTGAGCCGTCAAAAGAATTGAAGGGAAGACTGAGATTTTTGGAGAGTTAAAGCCAAAATCTAGCATGGCTGTTCGCTATAGTGAACATGCACATCGATATAGCTATTTGCTATAGCAAACATGCACATCGATATAGTGAAGGGCATCTGGGCCAAGGGCCAGAGACAGGGCTCGCTATAGCGAGCGAGGCAGACCAAGCCCAGTTGGATCCGGACTCTATCAAAGAGTTTGAAAAAGGACTTCTATTCTGGTTGTATTATTGCTAGGAGTCTTATGCACGGATTTGGGGCTATAAATTGGGTGTTTTTCTCAACCCAAATCGACTCACCACCTCTCTCATTAATCTGAGTAGGAGATATCTTAGAGAGAGAATTATTCTCTAAAGCCATTGAGAGATTGTTCTGAAAGGCTGCTTTAGAAGGTTTGAAGGTTCTACTTCTTTGTAGAAGATTGTGCATCTTGGTCTCAAGGTGTTGTGATCGTGCCCCGAGTTTAGGGTCGTCACGATGTAGTAATAACCGGTGAAAGCGGGTCGATCCACAGGGAGCCAATGATCGCAATGTACCTGTCCTATTGGAAAACTAGTGCTAGCCTATTAAAAATCTATAAAAATAAAAAATCCTACTCTAATTAAAAATTAATTACAAATCTGAATAAAATTAATTACAATCCGAATTAAAGAAAAATCCTAAACTAGAAACCCAGTCTAATAGATCTATGCTAAAAACTGCATTCACCATAAAAATAATCAGAAAACCAATTTGAGAGATTAAAAACTCAGAAATAATTAAATTAAAATTCAAGATTGAATGAGAGCCTTGCAATCTAAGGTCAGGGTTCAGTTGTTTTCTAAATACTAAAAATATGGGCGATTTCATTTAAGTCCCAAAATTTGAAAAATCAGATTTATTAATATTTGAGAAATTTCAGAAAGACTCTAGTCTCCTTCGAATATTTTCAGTATTTAGCGGCCTTTAAATATGCAATATATCATTAAAATATAAGGAATCAAGAAGACATAAATAAAGAAAATAGATTAATGAATTAAAAATCAGATTTTGAATTAAAATTGCTCGCCCATAAAATCAATCAATAAAAATAAATCAACTTACACCCTTTCTCCTTAGATTACAAGTAGACAATTACCCCTCCATCCTTCTTCTTCTTCACCAAAATTAATTTTTCCTTTGGCCTTGTACAATACGTGAGTGAGATGAGAGAGAGAGAGAGAGAGAGAATAAGGAGAGAAAAAAAATGACGTGAGGGAGAGTGGAGATGAGAGAGATATATTGGAAAGAAGTTGATGGGCCAGAGAATGAATGGACATCCGATGGGTGGTAAGATAGATGGGAGAGAATAAAGAGAGAAAGAATAGGGGGGGAGAGAGTGATTCACGTGAGAATGGGGGGAGTTTCTTTTTTTCTTTTTTGAAATTTCTCTAACTTGGACTCCTTGAATTTTGGATCTTGAGCAACTGTTTTGACTTTGAAATTGGATTCCTTGTCTCTATTTTTTTGTTGTTGCACAAAACCGTTTTGGGGCTCTTCAATCCTTTTGAAGCTTTTCACTTGGGCCCCATTGTTATCTCCTTGATTTGGCTTAATTCTCTGTTGAAAATAGCCCCACTTTGACTTGAAATCTTGTGAATTTGAGGTGGCTTGGACGTTCTCCGTCTTTCCAATTTCAATTGAAAATTTCCAAAACTGCATCTTTAAATTTTTTTTTTTTTTCAAACTAGCAATAGGAATTGGTCCCACTACGCCTTGTAACAACTTGGAATGATCCATGGACGTGCTTCTCCCTTGCGGTCCCATTTTGGCCTACACATAAGGCAGAGTATAGACATGATGATAGTGGTCTTGATATTGGCCCGCTGAGTGGGTCATGACATGCATGGTTCGCTAGAGTGTATAATTATATTAAATTAATAATCATCCAATGTATAAAACCCAACTTTTGGACACTGTTTACTTGGACTTAAATGCAAGCAATGGGTCCCACATAATGAGGTATTATAAATTAGGTCACATGATGATGCATGGTGATTATCTGAATGTAATAAAATTAAATTCCACTGGCATTACCTAGTTAAGTTAATCCCCAACGAAAAATACACACTATTCCTTCTTTTCTATCGAATCGATCATAACCGCTACCTACATTCCACGAAATTGTGCACCACAAATAGGAACTAATGAACAGACCTGCGATCCCATAGAAAGACATCATTATTCCTTGGGGAAAAAAATTATTTTCTGAGATGGGAATAAAGATATCAGATTCCTACGAAGATAACTGGAAGTTCCAACCAATAAGAATCCTAGTGAACCTAAAAAAAGGATACAGGCCCAGCAGAAATTACTGGTTTTTCGAGACCCCGTTATAAGTTCTATCCATATACGTTCTGATCGATAGTTCATACTAGATCCAGTTGCATCCTATTGGAATTGTTTACTCGGACTTAAATGCAAGCAATGGGTCCCACATAATGAGGTATTATTAGTCAGGTCACATGATGATGCATGGTGATTATCTAAATGCAATAAAATTAAATCCCACCGGCATTACCTAGTTAAGTTAATGATAGTGAATGAAAATGCTCAAACAGGGTGGGGTCCACTTGTGATCAATCACATGGTCAAAACTCAAATCATTTGACAAATTTGGATTGGGTCCTTACACTATGCATGGGGCCCAATAGTGGAAATTGCTAATTTCATCAAGACATGTATTTTTATGAGATTTTTACTTAAATTCAACCAAAAGAGTCAAATTGCATGATTTTGTGAAAATCTATGAATTCAATGCATTTTGTTGTAATTAAGTCCACATATTTATGTCAAATAATGAATTAAATATGTGATATTGTGGACTTATCATGTCGAAGGAGGATCAAGCACAGGGAGCGGTGCGCAGTGAGTAGTCGTGGTAGTGAGGAGTTGTGCAAGAACAACTATAGGCCTTAGGTCGACGTACTGACTGGGATAAAGGAGTTGTGAGTGTATCTTGTAACCGTTCGATAGTGATTGGTTTTTCTGATCGTGATTTTTCTCTCGGAAAGGGTCTCCACGTTAAATTTGTGTCTGCCTTCTTGTGGTGATTGATTGGTAGATATAATTGCTAAGTCTATCTTGTTTGGTTGTTTACATCCGCTGCGTTGGTTTGATTAATTAGACTAGCATTCATTCTAGTAAGTGTTGCGGAACTTTCACCTAGGCTGATAAGAATCACGGGCATGTACAAATGTACAATAAATGGTGTGATGCCTAGGGGTCTTTCCTTGGACATACAAAGGTTAGAATCGACTTGGTCGCTTTCCTAGCACAATACCTTGTAGTCTCCATGTTGTTCCCATGGCTCTTTTGTCGCTAAAGTAGTGTCACCAGATCTCTTCCTCCCAATGCAGAGGTGGGTATAATGGCACCAGATTCTCAGGAATCAATTCACATAATTGCTGACTCCAAGCTCAAGAGTAACCTACGGTTCTGACACTTGCATAGAAACTGGTCTCGAAGGGTACTATTATCCCATTGCTCATAGATAGTGTCCAGAAAAATATCGGAGTGGGCTCTCATCTTGCTTGAGCAACTCATTTCCTCCATTCATCTCCTCTTCTTATTTCTTAGGAGTTTGGCGAGTTCTCTTCTTGTAAGAGAAGAATTCAAGGGTTTCATGTATCAGATATAATGGAGAATTTGGAAGCTCCAAGGTGGGGTGACAGTTGCCAAAAAGAGAGAATTCATAAATTTCGAAGCTTCCACAGAAAGACTAGAAACATCCGATGTTGATGGAGTGATGAGATAAATCAAGCATGGTGGGTATAGGTGAGTTCTTCATGATGATGAATGAAAACTTCTTATCTCCTTTCTAGTACAGTGGGGTCAATATATTCTAATGATGCTAAAAGGAGGCCCTGAAAACTCACTTGATTTTTTTTTTTTTTTAAATTATCATACTATTAAAGGGTACTTCAAACCTGATCAAGTATGAGTTAAATATTTAGACAGGTCCACACACACAGTTATGTTTTGAGTTGAACACTGTCTAATTCTTTGTCAATTTCTATGACACCCAATTATGGAAAGGACACCATGGATAACAGATTGACATGAATTTCACACAAAAATTTAGTTATCTGATGCTATGCAATATGGATATGTTGTTAGATTGTGGAGTGATAAAACATAACTAGATAAGGATAGAATTCACACAGCCAACAATTTGAGCAGGATTATGATGACTGTATGATAGAACATAAGTACATAACTATAGATAAGGATAGAATTCACAGAGCCATCTCCAATTGGATAAGGCTTATGATAACTGTAATGATGATGATTCCTATGTTGATGTTCTATTGCTGTAATTTTTCTTATTCAAGTTATTAGATGCAGTTCTTATATATTGGATATGTTCTTCAGCAGTTGGTATGCCTTATTACAGAAGTTTTCTTCTTCTTCTTCTTCTTCTTTTTTTTTTTTTTTTTTTTTTTTGTTTTTGTGTGTGTGTGTGTGTGTGTGATTTTTCTGACTGCTTTACTTGGCTGCGTAGATTGTTGGAGGTATTTGGGCAGATAAGATAGGTGGTAAGCTGGTTTTGGGTTTCGGCGTGGTTTGGTGGTCAATAGCAACAGTTCTCACTCCTATAGCAGCGAAGATTGGACTCCCTTTCTTACTTGTAATGCGTGCTTTTATGGGAATTGGTGAGGTAATATTCGTTTCATAATCTTTTGCCCTTTAAATAGTCCAATGGATTTTTTTCCTTAAATTTTTACAGTTATCCAAGCGTTCATCAATATGGGTGAACTATGTTGAAATTCACCAGATGCAATTGGATGACATTTTCATCTATCAGATCTGATAAAATATGGTACCTCTCTCAAACAAGCCAATTACTGAAACTTTTACAAATTATATGACCATTAACTCATTATCAGTGAGCCTTTTATGGACCATTATTTGTGGAAGAGAAACATGATTCATAGAAATGAAATATGTATTGTTCATGTGCGTCAACTCTAACCATCAATCAATGTGTTTGTACATGGATCAAGATATTTCAATTGATGACATGTGTCTCGGATTGACCACAGTCCAGACATCGCATAGAAGACTATTAATGTCTTAATACAGTTTTGCAGATTGTTGCACATAAGGTCTAGCTAAAGAAGGGGTAGACAGAGTAGTTCCTTGGGTGGATCATGTTTTGTAACTGATTTTGTATGCTTCTTGGGTATAATCTCATATCCTGGGCTGCTTTATTTTTAATACCTTTTTCACTATTAATAAAATGTGTACCATTACCTATAAAAAAAAAAGAAAGAAAAGATCCACATAAGGTTAAGGGCATGCAATTTCAAATATTTTGGGTATGCATTATAAACTGAATAAACGAAATCTTTCATGCTCGTTCACATTTGTTTTTCAGCCACCATAATTGGCTGAAATTGCTGAATACATGATTCCATATAGGGCATATGATCCTAACCCCAATGTTTGAGGTCAAAGTGATTTTAGATTGCCACCATTGCCGTGATGATCAAGGTGTTGTCCTGATTTGGGAAAAGGTCCCAGGTTTGATGTATGTGAGGGCTATTAATTGTGCAGGTTTTTGTGTCTTGCCTTGACCAATTGTGTAACAAAGGAAACCTTATCTTAGATTGTCAACCAAAGGCATCTATGCAGTGTAAAGTTCAACTAGCCAATACATCCCAAAAGCTTAAGTTGTTAGGAAGTGGAAGACATATCTACTTAACACCCCTCCTCGAACACGATGCCATTCGAATTCACACGTGCCTACCCATGCAATGCATGCCTGGCCGCTTGACCTGAGGGAATAGTGCCTCCCCGGGGTTTGTACTCCCGATTTGGCGTGGCTCTTATACCATGTAAAGTCCAACTAAACAATACATCTCAAAAGCTTAAGCTGTTCGGGAGTGAGACAAATTTTAGATTGTCAACCAAAGGCATCTATGCAGTGTAAAGTTCGACTAGCCAATACATCCCAAAAGCTTAAGTTGTTAGGAAGCGGAAGACAGATCTACTTAACACCCCTCCTTGAACACGATGTGGTTCAAATTCACACGTGCCTACCCATGCAATGCATGCTTGCCCTCTTGACCTGAGGGAGTAGTGTCTCCCCGGGGTTTGTACTCCCGATCTAGCGTGGCTCTTATACCATGTAAAGTCCAACTAACCAATACATCCCAAAAGCTTAAGCTGTTCGGGAGTGAAAGACAAATTTACTTAGCATGCAGTTTATGTGATCGTAGTGTTTGGATATTAAGAATTATAATCTCTTTGAATTAGATATGCTTTTCAAAAAAATAAAAAAAGCTGGATTGTGGTTTGGAATTTCAAACCAACCGAAGTTCAAGAATTTAACATACCAGTTATTTTCTTGAAAAGTGATCCTAGAACTTTAGTTTAAAAAGAAAAAGAAAAAGAACTGTCCTCAAAGCACTGCTCAGCATGTTAGATACTTTATTAATTTCAAAAGAAATATTAGAAGGACCAGAATGTCCCTAAAAGTAAAGAATGAGCAGAAGAGATCAGCACATCTCTTTCTTGTGTCTACCTTCTCATTTTCTTTTTCAGATTTGAAGAGTTGATATCTGTTGCCTGAAATGTATAATGTAGCTCAACTGTCATGTTTTCATTTAGTTTGAGGCTCCTCATGTTTAGTTCAGTTTTTTTCCCTCCTGAATTTGAAGCTCTTGCTACATTGCCTATTGAAATTACTTGGAGAGCTCCTATTCCTACAAAAATCCAAATGTCAGCTTTTATTTTATAGAAGCTCTTGCTGCATTGTCTATTAAAAATACTTGGGAGAGTTCCTATTTCTATGCTGAGATTCTAATGTCAGCTTTTATTTTCTTGAAGTTTACTGAATGTAAAGTGCTGGCTTCACAGATGTCCAATCTTTTTTATTTTTTATTTGGTAGCTGCACAATCTTCGTGCTATAAAATTCCTCTGTTGCCATTCCAGGGTGTTGCGATGCCTGCCATGAATAATGTGATATCAAAGTGGGTTCCAGTATCAGAGAGAAGTAGATCACTTGCATTTGTATACAGCGGAATGTACCTTGGTTCTGTCACGGGGTTGGCCTTTTCGCCTATGCTAATACAAAACTTGGGCTGGCCCTCTGTCTTCTACTCGTTTGGTTCTCTTGGAAGTGTCTGGTTTGCACTGTGGCTGAGTAAAGTAATAGTCTATACCCCTTTAAAAAGTTGATCTCAGTTGTTAAATTCTGCAATTTAGGTTCTTAACTTCTCTCTTATGTTACTTTCAAGCTCAATTTGCTTACGAGTGTCAAAACTGTATAAATGTAATTAACTAGAATCCAGGCATGTTCTTTTTTTATTTTATTTATGGTAGAGCAGGCATGTTCTTAATATATGCAACTATGTTATTTCTTGTGCACCTACCAGTAGATTGTTGCCACTGGTACTTCACATTTGATGTGTTTTGCTTCCTTTTGAGTGCACGGACTGTTGAGGATAAAAGCTAGTTGGATTCTACTTAAAACACTTGTTGAGAAGATTGGGTATTTTTTGAGATGGAGTAAAGTATATACTTAATGATCAAGAGTCTACTGTCATGCATTACTATCATATTAGGGAATCTTGTATTGGTTTTTTTTTTTTTTTCTTTCTCTTGTTCATCGGTTTTTATCAGTTTTATGGCGTTCTAAATTGTATAATGATATTTGAGCCACATCACTGAGCTCGTTTTTTGTTAACATATGATGTTCACGATCACAGGAGCAATCCCCTAGACATCAGTGTGAATCAAATCGAAGCAACAAGTAACAATATCATGATGAGCAGGAGAAGGCAATACTTTGCTTTTCCCAAGTTTGCAACTAGCACAATCAAACAAACATCTTTAGCAAATTCTTGATTGAACAGTAATCCATTATTTAACATAATAAGTAATTTCTAACTCAAGTGTCCAAGATGCTTATGCCAAAACTGACATTCCTTGTTCATGGAAGAATCAAAAGAAAATAAGGCTTCATTCCTGGGTGGTGTTGATATGAAAAAAAGGAAAAAGTCATCCATTTTTAGGCCCCTTCCCAGTCACTTTTCCCAATGCCTGATCCTGCACAAGACAAGCAGAGGAAGAAAATGGGAAAATACAATTGCTTTCAACTAGTTGCTTTATTGAAAGAAAATTGGAAGTAAACAAGGAGAAGAAAATACATGGTTCGAAGGCATAGAATTAGGAATATCACCAATCTCATGGTGGAAAATTCCACTTCTAATCTGAATGCTCACTGTAACCTATGTAGTATCTGCATTCTGGTCAGCCCATAGATCCCATTTCATCTGCCATGCAGCAAGAAGCCCGTAGATCCCATTTTATCTGCAAGTACACCATTCTTGCTGCATTCATGTTCCACCTCCTATCTGCTGCTCTTGAAAACAATCTGTTGTGCGCGTGCACGCGCGCGTGGAAGCGCGAATACTCGCGATCGACAATCAAACCACACACAAGAAGAGAAAAAACACACGAGAGATTTACATGGTTCGATGGAGTGCCTACGTCCACGGCCAAAGAGAACTCACTCTCTTTGCTATTCCACTCTGCTTAGGTCTAGGGTTATAGATTACTTCATATATATATATATACACACACACATAACCTCTGCTTACTCTGCCCCCAAGAGAGCCCTGGTACAATGACCAAAATGCCCCTGACCCAATGCCCGGTCCCTGGTTACCCAATGAACCAATCCGGTCTAACCGGAATTCAAGACATAAACCCAACACAATCTAATCAGCTGCCAGACCATCTTCATCTCCATCCAACCCCACCTTTCCCTGCGCCTACTGGTCTTGTTTTTGTATAGCATAGATCCCATTTTGCTCATTCACTTTCCATCAATCATTGACCCTTCTCACTGCCATCCTTCACCATGAATTCCTCTGTTCAACTCTGATCTGTCTTCTATGCTGGACCAGAGCAATTGTGCACTTCTTCGACTGCACGTCCCTGATCACAACTCTAGGCCCACTTGTGCTCATTGTCTCTTCCAGAAACACAACCTGAGTCCAGCATCTCCACTAGGTTGGACATAACATCCCTGTTCTCCCCTACAGTGCAGCTACTTCAGATCTTCATTGGTTATCTTAATTATCTTGTTTTGTACAAAATAAATATGTAGTTCTCTTGTAATGAATTCTACTATACATTTTATGACATTCTCTTAAATTTTGCAGTTTTTGGCCTAGAAAGGCATGTGTATGGCCCTGCGCTAGAGAGTTTGTTAGGATGTAGTCGATTACTAAGTATGCTCTATATTATTATCCTGTAACTTTTGTTGTGTTCTCTCTCAATAGGCACACAGCTCACCACAAGAGGATCCAGAGCTTGGTGCAGAAGAAAAGAAGCTTATCTTAGGGGGGAAGTGCATCCAAGGATCCTGTTACAACTATTCCCTGGAGATTAATTTTATCAAAAGCACCAGTTTGGGCTTTGATAATTTCCCATTTCTGCCACAACTGGGGAACTTTTATTCTTCTTACATGGATGCCAACATATTACAACCAGGTATTTGATTTTTTATGGATGCTTAAATATTTTAAATTGTGAAAACATACCTTAGACAATGGAATTCTTTTTTGAAGAACATTCCAAGAGTTTTTTGAACCATTCTTTTTTATTTTTAATGAGAATTGTTTGCCTTAAGGTCCATAAGGTTTACTAATCAGATTTTCTGAAATGTACCTTACAGTCCATAGGGTTTACACCGGGGTGTGAAATTGCATGAATGTTGTGTCCTATTTCATTTTTCCTTCATCAGTTTGTAGTTGATCTATTTTTCCTTTACATTTATTTTATTCAATAGAAACTATAAAATGTTTAGGCTGAATTGTCTGAAACTATTCAGTTCATTTAGTGTACCAAACGGAACAGGCCCCCACAAATGATTAGGTACTAAATTTGGGCTTGTTTAGTTTAAGTCTATGTTTTAGTTTTGAATTCATGGATTTAATTAAAACAGGCAAAAAATTTCCAATTTTGGAAAAATCCATTGTAAATGTTTATTTTTTTTAAAGTTCCAAGTTTGTTAACAAAAATGACCTCCATTAGGGCACAAAGTCTGGTCCTTTTTAGCACTCCAAAATCCTATATTTATATAGTTCATATCACTATTAGTTAGTTTAGTAGGGTAAACCTACTTTTTTTGTTTAAATATTTTGTTTGTTTAACTTTTTAATATTTTTCAAATATGTGTAGTTTTGAAGTGTTAATATTTTCAAAACAAAACTCTAAATTGAAACACCGAAATGCCAAACCAGCCTATATGTTTCAATCTGGAGTCAAACCAAAACAGCGCCCAAACTAAATTAACAACTATGGCGTTTATCCATAATGCTGTTTGGATATTTGCTCAATAGTCAAGTGCATCTTGGAATCAAGAAAATTACAATGTTTAAGTGTGTCAAGTGGTGCATATGTTTATTATCCAGATGCAGTATTAATGCTGTGATTGTAACATTCTTTCTAATATTTATTGGTTTGACGTAGGTGCTGAAGTTTAACCTTACTGAATCTGGCCTATTCTGTGTATTACCATGGTTAACCATGGCTGTGTTCGCAAACATAGGAGGTTGGATTGCGGATACACTTGTGAGCAAAGGTTTTTCCATAACTACTGTTCGTAAGGTAATTAATCTTTTGACTGTTGCCTATGGAGACATGGTTCTGGGGAAGTAGTGATAAATCACAATTTCAGTACTGGATTATCCCATTCTTAACCATGTACATGTATCTGTTGTCAAGCATTCATGGAGGTGCTACAAGAATCATCCACATGTGATTATTCCAACCCTTGACTTAAAAGGCTCGGGTTTTAACAGTTTTCCAACTATGCATTTTTTGAGATAAAATCCAACAGTGAATACAGGTTGGATGAGTGTCAAATGGGGTGATGACAATTTGATGGGCAAAGGTAGGGCATAGTGAGTGGGGGTTGGATTGTCATAAGTGGGCCTCACACACGAGTTGCACATAGGATGACCCTTACGAAGAATTTGTGTCTTTCTATGTATCTATATGTGTATATATGTGATTAGCTACTTTAATATATTTATTTATTAGACATGTAATGGCATTTTGAGCTACTTTAGTTTTATGCTGATGCACTGTGTCCATGCCCTTCACTGACACTGTCACATAGCACACGAGATATTTGATCCTTAATTGGTTTCTGGTGAATGAAAATTGAAAATGTACTTAGCAGTGGGCCAGTTATATTCTTTGTGATGTTCTATACATTGAATCTGTCTCATGATGCAGTTCTGTATCAAAAATTGGGATAAGTTGAGCCTATTTTCACCATGGTGGTTCCCACAGTTCAGGCAGTTAGGATTGATGCAAATGACTCTAGGATCAGAGTGACTGTTACATAGGGTTGATCTTTTGTAACCTGAAAATCTCACTTCATATTTTGGAATGAAAAGCTTGATGGAACTTCGCAAATCTTGCTGAATTTAGTTTAGGGTGACATGCCATTCATAGTTCATGAGGGAATGTTTCTAGGCCAACTGTATCTTGATGAATTGTGGGCTTCACTGTGCATACTTAATTGTCTGACAATTTGTGATGCTGTGAAATTGTGAGCTGTATTTAATCATTAATCACAGAATATTATGAAGCATTAAATATTTCCCCAGAAAATGGGATAGAGCTTCAATGATTATGATAGCAATTTGAGTGACTATCAATTGCATTTCTAGGTTGCAAGAGAAGTAGTTCTATGCAATTTCACTGAAAAAACCTCTTTTCTATGAAGCATAATTTTCTTCTGAATGCAGATTATGCAATCAATAGGGTTTCTTGGTCCAGCCTTCTTTTTGACACAACTGAGTCATGTCCATACTCCAGCCTTGGCGGTGCTATGCATGGCCTGCAGTCAGGTTTGTGCTGCTTCATTAGCAAGTTACTCGGACTCGATTCACATTTCGAGCTTTGTCAAAATCTGGGTTACTTGCTTTGATATCGTAATTTTCTTTCAACTTGGGTAGTTATTATCCGGCCTAATTGAGATGATTCATTAAAATTCCTTGTTGATTATTGAGTTGTAGAACATTGGTTGAGAGGCAGTTTGGTGTATAGAGTTCTGGTTGTGCAGCAAAAGGACTCAACTACTTGTTATTTAATGGCCGGCTGATCCATTGATCAGGGCTGGGAAGTGCTAGAGTGTTTACATATCTACACTAGGGCTCCGACCTGAAAGAAGTTGAGTGTAGGACTTGATACTGGGCCAAGTTGACACTTGGTTCTCAATTCAGATCCACAATTATGAACTTTTAGGTAGTTGGTCAGGTCCAGGTGGTTTCATATCTAATTATCCGAGTGATTGGGCGCCCCCCTTTAAAACTTCATAAAGGCTAATGGAAATTTCAGCAATTTTGGTTTGCTTTGATTTAATGCTTGGGTGTTTGACTATATTTTTGGCCACAGGGATCGGATGCATTTTCACAATCTGGTCTTTATTCCAATCACCAAGACATTGGCCCTCGTTATGCAGTATGTTACCTCTACCTTATGATGTTAACTCTACCTTATTCTTGCAGAATAATTAGATTTCCAGCATATGTGATATTGCATCCTGAATGTTTTACTTGATACTATGTAAAATAATAATGGGTTACATTCTGGGTTGGGTCTTCTATTGTTAAGTGGTAAAGATGGTCATAAGAAATCTATGACGTTTGATTACATATTATTAGGAGAGCTGGCTCAATGTATTAGATAAGAGTTGCTTGACTAAGAGGCCAAAATCATATGAGCATGTGCTTTCACATGGATATATTCCGCTTTTGGAACTAAACATTGTTGGATTTACAACGAGAACATGGTCATAACAAAAATATGTGTATTATTAGGAGAAAATTGGAAAATGATAATGTTGTGATCTAGGGCCTAAGAACATGCAGAAAGAGAACCATCAAGCATACCACATATACAAGAGAATTCCGTGGTGGTTTGGCTTTTGGCCTTCGTCCATAGGGAGAGTTTCCATTATGCAATCAGAAGAGAGTTACATCACAAAGGTTCTTGCCTTTATTTATAATATCAACCCCAAACCCTAGTACACCCATAACGGCCCTACTCCCAATCCAAGTAGAACAAGGGCAGTGCAGGGGCCCGGTTAACCAAAACTGTTAACTATGCACTCGATACCACTGGCTTCTATTGAGCCACATGAATCAACAGTCTCCACCTTGGTGAACATTGGAGCCGATCCTCAACGCACAAAACACGTCTCACTGTCTCCATCTGCCCCTTACGGTACTTAGGCACTGATAACACCAATGAAGTCCAAATAATGCTTGAACTTGATTGTTGGAATAGTCTTGGTCATCATGTTTGCTGGATTCTTTGCCATAGCAATCTTATTCATTGCAATAGCACCATCGAAGTCCGGAGATGACATCCCGAATGAAGTATGCTCTGACATCAATGTGTTTAGTTCTTTCATGATACTTAGGATTGTGTGTCAGATCGATTACACTCTGACTGTCATATAACACAGTAGTCAACTTCTGTTGCATTCCCAGATCACCAACCAAGCCTGTCAGTCAAATAGCTTCATACAATGCCTCTGTAGCTACCATATATTTTGTTTTAGTGGTAGACATGGCAACTTTAGATTGCAATGCTGCATTCCAACTAATGGCATCGTTAGTAAAAGTGAAGACATAACCTGTCAATAATCTTTTTCTGTCTAAATCTCTAGCAAAATCCAAATCAACATATCCAATATCACTTTTAGAAGTGTTGTTGTTTCTGTCATACACTATCCTAACATCAATATTACCTTTCAAGTAACGGAATATCCACTTCATTGCCTACCAATAGGCCTTCTCGGGGTTATCCATGTATCTGCTAACTACACTAACCGCGTGTGAAATATCTAGCCTCATACAAACCATGGCATACATGATACTCCTAATTGCACTAACGTAAGGAATATGAGGCATGTGCTCCACCTCTTCCTCAGTTTGTAGTGACAAAGCAACGAAAAGTTTGAAATGGGCTGCCGGTGGAGTATCCATAGGTTTTTAACTTTGCATACCAAAGCGTTCCAGAACCTTCTCAAGGTACCCCTTTTGTGCAGACAATTTGCCCGCTTTCTGGTTGTTCGAATCTCCATCCCAAGGATTTTCTGTGTAACACCCAAGTCCATTTCAAATTCACCACTCAACTAAGCCTTCAACCTGTTGATCTCAGACATGTCCTTTGCAGCAATCAACATGTCATCAACATATAACAACAAATAAACATGAGCCAAATACAATTGTTATACGCACTCCTGCAATATCCATTTCCAACTATAAAGGTGTCGAAATGCTTGTACCACTGTCTGGGAGACTGGTTCAGGCCATACAATGATTTCTTCAGCAAACATACGTGGTCCTCCTTTTCATGAATTTCAAACCCCTTTGGTTAATGCATATAAATCTGTTCCTCTAGTTCACCATGTAAAAACGCAGTCTTGACATCAAGCTGCTCCAACTCTAAATCCAATTGAGCAACCATTGCAGGTAGCGCTCGGATATAACTATGTTTCACCACAAGAGAGAACATTTCATTGAAGTCAACACCCTCCCTCTGAGTATAGCCTTTTGCAACCAGTCGTGCTTTGAACCTAGCGTCTTCCACCCCTATAGTTCCTTCTTTTCTTGAAGACCCATTTGCAACCATCAATCTTCTGGCCTTTTGGAGGTTTCAGTAGTTCTCAAGTTTGATATTTGTGAAGAGACTCTATCTCCTCACTCTTGGCTATAGTCCATTTTTCGGATTTTTTACTACGGATGGCATCCCAATATGTAACCGGCTCTGACTCAATACTTTTAGCTGTATTAAGAGCGTAGGCAACAATATCTTTCATACCCATATCTTTGAGGTTGCTTAATCTGCCTCCTCTCTCTGTCTCTAGTTAGCATGTTATCTTTCGGAACCGCATTTTCCTCATTTGAGCTTTGCATCTTTTCTACATCCTGTTGTACTGGGACATCTACTTGCACCTTATCCTGCGAGTTTTCTGAAGCTTTCTTCTCAAGCTCCACCTGTTTTCTGACATCGTCTTTATGCTCCACCTGTTTACTGACACCATTGTCATTTCCAGCATCAAGGCACTCCTTTTTCGGTTTTAACATAGCAGACTTATCAAATGTCACATCTGCTTATAATGCATTTGGGAGATTTCCCATCTAGGCACCACATCTTATATCCTTTCACACCATTTGCAACCCTAGAAATATGCACTTTCTTGCCCTTTGTTCAAGCTTACCATCATTCACTTTAGCATTGGCAGGACAACAAAATATCCACAAGTTAGTGTAATCAGCAGGAGACCCAGACCATACGTCTTCAAGAGTTTTACACTCTATAGCTGTTGATGGAGACCGATTGATTAGATAACTAGCCGTGTCAACAGCTTCTGACCAAAACTTTCTAGATAACCCTACATTAGAGAGCATACACTGGTTCCTCTTTATAATAGTTCTGTGCATCCTTTTGGCAACCCCATTCTGTTGCTGTGCATTTCTGATCGTGCGATGTCTCACAATCCTTTCATTTTTGCAGAACACATTAAAAGCATCATTGCAAAGTTCCAAGCCATTGTCAGTTCTCAAGTGCTTGATCTGTTTACCTGTCTGCTTCTCGATCATAGCCTTAGGCCCTAGACGGGGCCATTGCAGGGCCCGGTCAACCAAGACTATTAACCTATGCACTCAATACCGGCGGCTTCCATTGAGCCACATAAGTCAACATATAAGAATTTCTATTATCAACATATGGATCAGCAGAGAACTAGGGGTTTCTGGGTTGGTTGGCAATTCAGCCTCCCACCTGGATGACCAGGGATTGACACCGGTCTCCCCCCACTCCTCGCATATGCGAGTTCTTACTCCTCACCTGTGTGGGTTCTCTCTCCTCGCATGTGAGAGTTTCATTTCCCATGTCCCCACCCCACCCCACAAGAGTTGGAAGTGATCTGAATATCACTAAAATTTGATCGGTATTCCCTTGTGGGTTGAGGCAGTGGAGGCATGTTACTCCACCGCTTTGATCCAGTGGTCCGTATCATTCTATTGAGAGGGGAGCCGGATTTTTTGTACTCTTTGGCAAATCCAAAGAGCGAAACAACCCCAGTGTACATGAATCCAAATTGTCAGACCACTCCTCTGAATTACCATGTCTGTGACTACTACTTTGATTACTGCTTTGATTGGACTGACATCCACTGCTGGTATGGCGTGTGGGACTCCTTGTTAGGCCACCGCTTCAGAGCCATGATCCTTCATGGGTTATGGCTTGATCCAACAGTGATGAAAGGTGTGTTCCATTGTATGAATTTACTCAAATATGAAAATGCTGTCTCATGGATGGAACTACAAAACCATACATCTGATATGAAGTCTGAAGTGGAATCCAAATAAACCTGGGGTTTAACAATCCGTTTATGCCATATGGAGGCGGTGGAAATGTGGAAGTGGTCCATATATTAACCTTGGAGTTCATGTTGTTGCCTGCTCAAACATCTACTTGTTGACATGCTCAAACATCTGCCATTCATTGTGATTGTGACTCAGCCCGGTGAACGTCTTAAATTGCTGACTGGTTGGCCCCACCTAAACCATTTCTGGTATGGGGAACATGGGCTGTGGCAAGGTAAAGCTTCTTAAACCCCAGCCCGTTAAGGCCTAATATTCAATCCCTAATCCAGCCTCAAAGCCTTGCATCAGGCCTGGGTCCACTGCATTTCAATATGTTGGCCACTTCTGCTCCTAAATGGCCTAGCTCAGTCGGAGATAGGCCTGATTTTGTGAAAACAGGCCTGGCCACGCCCACAGGACTTAAATCTCAGCCAAAAGCGGCCCAGATTGGTCGCGCTAGCCTGTGCCACCCCAAATGCTGGTTGGATAAACGAAGAATATTTTCAATCGACGGAGCATATTTTAATTTATCTTTACTAATGCAGGGAGTTTTATTGGGACTGTCAAACACCGCGGGGGTGCTTGCTGGTGTCTTTGGCACAGCTGCCACCGGATACATCCTCCAACGCGGTAGTATGCCTTGCACCACTTGATGTTTCCTCTTCAGTTCTTGCATGAGGCATCCACACAGTTCGAGTTCATTGATTTTATATCTTCCCTGCTTCACTAAAAATTTACTTTTGATTTTGCAGGTTCATGGGATAGCGTGTTTAAGTTGGCTGTTGCCCTGTACATTGTGGGCACAGTGGTGTGGAACTTGTTTTCGACCGGCGAGAAAATTCTTGACTGAAACAGGTGGGAATGACTGATAAAAGAAAAGAAATGTTATCAAGAAACATCTGAGTAAGAAACAAGATGCTGTCTGAGTTGATTATACAACGGTGCTGCCACTATCAAGGTCAGGAATTGACCATACATGAGAAGCTTTGCTGGGGCATCACTTTTTATTGGGTGTACTGGCAAACAAGTAAGTTTACACCTCTTCTGATGCACTGACATTGGACTTTTCATATAAGTAGCATACCTGTTTCATATACATGGCTGCTGTTTACTGGAAATCAAAGTAATTCCATATTCATACCAGAATGGCAATTGTAGATCCAACGGTGATGATGCTTGCAGTTGCAAAGGTCTGTTCTCTGTTAGTTTATTTTGTAGTTTTCGTTGCATATAGTCATGGATGCTTTAAAATCTAGTTAATTTTAGATAGGCAATCATTGATGATTTCTTCTATGTGGACAAAATGGAAAAACATGAAACTTGTAATTTGTTTGAGGCATGAGATTAACAAATTTATGAATCGAACATGGTGGATATCGGAGTAAGAGGGATCAACCAAAATCACTACTACATTATTTTGGGATTTTATTCAAGATGTCAACATACCTTTTCATTTGTTGTGTCTCTGCATGTATTGGTTTTAAGCTTAGAAAAGAAGATTTGGTATTATAAAAAGGACAACAGCCCTAAAAATAATTACTTTTCAAACTAAATTCTAAGTCCTCTATAGAAAGAAGTAAAACCTCGGCTGAGTTTTTTGTACATACCACCCTGAGCTTTATAAAATTTGTAAAAGGTCCATGTGGTTTCAATATTTGCATATAAACCCGTCCTTTAATTCCTTTCATTTATATACCTTCCATATCTCCAAAGGTCATAATCATAATGAAAATGGGCAACCACCAAAAGATTGAGAGCTGCAAATGCCACATCCCAATCTTCTCCTTGCACATCGCTTTATTTTAAGACCAATAAACCCATATATGAAATTTCCAAAATGGACATCATTCATTATTTCATACATCACCCAATTTCTCTCTACACTCACCCACTTCCACCCCAACCCCCCACTCCAGCCCAGCCACCACCGCCTCCTCCGGTAGCACTGCTGGAGGGGGAGGAAGAGGGGGAGGGTGGTGGGCGGAGGTGGTAGGGATAGGGAGGGAGAGAGGGTCGAGTGAAAGTGAAGGGGAAGAAGGGGAGTGAACTACGAAATTAAGGGTGGAGGGATTTGGGTATTTGGGAAAAAGTGGGTGTAGAGAGAAAATTTGTAGATTCTTTGACGGGTGTGTAGAGAGAAGGGATTTGCTTAGAGAAGTTTGAACTGTGGCATTAGCAGCTCTTAAAAGATTTATATTAAAAATGACAGCTTTGCCCTTAAATTCATTAAACAAAAATGATTTTCATTATTTATAAAGACACCATTATTTTTATCCCGAGTCCCAATAGTCTTTCTCCTAAAAAGCCTCTCTCAAGTACATGAAGCCTAATATTTTTTTGAAACTTTTATCAATCCAATAGTGGGTTGTGCATGGATTGGCTCAATTATAACCAATTAAAAGTATGGCCGTTGATTGTTATTATGGTCGATTTGAGTTTAAAGAAAAGGTATTGATAAAAATGGATTTACGAAGGATTACTCTCTTTCGCTGAATGTATTAAGTTAACCTAATGTTACAAGCTTTTGAGAAATAAATCTAAGCATTTGAAATCATACATAAATGAATAAAGAGATTGGCTAAACTGCCATTTTACTCTAAAAAAAAAAAAAGAGAAAAAGAAATAGGATTACATTACCAAAACCCAAATAAATGTATTATTTCCAAGGTGGTTGGTCCGAACCAAATCCATTTTAAGGCCCCTGAAAGTTAGGTTGCCAAGCATTGACATTGTGAAGGAATGAATTCCTACACAATTAGGCCACAAAATGCCCAAAATTCAAATGCTGGTGACATGTGTTGGTTTAAAAATAGAATAATCTAACAAGTGGCCCTTAGAAAGGGCGACAGAGAATGACACCCAGCAGTGCAGACGGTTGAGATTTAAATATGGGACATTTACCCTAGGGTTTTGTCAAGGCTCCAAATTGAATTGGCTGGGTGTTGGCCAAAAATTATTTGCAAACTTGTGTTTGTACAGTTGTACCCCTACCCCTCCCCCTCCCACAGTGCTGCCGGAAGGGGCGGTGGTGGCTGGGGTGACCCGGTGGGGGTGGTTGAGTGTGGAGAGAAATTGGGCGAGGTATGAAACTATGAATGGTGTCCTGTTTAGTAATTTCACACATGGGTATGTTGGTCTTAAAATAAGGGATGTGGAGAGACAAGGTTTGGGTGTATGACTTTGAACGAAAAGAAGCAACAACATGAAGCGAAACAAAAAAGAGAGACATGTGTCACCCCGCTTCGTATGACTTTGAGAGTTCAAGTTTGGAGTGCAAGGTACATAGTGAAGTGTCTAAATGAGGGCTTTCTCTTTGGTGGTGGCTTCAATTGAGGTTGGAGGGGATGAATTTGGTTAAACTTTTGTAAACATTTAGAGTTTTAAACTATTTGTTTGGGGGGAATTTCTTAGGTAATGATGTTTGTGAGCAACTTTTGAGTAGTGAATGTGAGGTTTTCTCTTTGGTATAATGTATTGTTTGTATGGAGTTTTAAAACCTAAGAGTATTTCTTGTTCCATTAGTCCGGAAATTTTTAACAAATCTTAAAAATGAATTTGATAGTTGACAGATTGAACACATATTTTTATGTGATTTGTGAAAGACTTATCAAACCATTCTCCTTTGATGCATTCATCATCTCCTTTTGTTTTTCCTTTATTTCTTTGAAGTAGATATTCATCCCCCGCCAAACTTCAACATCACCCCATCCGAATCTAAGACAATCAATGGAAACCATCAAAGGAGAAGAAAAGTCCAAAACAAATAAGAAAAGTAATAGGAAGTTGACAATATCATCAATTGAATAGATGATAACATCAACTGGAGAAATTTAGCCAAAAAAATATACGAACAATTATCTCATTATTTTATAAATTTTCTTCGTAAAGCTGTTTAATTATAGCTTAAGTTTAATTTTTTTCGTAAAAATTTCTATATTCATTTTTAGTATACAGGAGAAATCTCAACCAAAAAATCTCAATTTTTCCAATAAATTCACTACTGAAGATGCCCATTTTGAAAAAGTCAGTTTTGGACTTGAGGCTCAAATTGGTTGTGTGAACACTGAATTTACAATCAATTTTGAGTCAACACTTATCAATTCAAATTTCAGAGTCTCAGGGCACCCTACAATAAATATTGACCATCCAATCAGAGATATTATGATTCATCTTTGGCAATGGCAATGGCAATGGCCGACAGCACGTGGAGATCTTAGGTGGCATCATTATCATGATTGTGATGTTCCATTTATAACAGCATCAATTTGTGTAAACATACGGATTGCAAACACTGGACTTCTTCTCAATTGTCATTCTAAATTTATAACCTGTAGAGTGGACTTCTCAATTGTCATTCTCAATTTCTAATCTCAAGAGTCCTTGGTGAGGTCGGTCACATGTTTTAAATTCTCCATAAATATTGTATCGGCTTATATGAATCAGTATCGATCCATACCAATATGATAAACTGGTGTGACACGGTCTCCATGCCGGGTCCTAAAATTATTTCAAATTCTTAAAAGCTTTGGGCTGAGAATTCAAAATATCGGTATGATCAAGAATTTGACTTTCCCCGCCAAGCGTACCAAACCCCCTTTTCCCCTCTTTCTCCTCTTCTACTCAATTTTATTTCATTCCAAACATCGTCTCTTCCTCTTCTATTTCACTTCCAACAACTTTCAAGCAATAAAAAATGCAGTTTTCTTGTAGATCATATTACTATAACTCATACTGAAGGAATTATATTGAGCTTAGGAGACACTTCACTTGGAATTAAGTTGTGCATTCAATTCTTTCCCCTCATTTCAGATATACATTAAGGGCACGTTTGGCAACGGTCCATGGTAAGGGGAGGAATCTTCTGTTTAAAGGATTCTCTCCATCTCCAAAGAACTAACACATCCTCGGGTAGGATTCTTGATGATAGTTTCAGGTTTGGATGGAGCAAGGATTCCTACAATTCTTAGAAAGCATGATCAAATGGAAGATTTTACAAATATTTCAAGATACGGTGAGGATCAACGGTTGTAATTTGGTCACCTTGCCGTGTTCGACCTTCTAGAACTAATGACCGGTTTGGATCTTGATTGTGGACCCCACATAAACCCAAAAATGAGAAACAACGGACTGTTTTTAATAATAGTTTGAACAGTGATGACGTTTTGGCACATATCTCGAGATATAAGATGAATAAACGGCTGATATTTGGTTAGGTGGCTGTTTTGGAGTTTTTAAAGGTGACTAACGGTTTGGATCTTGATTAGGAAATCTAAAAGGTACATTCCCAAAGCAAAAACGTATTAGTCCCACATTACCGCCCCTTACCTGATCGTCAATGTCCATACGGTTTCGTCACTGTCCATACGGTTTTGCAAATATCTCAAGATCTAGGATGAATCAACAGCTGAAATTTTGAGACATAGCCGTTATGGACCTTTTTAACACAATCATTAGTTCAGATCTTGATTGTGGGGCCCATAAAAATAAAAAAAAAAGCAAAAACCGGTCTGCCTTGTGTCAACGTCCAGATGCACTGTAGCTCCGCAAATCCATCAAAGCGCTGAATCCACCGATCCGAAGGGGGGAGGTCTGACCCTTCAAATATTCATTATGGTGGAAGTCTTCAGTCCATCTTCTTCAATTCCCTGTTGAACCAAACACTCAAAAGCCGCTTGATCGTGGATTTTGGGCTCAGAATCCGACCTTCAAAAGGTTGCCAAACGTGCCCTAAATGTCCAATTGCTTTGTCATTTATCTTATTATCATAATGTAATATATTATCATGGTACTCTTGAAATTCACAATTTACTTGATGATTGAGTGGTGGCTACAAACAAGCTTTGGTTTCTTAAATTTTACACTAATAAATAGCTCATAAGTCATAATTATGGTTGCATGCTATAAAATTTGTGATATTTCAACTTATTTTGGTATATATATATATATATGTAAATCTATTCAATTGTAAACAAAATTTATATAATTTCAGATAATACAACGATAATGATGTCATGACTTATGGGGATTGATAATTTGATTTATAGCTGTCACTAATGGAAAAAATATTATTTTCGCCATTTTACAATATTATGATTTTTTGGATATTTTTTTAAAAATTATCTTCGAGTAAGAGTTCACGTTGCGGCAACTGCGACTGATCACGAACCATGACTGTGATTGATACCGTATCGATTTTTGAGGTTGGCTGATACCGCGAGTTTAAATCATGCATGGTCATAAGCAACACCATTAAAACTCCTTGGAATATAGTAAAAAATAACAACATAAAAAATCAATGGTTAGCTCTTTAGTATCACTCAAAATACAACGAATAGGGTATTCAAGTCCACGAACACAACTAAATATTTTATACTTAATACACATAACCATGTATGATATATGGTTGTGGCATAGGGTATTCAAGTCCTCGAGTATGAAATCCATTGGTCCAAATAACATATAAAATATCAGTCTAGACATCGGGCTTGTATCGTGTATCTCCAATTTAGATCCGGGCTCATATCGTGTACCATAAATTTAGGTACTTGAATTCACTGGCAAAATCTTCAATGTGAGATCACTTGTGGGCCCCTAAGTGAAAAAAAAAAGCCCCACTGATGTAATTATCTAGATTGATTTGATTATTGGGAGAGTTTCAATCCTAATATCTCTCTCTATCCATCCTAATACCCCTCTCTAGGTTAGTAATTTGTTTGGTGCTGGCCGCGAAAGAGGAAATCCGTAAATCTAGGTATGTAAATGGGTATCCGATTCTCCGATTACCCGGAGGTTCCGATCCATTAAAAACCAGGTCTGAATTCTTATTTAGGCCCCGATAAGTAAATAAGTTCGGTTCCAGTTCCACTTTGGTTCGGACTAGTAGACCCGAGACCTGACATATTACCTTCAATTTTCGAAAATCTCTCCTAAAAATCATGTTTTTTTATTTATATCATTCTTTACCTAAACCCGGACCTGAATCCAGACCTGTCCCATATATATGTTTCTGGTTCTAGTTCCAGAATCAAGAAATCAGTTCCGTATCCGGATCCGGTTTCACCTTCTCAAAGGTTTCGGTTCTCGGATCCACCATGGACCCGGATCGGAATCGACCCGTTTACAACCCTATGTAAATTGCCCTGTTTTGGTTAAAGTATTCATAAATAAGGTCATGTTTGCAGGAATTGATTCAATGCATGGGAAATAAAAATGTTAATTGACCTTGCCACACTTTTTACCAAAGAAGAGCTAGGTAATGGACCTCCAATAGCCGTTAACATGAAATTAGGCTCAAACTAAGCTTGCAAGTCAATAATGGTTAGCCGGGGTAAATGATTGGGTGGGTTGCCTCGTTAGAAGGATGCGCGTATGTGGGTCAACCCAACCGCCAGTAACCCGCAATGGCCATGAGGGTTACTGCTAGTCGGATTCGGTTGAACCGCAGTGGGTGCGGGTTATGGGTATCCGACACATTTAATAAATGGGTCGGATGCGGGCTGATAGTATTTAGCTTGTTTAATAAACGGGCCTGAATGTCTGATCATGTTTAGACCGATTCGACCCAGTTTCTCCACCTGAATACCATCATCTAATGCAAGGTTATGAAACATACATTTGGGAATTAAGTAAAGTTTTTATTTTGATTGTCCATACATGGTCTAACAATTGATTGCTAGAGATCCGTTGTGCATCTGAATTTCAATCCATGCCCTTTTTTTGACCCCTCATTTAAGTGGTGGGATCTGATGGGCCCCACAAACACTCAAAATGACCCAGTTTTTAGTTTGAAAATGGAGTTCTTTCTTCAATCAAATTAAGGAGAGGATTAGTAAATTTTAATGACATGATCAACATTTTGTCCCCTTTTCTTTTGGGTAAGTTTAAGATGTATGATAAACTCAACAATCAATACTCACTTGTAATTAGGGTTGTAAACGGGTCGGTTTCGGTCCAGGTCCATGGTGGACCTGGAACTGGAACCGTCAAGGAGAAGGTGGAACCGGATCGGACCTGGGAACCGTTTCGGAACTGATTTCTTGGCTCTGGAATCGGAACCAGAACCATATATGCGACGGATTCTGGATTCGGGTCCGGGTCTAGGTAGAAAATGATATTAAAAAAATATGATTTTTAAGAGAAATTTTTGAAAATTGAGGTAATAGTCGGGTCTTGGGTCTGAACCAAGGTGCAATCGGATCCGGATCCGGATCTATTTACTTATCAGGGCCTAAATAAGGAATCAAACCCGATTTTTAACGGGTCGAAATCTCTGGATAATCGGAGAATCGAGACCCATTTACATTCCTACTTTTAACTTGTAAGCCTCTCTTTGGTGAGGAAGGTATCAATTATGTGAGTTGTCCTATACCATCTGTAGACAATGAAAGTGTGATGTGTAGGAAGTGCCAAGTCTAATTATGACCTGGTTGGCTGAACCATGGTCCACATACAAGGCTTACTTGCACTGACCAGAAGCCTTTTTCAGTACTCGTGGGGACCTTCATTAATGGCCTAGGACAGCAGATATAAGAATTTGGAACAATAGAGGTAGAGACACTTCCATGTGAAGGAGGAATTAACAAATAGACTAGACAATTGAGAATCGAAAACCCTAACCCTAACCCTAACCCTAACCCTACATAACATACATACTTACAATTATAAAAAATCTTTTATTAATCCACTCCTTTCACTGTTTCAACGTTTTAATAGATAATGTTGGGCCGGCCATTGTGAATTATAACGGAAGTAGCTGGAGTAAGACTAGCAACAATGGCCCCCAAGTCCCTGGGATGCACATTAACCTTGAGCCCATACTTCATGAACAAAGTTAGGGAAATCTTTTGCTCCACGCGGTGGCCGGGCGCTAATGTGAGCCGGTGGCGGAGGAGGAGAGCAGCTGCAACTGATTTCATTTGGAAGTAAGCCAAGTCTCTACCTAAGCAAGTTCGTGGACCGGCATTGAATGCAATAAATTTAGAGGAGTCAAGCGGCTCGAACCGTGACTGATTTATGGTTAGCCACCTTTCGGGCCTGAATTCCATGCAGTCCTCGCCCCATATACTCTTCATCCGGCCCGCTGAGTAGATCGAGTATGTGACCGAGGACCCGGCCGGCACAAATGTGCCGTCCGGCAACACGTCGTCTTTAACGGCGTGTTTTGAATCCTCCGGCAACGACGGGTATAACCTAAGGGTCTCCGTCAATGCAGCCTTAAGGTAGACTAGCCGTTCCACCTCATCAAACATTAACGGATCCTCCATCCACGTCACTGTGTCTCCGCCACGTGTCTCAACGAGAACGGTGCAGATCTCGCGCAGGATCTTATCCTCTACCGTTGGATTCTTCATGAGGAGCCAAAAGAACCAGCTCAGCGCGACGGATGATGTGTCGCGGCCAGCTATGATGAAATTGAGTGCCACATGTCGAAGGGAGGACACGTTGGAGTAGCTCTCTTTTCTCATGAATTGGGACAATAGGTCATTAGGTTGAATTCCATTCATCAATTCCGATTTTCTCGCATTGATGATGCTTGATATGTACTTATCTATGTGGCCGAGGCTTCTGCTAAGCTCGGCTTCCATGCCGAGCTGCAACCATTTCTTCACCTTCCAAACCATCTTGGGTAGGATGAATCGTTGAAACGATGCCTCCGTGGCTCGGTCGAAAGCTGTGGCAAACTCATTTTCAGGCAGGCCCGGTGCGAGGGTATTGGGTCTTTTCCAAAGGCCAAGTTACAGATATTGTCGAAGGTGAGCCGAAGGAGGAGGTCCTGAAGGTCAACCGGCTTGGCTTTGAGCTGAGCCGACTTTAGAATCGGACATAATCGGCGCTTGACGGCTTGGCTCACCCATGGAGCCATGGCTTGGCGCAGAGCCCGTGGAGTGAATTCCCGGGCAGCTGTCTTCCTTTGAAAGAGCCACGTGTCGCCATCCGAGTTGAAGATGCCCTGGCCCAGCAGATCATGGAAGACGGCCCGCCACGTGGGGCCCTTAGGATAGTTGTCGAAGCGTGTCTTCAGCACGTGCTCCATGTTACGGGGGTCGCACGTGACAGTGACCAGGCCTTGCTTGCAAGCGAGGAAGGGAATGGCCCAGATGCAAGTCTGGTACGTGCCGCCACACGTGCGGAGATTCTCAGCAATCCAATCGTGTAAGCGATGGTTGTTGTCGATGAGACCTGGTATGCTGCCCACAATGGGCCACACGCGTGGGCCCCTCAGCGCACGTGCCATGAATGTGAACCATAGAAAGTAGGCTGTAATTATGCCTGTGAAAAGCATAATCACCATTAACATCTCCATTTGTCAATACCTGTGACCCACCTGAAAATCATAAACCATCTTTAATGGTTAATTCCACCTAAATCCGTTTAGATATTGATATAACAATGTGAAAATTAAATGTCATCGGCATAAGGCATAGGTTTGCACCCCCACATCATCTTGTGCTCGAATTTATCTCCGGACTTACCTGGTGCACTTGTGTACGGGCTTCATGCATGCGTATGGGGAATTAGACCCCTCTAGGAATGTAAATGGATTTCCGATTATTCGATCACTCGAAGGTTCTGACCCGTTAAAAATCGGGTCTAAGTCTTTATTTAAGTTCCAATAAGTCAATGGGTCTGGGTCCACCTTGGTTCGGACCCGTGGATCCGAGACCCGAAATATTACCTCAATTTTTAAAATCTCTCCTGAAAACCATGTTTTTTTTTTTTTTTTTTAATATAATTCTTTATTTAGACTTGGGCCCGGATCCAGATTCGTCCCACATATAGTTCTGATTTTGGTTTCGGAGCCAAGAAACCAGTTCTGAAACGGTTCTGGGTCTGGATCCAGTTCCACCTTCTCCTTAATGGTGAAGGGCCCGAACTGGAACCGACCCGTTTACATCCCTAGTCCTCTCAAATTATATATCATGAGGACATCTGTGGTCATAAAAATAAAAAAAATACAAAACATAGGTGCCCGAGTTGGCAAGGCATGCCGATTTCCAAAGACAATTTTATTCATCCTTTGATCTCATTTTCTGTGGAAAAACAAAACCCTATAACTTAATTACTTCAGTTTGTGGGGTCATTTAAGCACTAGGATCATTTACCATTGAGACCAACCACATGTAGTGATCTTCTACCTCTTTTTCCTTGTTTGCTGTTTTTCTTTCTTTTTTTTTTTTTACTGATACAAGACTAGAACTCCCATACTCTTGCACAGGCATGTCCTTAAGCAGTTTAAATCTAACTTCCAAATAAATAAAAAAAACCTCAAAGAAAACATCTCTATGTTCTAAAATAAAATTATAGACAAAACAAGCACGACTACGCACAAAATCAACTTTTTTATTTTGTGAGAAATGGCCCATGTAGTCCACCACAATGGCCTCCACCTTTGATGATTGTAGGATCTTTCATTCTCATCCCCCCATGATTTGGCACTATGCCTAATTTCACTCTCATCAAACACTTATCCAATGTTGGATTGAATCTCTAAGAGATCTATGGTTAAAAGGCCACTAAGCTTTATGGCCATTAAATCAAGGGCTATGATGATTTGATGGGTCTGATTTTCTCCTATTGACCCCTATCCATAGGGAGACATTTCCATGCAACCCGCTCACACCAATTACTAGGCATCTAAGTGGGCCGTAAGAGTTGGATTGGATATTACAGGCATGCAATATGCTCCTAAGAGAACATCACCCTTAGTCCAACTCAAAAGAACTTGACACAAGGATGCGTTCAAAAAGAGGATTCCGCTCTATATATATTATCATTTCCGCTAGAGAGAGAGAGATGAATCCAGAATTCCTACCCCTCACTATTGGTGGACCCAAGATCTTTGTTTGAGTGAGGCAGACCATGGTCAATTAAAAAAGTCAAATTATATTTTATAGCATACCCATGTTTTTAAGTTCTTCGGAAAACCCTAGAGAAAAGGACAGGAGACTCTTCCGCAATGATAACAAAAAGTTTGGCATACGAGAAAAAAGTAACTAAAAACCAGGCTTTCTTATATCAATTGCACGAAAATTCAACACACTAAAAAAAAATGAAGAAAATCCCCCATTTACTAATCACAAAAACAAAATCTTTCCTCTTTTATGAAGGGATTTTTCCGAATTGGGTATGGGCTTTTTTACGTTTCTTCTTCATGGTTGGGGCATGGACTGTAGGTAAAGTACCCCTGTCAAGGTCCTTTTTGAAATTGCAAGGGTGTGACCGCACCCATATGTCATAACTTTGGTCCGCCCTAGCCCCCTATAGGTAAGTAAAATCCTCTCTATTAAGGAAAATCACTTCATTTTTTTCTTGTTCACGAGAAAAATGTGTCACACCAACCAACCGAAAAGGAGGATGCTTGGAAATTCAGTACAAGTTCCCTCTTTACTGTGGATTTCTCTTGTTACACACATGCAAAAGAATAGTAGTAGTTACATGGAAAATTTTCTAGCACTCATCTAAGTCTGTTGGGAGCTGCCTTTGGAAGACGTGGACTTTGGAGAAAGATACTATTATGTAGAAAATAATGTGACATAGAAAGTACCTTAGAAGATGTGAAATTTGGAGAAATGGATCCTCTTTAGACTTGTGATAAATGTGGAAGAAGATGTGGTTGGATCACTGGAATCCGTGGCTGGGTGGCTGCTAAAACAAGTGGATTCCGATGAGGGGATAGGTGGAGAGATGAGGGGATAGGTGGGGAAAAGAGGGGGAGTGTGGGATTATATAGAGAGAAGGGGTGCAGAAGTAAAGATATTTTTGGTGTCCCCACTTTGTGTTCGAACTGCACCATCACCTCTCCTTAATAAATAGGGCTGAAGTACAATTCAGGGTGCAGGGCCCTTTGTATTTAAGGACACCCTTTTTTTTTTCTTTTACCCAGTCAAGGGACCGTAGAGAGAGCTTGCATGCACACGTAGAAATTAGGTCTGCACAAGCGAGAAAAAGGCCCGCATAAATGAAAAAGAAAGCCTGCATAAGCCTGAAGAAAGCCATTGTAGAGGCCAACCACCAACATTCAACTTGTAAATTTATTCAAATCACTAAAATGGCTGCCATTGACTAAATTTTGAACAAGTGATCAGCTTCCTTTACTTTTCTCTTGTCTCAAATAGAAAGGAAAGTAGTCTCCCATGTATAAAACTTAGTAATTATTCTAACCTTTGGCCGCTAAACTTTGATTTTGAGTATTTAGATATAGAGAATACAATAGGCGTTAGGGATGGTAAGATGGTTGGATTTTCAGGAGGTAGGTTCCACCCTTGTGAATAACCACCAGGCTGAGTCCTCTGACTATGTTAAGTTATCTTTTATACCTAGAGAATTTTATAGGATAGCCCATTCTTTAGCTTAGTTTAGTTCCTTAGCAAGTAGCTGGGGATGTAAATGGGTACCCGATTCTCCGATTACTTGGAAGTTCTGATCCGTTAAAAACCGGGTCTGGATCCTTATTTAGGCCCCGATAAGTAAATGAGTTCGGGTTCGGTTCCACCTTGGTTCGGACCCATGGACCCGAGACCAGACATATTACCTTAATTTTTGAAAATCTCTCCTAAAAATCATATATATATATATATATATATATTTAATATCATTCTCTACTTAAGGGCCCGTTTGGATGTTTACAGAATAAAATATTTACAGATTTAAATATTATAAGAATAAAATAGTATAGAATACAATAATGCAATATTATAATAGTATAATATTTTTACTGTTTGGCAATTTTTTAAAAATATTACAAATTTCAAATTGAGCAGTTTGGAAGGTGTTATGATTAAAGTAAATTATATTATAAGAAAAAAATTTATTAAAGATTTTAATTTATATATAATTTACCACGTCTAGATAAAAAAGTAATGTAGTATAGTAAAGTTTAATTTTCATATTTTTACTATAAGTTACTTTCTTTTATCACAGAAAACCATGGAAAAGTATAGTAAAGTAAAGTCAATAAAAAAATAACTACTTTATAACTCTCTCTCTCTCTACCAGTTTGCTTTACCACATACTTCATTTGACCTTATTTTACCTCACCTTTTATCATGATATGACATCAATTAATCTTTATTTTACTTTACTACACCCGTAAACAAGTCATTTTTTTCTTTATTATATAAAACTAAGATAAAATGTAATAAAGTAAAGTAAAGAAAAGAAACTACTTTACTAGTCCTTCCCACTTTACTTCACCATGCACTTTATCTCACCTTTATTTTACTAGACCTTTACGGTCCTGTGAGATTTACTTTTACTTTACTTTACCATATGTGTAAACATAAACATTATGATGCATTTGGTGAACTAAAGTCTTTACTTTACTCTACCATTTTATAATAGTTATTTTAAAAGATTCTTATATTGTAGAAAGTTTTTTACAGGAGGAAGTTGTAAGAAAGAATATTGAGCTTTTTGAATAAAAAGAATTTATTCTTTAAATTTTTCTTGAGTTACCAAACGCACAAGATTTTCTTCTTTAAAAAAGGAAAATTTATATTCTATAAAATATTATTTTCTTGTGTTTTTTTGTGCATCCAAACAGGCCCTAAATCCGGACCGGATCCAGACCCGTCCCATATATGATTTTGGTTCCGGTTTCGGAGCCAAGACACCGATTCCGAAATGATTCCGTGTCCGGATCCGGTTCTACCTTCTCCTTAACAATTCAAGTTCCGGGTTCACCATAAACCCGGACCGGAACCGACCCGTTTACAACCCTACAAGTAGCGATTATTTCTGGGACGTTCTTTCCTACCTTGACTCCTATGCAGAATGGATGGGATATAGACTTTTAGGATTTTTTTTTCTTTTCTTTTCTCAATGTTTTTTTTGTTGTTCTCTATACTGAAATTCTATTTTACCAATTAAAAAATAAAAAAAAAATCCAGGCTAACAGTGTAGTCCAGGCCCCAAATCTGCTATCCATATCAACCACCACTCATAAATTCTGCCAGAGGCCGTTGGGAGATTTAAAGAAGGAAAGTGGGAGGGCTACAGGAAACCACATAAATTCCCACATGGATTTGACTTTCTTTGTCTCCTTCTCTATCTATGTCTCTCTTTCTTTCCCTTCTCTCTCAATGTTTCCACTAATACCCATTTCTTCTTCTTTTTCTCCTGTGCGGGGCCACATTTGTGTGATCAACCATAAAATTTAGGGTTGGAATGATCTCATCCATCCAGATTTGGTCAACCCATATGCCAATAAATGATATTCATCTAAGTGGGCCTTTACATATATCTAAGATCGGTATACTTAGAACTGCACTTCTTGGATCCTCACAGATCATTCCAAGCCTAGAAAGAGGTCAAGTTCCCACTCACGTGACTAAGTCGATGTTAAATTGGACATAAAGTTCCCATGCTATGACCCAATCACAAGACGTGGGGGCTCTGTTTTCCTACCAAGTTGGGCTCAGTCTAATCTACTGTGTCGGGATGTAAATTGGTCAGCGATTCTCTGATTACCCAAAGTTTCTGACACGTTAAAAATCGGGTTTGGGTCCTTATTTAGGCCCCGATAAATAAATGAGTCTGGGTCCGGTTCCATCTTGGTTTAAACCCGTGGGCCCAAGACCTGCAATATTACCTCAATTTTTCAAAACCTCTCTTAAAAATAATATTTTTTTAATATCATTCTCTACCCAGACCGGGACCCGGATCCAAAGCCACAGTACCTTATATGGTTTTGGTTCTGGAGCCAAAAAACCGGTTCCGAAACGGTTCTGGATCCGGATCCACATTCTCTTTAACGGTTTCGGTTCCTGTTCTACCGTGGACTCGGACCGAAACCGACCTTTCTACAACCCTATTAGTGTGTGGACTTTGAGAACAACACAGCTGTCCCCGTAATACTTCCAAATGAAGGGCTACATGTAGTGGACAAGGGCACGTCCAGCACATGCCATCTACAAATCTAAAGATGAAAGGTCCCTTGTCGATAAGATTTTGGACAAAAGAAAAGCTAGCATTATATGATCATTCCAAGTCCAACCTTGGTTGATCACAAAAATGTGACCCTACAAAGAAGAAGCTTAATGGAAAACATGGAAATTTTACATGAGAGAGAGAGAGAGAGAGAGAGAGAGAGAGCAGGAGCAGAAGAAGAAGAAGAAGATTGTCTAATTGAAAAACATGGAAATTTTTACATGAGAGAGAGAGAGAGAGAGAGAGAGAGAGAGAGATGCAGGCTTTCCTTTCTTGGATTTAAATTACTTGATCAGTTTCAAACCTTATTTTTTTTACTTGATCAGTTTCAAAACTTTTTGTTTTTACTTGATCAGTTTCAAAACTTGATATATGCGTATGGCCAGATTGATCACATTAAAAAGTACTTGATGTGAATTATTTTTCTTATTTTAATTACTTGTTTTAGATATTATTAGCCTGACTAGAGAAATTACTCTGATTGGATTAGAAGTTCAACAAAGTGAGGCAACAATCCAAATCAATGGAATCAATGGGGAAAAATGGGCCCTAAAATAAGGCGGCTTCCTGCAACAATCTGTGCTTTCTTCAACCAAACCAAATAGGAATGAGAAGAGGAAGGAGATACCTGCAATTTCAATCTCTTTCCACACCATTGATCTGATGGGCCCCACTGTGGATGGAGATGCTTTGGACTCTACTTTATTTGGTATATGTGCCATTATATAAATGTCAACTACTCTAACTCTAAACCGGGCTCATTTAGATACTAATCCCACTTAATTAATTATAAACTCGATTAATTAGTAATAAACACGCTATTTAGGGTCGGGATCTTACAACCGAGTTTGGACAAAATTTTGTAGGCCTGTTAAATTCAGGTGCCAGGCTTGGACAGTACCAGGCCCAACTAGCCCGACCCTTGTATTTTTTTCATTTTTAAATATATGCATTTATTATTACTTATATATATCAATATGATATAAAAAAATGGTTCTATTCCAAAATCCCCTTGGACATTTTCATTGTAATATTTGTATGAGGAGAAATATGCCAAACTCCAAACTTCTTGATGATTTGGAGGTATCATGTGATTTTCCTTTCTTAGTTTACTATAGAAACACAAAAATATGCCAAACATGCCCTAAAAGACTTTTCTATTATATTAAAACTGGTAATAAGCTCCTGCAAATTAGAATATAGAATTGGGACAACATTTTTTTTTTTTGATGTCTTTCAATGTACAAATACCCTTGCTGGATTAGATTAAGTAATAAATCCCATTACAATCTATATATGATTTACTTCTATACTTTAGTTGTTGTAATTAGAGCTGTAAGCATCTTGTAGGTCTAATGGGACAACCAACCTAGGAAACTTTCTTCAACATTTGTCTTCTTTTTCTTCTTCCTCTTCCTAGGGTCATAAACGGGTCGGTTCCGGTCCGGGTCCATGGTGGACTTGGAACCGGAACCGTTAAAGAGAAGGTGAAACCGGTATAGGAACCATTTTGGAACCGGTTTCTTGGCTCTGGAACCGGAACCATATATGGGACGGGTCTGGATTCGGGTCCGGATTTAGGTAAAGAATGATATTAAAAAAACATGATTTTTAGGAGAGATTTTCGAAAATTGAGGTAATATGTTGGGTCTTAGGTCCACTGGTCTGAAACCCGGACCCGAACCCATTTACTTATCGGGGCCTAAATAAGGACCTAGACCCGGTTTTTAACGGGTCATAACCTCTGGGTAATTGGAGAATTAGAGACTCATTTACATCCCTACCTTTTCCTCTTCTCCAATACAAAATTTGCCTAAAATTAGATACGGTAGAGGCCTTAATTTATTTACAGGATTGGTTGCATGCCGAGGAATATAGTGGAAGCGAATATGATGATTGTGATGCACTAGATGATCGATTAGATATATTTAAAGAAAAGTCAATTAAACTTACGTGATAAATATTTTTTAATCTACTATCTATCAATTGAATAAAAATATTTAACTCCACCATTTTGCTTATTGCAAGCATTGTCGGTAGCCCAAATAAATGAGGAGAGTTAATATTTGATTGACACTTGATGCTCAATGGCAATGTAAAAACACTTAAACTTTAGGGTAAGGGCATACGTAGAGGCCTTTTGACCCGCACGGGCCCAACCCTACGTACGTTAAGAGTAGGATAAGGACAACTATGGGCCCAGCCTGGCCCTTTGACAGGCCCAGTTATGCTCCTGTGTGGGATGTCTCGGGCAGCTTATCATGCAAACACCCATTTGTGGGGGAGAGCAAAGTAATGGTGTGTGATGGGTTGGTTTGATCAAAAGGGGCCAAGTGGGGCCCGACATGGATACCCATACAATTGATGTTGTGTGAGCTTCTTTTGCTAATATCTAAATATCTGTGCGTGTGATTGGTTGGTTAGATCCAAATGGGTCCGACCCATATATAAAATTTAAAGCCTGTCTGATCATCCAAATCCTTTGATCCGTGGCCCCCAAATTTAACAATTTTATAATGTATCGATTTTTTTTTTTCAAATTTCAATCCAATGGTCGGTCCATTCGGATTGATGCGATTGAAAAACATTGGATCCTTTGACATTCAAAGGACAGTAGTGTGTGACAAGATCAGATTGATCAAAGGGCCCCATGTGGGCCCCACATTTAATGATATTAATTCTGAATAATATAGATTCAAAAAGCTCATAAAAGAAAATATTTAAAATATTTAAAAGTCCTGATAGAAATCCAATATATCTAAAGAAACTCAGTTATCATTAATTAATGACTAGCAAAACATGCCCGCGCTTAGCACGGGCAATGTAATTGATAGTATTAAAAAGAATATAATTTTTAAATAATATTTAGTTTAGATTATATTGAGATGGTAAAAATTACAATCAAAATTAAAATATATAAGAAGGCACGATGTAACAGTCTACTTCATATCTCTGACAATCATGGTGTGGGGCTGGATTAGGTAGATCTCAATGTAGATGAAGGGATAGCTTCGAGTTTGAAGAAATCAATCCATACCCAAAACTTGTTAAAAAAATCTCTCAATAATTCTTGCATCATCCAAACTCTTTAATCTCCTGGCCATAATTGATATTTTAAAATTTTAAATTCGCCTAAAAAAAGTTAACAAAAGTGGACTCTTGATGTAAATCTTAATTGGAGTTCCAATTTCGCAATTCAAAATTGAAATCGAGATCCAATTTCTCAATCAATTGCAAAATTAGACTCCAATTTCGAAATCGATGCCTACATCGATAATATATAATAATAGAAACTTGAATTTGTTTCTCTATGAAATTGCCATAGGTAACTGATAACCTTTTAGCATCCCTTCTCCTCCTTCCTTCTTATTACCTTTACCAGATCAAAACCTGTTTTGGGTCAAGATTCAATGCATGACTGGCCTTTCAATGGAAGTTAAGTTCAATACCCTAAAAAATACATTATCCAACAAATGATGGGCTCAACTCAACTGATAGGGCAATTTTTTTAATCCATAACTCTGAAATGTAAACTCATGATTAATGTTGGGCTTTGCTCTGAACTAGGGGTGTAAAATGTGCCGGGCCCCAAGCCCGGCAAGGCCCGACACACAGGTAAACGTGCCTTGGCCATGCCCGGCCCGGCCAATGGGCGGGCCGTACTGGGCCGACCCCCAGCTGGCCTGGGTAAAACACGGCCCGGAGCATGGGTTGGCATGGCTGAGCATGACACAGCGAATGTCGTGCTGTGGGCTGTGCTGGGCCGACCCCAGGTGACCTGGGCATGGCTGGGCTGACCAATTTGCAGGCGTTTAACACCCCCAAGTGGGAACCCATTTAGGTACAAAATCTTTTACAAAGGCCCACAACACTATCTGGCTGCGGGACTGGAGCTGAATCACTCAGAAGGAAAGAAAAGAACAAAGAGATATCATCAAGTGTTGAATTAAATTACAATCCATTAACAGCACATGAACAGATGGTAGATGAGCACATATCTTCATCCTGCTTGATAATCACATGCAGTGGATTTAGGATTTGCCCTCATTTTTATTCTACAATGCATTGATTTTGTTGTTCCTTTGGGAGTTGGGTTTCATTTGGTCTTTTGTTTGATAGACCTTGATTTTGATGTAATGCTTCTTCAGGTCCTTGTTATGAGAACACTTTTTATTTTTTCTTTCTTCTTATTATTTGTGCCTTTATGTCTTGACAAATTGTGAACTAATAGAGTTTACAATGGCCACAAGATATTATTAAAATCACTATAAGTTTGTTTTCAAGAAACACAAACAATGAGTTTCAATCAGAACAAACTAATTAAGTAAAAAAAAGGAAAACATTTTACAGTTATAACAATTTGAGGATGGTGGAATCCATATTTTCATGATTTAGGACACGTTTGGTACAAGAGAGGAATCCTTTATCTGTTGGATTTCTTCATTATCCAGGAACCATGCTATCCTCTCTAGGATTTTTTTTAGGAGAGGATTCATTGCATTCTAGGTTTGGGAAACACTCAGGCAAAGTCACTTTTTTGCAACTTAGGTGTTTCTTTAACTGCATGGATTTATAAAATTCGATGGAGACGTGGGGATCGAGGGATTAATAGAAGAGATGATTTTTTATGGGTATGGAGGATTTGAAAAATCCTATTTCACTTTTCCTCTTATCACCCAAACCTGGGTTTTCCTCGGAATCAAGGAAAATCACAAAGAGTTCCTCTCTGATGACATTATCCAAACACGCTCTTAGTCTTATTAGGGGATTTGGGTTCAAGTTATCTTAAGGACTAAGGATTTTAGGGATATAGCAGGGTTTTGCCCTCATTATCACGGTCACACACATTCCAACACCTCCATGGAGGCCCATGGTCCACTGCTCCATGAAAGCTCATCATCACAAGCCCATGGGCCATGACCCACCATGAACTCCGTGGCCCGAACTCATACGGCGAAGGCCCTTGGCCTATCACTACCTTTTAGGTCAAGGGTCCAAGGACTTCAATGGCCCATCACCTGCCCTTACCTTCAAGGTCAATCCCCACCAATTCAAGGTCCATGTCTGGTGTCCCACTGTTAACTTCAACAACATGATGCCCAATGTTATTGCTAAGGGCCATGACCTAGGACATTAGTAAATGCCCCAGGTTCAACCTTAGTTCCAAAGCACAACTTGACCTAGCTATTTGATAACTGGATTGAGCCAACTGACTGGGATAAGTTTCACCCCAAGTTGACATCTGGTTAAAGTGATTTGGTGCCATTTGAGTCGAATCAAGTCATCTCGATAAAGTGAGTCACGTTGAGTCTCAGAACCAAGTGTCTACGACCCATTTATCACTTTTACAACCCACTACTCGGTAGGACAAATGTACATCGGATCGTTAAAAATCGATCTAATCCGTGTGGATTAGGCCAGAATCTATCACCTAATGTTAAAGAAAGAGATTAAATCTGTGGCTGTTAAAATATCGATCCGAAAATACCCATTCGTGAAGAGCATACTCAGAAATTTTGGTCTCGGATACTTATATATAAAAGTGATTTACATGACCCCTGAAGTTTTATAATTAGACCTCTTAACTCATATTTAATGTTAAAGAAAGAGATCAAATATGTTGTAAAGAGTTTCAGCATAGAAGCTAACAATCTGCAAAAAATTACAAATTACAAATCTGCGGATCGGATCGAATCAGTTTTACGGATCGATGGATTTTTGGTTCTAAGTAACCTAAGGATTCACTCCCCCATCCAGTGTTATGTCATCTTCTGGCCACAGAATAGTCATATCCATCTGCCTTATGGTCTTCAACATTTTGGATCATCCTCCAACAGTGAATGAGGTCCAAATTGTGTCAATCTAGGATTACCTGGGCCAGTCTTTCTAGCCCCATTATTAAGTGACTTTGGCCTGTGGTGCCTTTACATGCATAAGATCCGGTCTGACCTGACACTTTCTTATGGCCAGGATAAGAGAATGAGAATCAGGTTTTGAAAGAGACTGATGGCTGGCCTGTAGCTTTTAACTGCAGTTATATTACAGGCAGGGGTGCTTATGGACTGGCTAAACCAACACCTGACCAAGCCTAGCCCACAAGGTTTGGATTTGGTCTTTTTCTTTCAGGTGTGGCCATTCTTTCTAGCCCCATTGTTAAGTGACTTTCGCCTGTGCCTGTTTAGCGATAAGATCCGGCTTGACCTGACTGATTCAACACAATAAGCTCGGCTAGGCTCGGTCAGGTGTTGGTCAGGTGTTGGGCTATGCCTGGGCTTGACTTCGGGCTCGATAAATAAAATGGCCTGGGCTTTTGAGAAGCTCCAGCTTGCACAACCCAGCCATAGTTTTTATAGGAGCTGTTTCTGTGAAGCAGAAATCAAACCTGGACCCAAATAAAGGGCTTGAGCCCAGGCCCAAATATTTGATTTAAGATTATAACACTGTACGCGCTTTATAGTTAATACACACAAACACATACAGTATATGTTTGTGGAATCCAGTATTCAAGTCCTAGAGTATAAAATCCATCAATACAAACAACAGATTAATCTAGATATTGAGCCCGTTTCGTGTATCTTCGAATTGGGCTCGTATCGTGTATCTTCAACTGGGAATTTCAAATTCCCAACATATGGAATTTCGATAGAAACTGCTTCAATTATTCCTGCCACTCAACTTTTTGCGATTTTTTTAACTGATTTTTGGCAATAGAAAAGAAAACAGATTCTCATGAGGAGAGGTAGGGGTAGGGGTGTACACGGATCGGATTGCTGTGGATTGTACCAAATTTGTCACCAATCCGTTACCTACGGATTGATGGATTTGGAATCCGTCACCAATATGTGGCTGTTAAAAATCGATCAGATCCGATCCGATCTTTGAAGGACCGGATCGGGTCGGATTAATCCGTTCAATCTAATGTTAAAAGAAATATATCAAATATGTTGTAAAAAATTTCATATTTGAACCCTTAATTTTTTTTTCTTATTTTATATTTAGATATTTTAACTTATATTTAGACCCCTAAAATTTTTTATTTATAATTAATGTCAACGGGTCAGATCGGATTGAATTTGCGGATTGAGGGTAAAATCCGTCACCGATCCGTTGCTAATGGATTACAAAATTTTCAATCCGTCACCAATCCGTTTACCTTCGGATCGGTTAAAAATCCATGGATTGAATCGGACCGAATCGGATTTACGAATAGTCGGATTTTTTGTGCAACCCTATGGGGAGGTAGAGAACAATTAAAAGTTAAAAACAAACTTGCCCCAAAAAAGAAAGGGGTAGGCCTCATCATCACTTGAGCCCATGAGAGCCCCAAGACTACCTTACATTGGTGGACTGCCGACTACCCACATCTATGCATTTGGAACATATACAATGTCTTAAAAAAAGAAAGAGACAGCATGGGGAGAGGAATAGTACTTATTAGTGACCCCTCCTGAAGACCACATTTAAAGCATTACATATAAGTGTAACCACAGTAGAAAAAGGTTCCCTTGGTGTGTATGGGGCTCTCTGGAAAAGGGGGTTTCGCCGACAGATCTCTTGGGGAGTTTACTTCCGATAAGGTTCGAATCCTGAACAGTTAGGTGAAAACCGACACTTTTTATTATTAAGGTAAAACGCCGTTCTTTATCCACTACTATAATTTAAATATAAAATAATTATAAATGTTTTATTACAGTTGGGTAAGCGTTGAAAGTTTTATGACCGTTGGATAGGTGTTAAAAATTTTCATTTGGGCAGGTCTCATTGTGGTGCTCCCACCAGTAGTCCATACCAGCTTAAAAAATGTGTTTTGTTCTTCACTCTGGGAGGTGCCTCATTGGCCAGCCTTTTTTCTTTCTTTTTTTTTTCATCAGAGTCCAAATCCTAATCCCCTCAGGGAGGATGAGTACATCTAATTGCCATTGCCCCAATAGGAGATTGGTGAGTTTTCCATCTTCTTAAATGTCCAAAACAAAGAAAGAGATTTATCATAATTATCATCAACATCATCATTTATTCAAATTTATTGTGATGTTGAACCCTTTTTTTGTTGTGGTTGTTGTTATTGTTAATGCTCTCTCTCTCTCTCTCTCTCTCACACACACACACTATTAAGGCCCTAATCACCAGATGAACAATAATGGATCAATCTCTTTGATTGTTTCTAGAGAGAAGGAGAGCCTCCCCACTGAGCTATTAATCGATTGACAGATCTTAAGCAAATTATACGCTTTAATATAATTATTTATAATATATGTTATAGCTCAACGTTAATTAATTTTATTTTTTTTTAAAAAACCTTTTTTGATGTGTTACTTTTTAAAAACTAGAGAGGAGAATGAAAGGGTAAGAAAAAGTCTATTGAAACTACCGAGTCCCAAAGATGAGATTATCAAGGACGGTCCCAAAAGTTCCATCCATGTAACATTGAAAAAATAGAAGATGATCACACCATAATTATGATTTTATGAAATAATTTTGCTTAAACTCGGATTGAATGACCAAGTAAAGCAAAGTATAAGAACGACCGCAAAGAGTGTCGTGAAATTCTTTTGGATGAAAATGCCCATGTTGGTGATATCGCCAACTACTGAATTAAAACACCCCTTTACTGATGAAATACAAAAAAAAAATAAAAAATCTCTCCTTTAATATCCTCAAATTAATACTACACATTTGAGCTTCTATATGTTTTTATTTTTATTTCACAAAAAAATGACAGTTTAGTTGGTGAGAGACATTGGACTTCAAATAATGGAGTGAGGGTTCGATCTTTTTAAAGTAATTTCTCATATTCCTTTAAATATTTTATAAAAAATAGATATTTATATAATTGGGTTACCGGTTTTATTTGTTAACGGCCCGCTAATTTAACGTGTTAAGGGGTCCGGCTCATTAACGACGCGAACTCGTTAAGAAGCCACCTGAACCATTCGTATCATGTGAGTTCGTATCGTGCTAATGGATTATGTGGCATTTTGACAACACTAATTATGGTCGCATCAAATTGTTCAAAAGATTGTCGATATTCTCTTTGGAGGCTTCAACATTAGATGTTGAAAATCAGAAACAAGTGTAACATGAACCTTTAAAGCCTTGTTTAAAGCAATCCAAGGTTCATCATGAGCCCCTATATACCTACCTTGGAGGTGGTTATAGAAATTGCTTGTCCTATCTAAGCTCCAAGCATTTTAATGGAGATATCTCCATGACAGGTTGCCTACCGAAATAAGGTATCTGGATGGTTAGAAGGTGCGTCAAATCTTTGCCCTCTATGCCACACCTCCAATGAAACTGTTAACCACATTCTCTGCAAATGTCCTTTCTCAGTCAGAGTATGGCATATGCCTTAACACAACATGGAAGAGTGCAACTGACCTGATTTCTTTTTTTATTTTTTATTTTTTATTTTTTATTTTGCTATCGGAGGATTCCCAACTATTGGGAAGGACTAATCCCTTCGAGCCCAGTGAGAAATTGGGTAAACACCCCTATGACCCTAAGGTGGTAGCACTAGTAGACTCAACCTTCGATTCCTGAAGAAGGGGGAATTAGGGGTTGATACCAAGACCTCTAGCTCCGGAAAATGAAGAAACTGTGGTCCTGGCTACTTGGGCAACCCTTTGGGGTTAATCTAGATTTTATTTTGGAGAACAAAGATGGTGATTTTGATGTAGCTGATATATTTAGTCGTGAAAAAATATACTGTTAGCTAGAGACAAGGCACCTATCTAAGGCCTCGTTTGGCAGTTATACTAGATTAGTAAGATTAAAGTTAAGTCTCCATTTTTCAAAAAAGGGATCACATAAATAACACTTTAATTCAAAATTCCTTCAATTTTTTTTTAAAAAAAAAAAGAAGTAAAAAAGCAACCTCCTTCCTCGAGTAAGATAAAAAAGCTCAACTTTTCTATACAAAAAGTCGAAAAGATTGCATACCGAACAATTAAAAACAAAATATCATAATAATCTCATTATATTTTATTCTCTCTTGATTTGATGCTTTACTCTACTTTATTTTATATGTTAAATTACCAAATGGGCCCTTAGGGGTTCTTGTTTTTCCCTTTGAAAATAGAATCATTCACCATATGGCCAGGATAAAAGCATGAGAATCAGGGACTGATGGCTTGGCCTGTTACTTTTGACTTCAGTTTTATATAGGTAGGGATATGCTTATGGACTGGCTAACCCACACCTGACCAAGCCTAGCCCACAAGGTTTGGATTTGGTCTTTTTCTTTCAGGTGTGGCCATTCTTTCTAGCCCCATTGTTAAGTGACTTTCGCCTTGTGCCTATTTATGGATAAAATCCGGCTTGACCTGACCCATTATTCAACACAATAAGCTTTATATATTTTGTAAAATGGGTTATGCCTGGGCTTGACTTCAGGCTCGATAAATAAAATGGGCTGGGCTTTGACAAGCACCAGCTTGCGCGACCCAGCCAGAGTTACAGGAGCTGTTTCTGTGGCAGAAATCAAAGCTGGACCCAAATAAAGGACTTGAGCCCAGGCTCAAATATTTGATTTAGTATCTTTACATATAAGATTATAACACTGTTCGCTTAATACACACAAACATAGGGATGTAAATGGGTCCCTGATTCGCCGATTACCCAGAGGTTCCGACCCGTTAAAAACCGGGTCTGGGTCCTTATTCAGGCCCCGATAAGTAAATGGGTCCAGGTCCGGTTCCACCTTAGTTCAGACCCGTGGACCCAATACCCGACATATTACCTCAATTTTCTAAAATCTCTCCTAAAAGCCATATTTTTTTTAATATTATTCTCTACCTATACCAGAACCCGGATCCAGACCCGTCCCATATCCGGTTCTGGTTCTAGTTCCGGAGCTAAGAAATTGGTTACGAAACGGATTCCGGGTCCGGATCCGGTTCCGCCTTCTCTTTAACGGTTCCGGGTCCACCATGGACCCGGACCGGAATCGACCCGTTTACAACCCTCCACAAACATATACAGTGTATTTATGTGGCATTGAGTACTATTCAAGTCCTATAGTATGAAATCCATTGATACAAACAGCAGTATCTTCAAATTGGGCTCATATCGTGTATCTTCAACAGGGAATTTCAAATTCTGGCTCCCAACTCCCAACATATTGAATTTGGGATAAAAATTGCTCCACTTATACCTGCCACTCAACTTTTCGCCATTTTTTAAGCTGATTTTTGGCAATAGAGAAGAAAACATATTATCATGGGGGGAGGTAGAGAGCAGTAAACACAAACTTGCCCCCAAAAGAAAGGGGTAGGCCTCATCACTTGAGCCCATGAGAGGACTACCTTACATTTAGGGGTGTAAAAAAAAAAAATCAAAAAACCGTCTAACCGACCGAACCGAATCGATCCGACGGTTAATAACGGTGTTTCATTATTTTGGTCACGGTTATTAAAATTGAAAAACCGTGGTTTACGGTTCAATTTTGATTCTCAGTATCAACTTATGGTTATTAACTGAACTGAACCGTAAAATATGATTCGGTTAACCGTTTTCGTAAAATACATGGTTAACGAAACCGTTACACCCCAATTTAAAAGGAAAAAAAAAAACGAAGAAGAAATGGGGTATTGTGTAATTTTATAACTTAAATAATCCCTTTTAACTTTTGAGCCCTAATCTTTGGAACAAAAACTGAAAAAAGAAAAAGTGAAGGATCAATGATGTGTTTGTAAAATGCACTTTATTATTTCATTTGTCTAAGAAAATATTTTAATGCTACTTTAGTATTTTGGAATTATGTAATTTGTTATCTAGGATATTTGGTTTTGACTTTTGAACATGTATTTTGCATTCTGACAATATATATATATACATATATATATGTATGTATGTATGAATGTATTTTAAGTGACAATTAACCGTGATCAAATCATCTAATATAATTAATCGTGGTTCAGTTATTTAAAGATTTTTTAGGGTATGATAACGATTTTTAAAAACTAAAAACTGTTAAATATGAATCAATTAACGATTTTTCCAAACCACACGATTAACTACCATTATACCACTACTTATATTGGTGAAACATCTGGGCATTTGGACCATTCCATGTCTTAAAAAGAAATAGACTGAGCAGAGGAACGGTTCTTGTTCGTGACTCCCTGGGACTACATTAAAAGCAGTAGAAAAGGGGCCCCTTGGTGTTTATGGAGCTATGTGGAAAAGGGTTTCATGGATATAATTAACTGCCCAATCACTGCTACTGGCCTACACCACCAACTGGCTTTTAATTGTCACCCCTCATTTATTTTACCCCTTGTTTTCAAGAAGGACTTGTTTTCAAGAAGGACGCTGCATTATAGTTTCTAATCTTTATTATGCCTGTTTAGATGTACGGTGAATTGAAGTATGGTGAGATAAAATATCAATTTAAGAAACAATAAAATATAATGTGTTATGATAGTGTTTTATTTTTAGTTGTTTGGTATGAAGTCTTTTTGATTTTTTGTATTGAAAATGTGGAGTTTTTCGTCTTTTAATGGAGAAAGAATGTTGCTTTTTTTTACTTATTTTGAAAAATTCGGAGGAAATTTTGAAATTATGTACTTTTGATATGACCCATTGTCATTTTTTATCTTGATTCACTTTACTTCACTTTAACTAATTAATTGCTAAACATGCCAAAATTTTTTTTTTTTTTAAATTCCATCTAATTAAGGGGTTTGAGGCTCCTAACCCTCTTGCAGTGGAGCCCTCGGGTATAAGGAGAGTTGACTTCTGATGAGGAAAGGTGTTTGCCAACGTTTGAACTCTAGATAGTACATAAGAATAGTGGTGAAAGGTCGTTCTTCACCCCTCACTAAAATACAAATATAAAATAATTATAAATTTTTTATGACAGTTGGGTAAGCATTGAAAGTTTTATGACCGTTGGGTACACGTTGAAAATTTTCATTTGAGAAGTCCCTAATCACCAGATGAACAATAATGGATCAATCTTTAATTGTTTCTATAGAGAAGGAGATGCCTCCCAGTCTCCATCGAGCTATCAATGGATCGACAATCTTAAGCTAATTATACACTTCAATATAATTATTTAGAATATATGTTATAGCTCAATGCCATTTTCTTTTTCTTTTTCTTTTTTTTACTTTTTTGATGTGTTACTTTTTAAAAACTAGCAAGAAAAGTGAAAGGGTAACATTGAAACTATGAGATGGTGATCTAAATGAGTGGTCTCCATCTCATATAAAGATTTATGGTCCAAATATGGAGAAATAGGTGACCATATCACCAATGCATTCACACTATCACCATTATTCCCAGTCACTCATCTAGTTAGAACTATAAATTAGAGATCTTCCTCCTTTAATATTTTCAAATTGATAAACCTATTTGAGTCTCTATATATCCAGGATTGCATCATTGAGTTATCACCACTATTAATTCTCAGTCACAGATCCACTTATACCTGAAAATCAAAGATCATTCTCCTTTACTATCTTCAAATTTATCGACCCATTTGGATTTCTAAAGACTGACTCGATGAATTATCTCCACCTAATATCAAGATTTGAGGTTCAAATTGTTGATGAGTGGGCTCCACCCTAGTGGAAGTATTGAAAAGTATTTATGCTATGTTTACGAATGCCCCCAAAATTTCGGTAGGAATGGTTCGCTAAGAAAAACTAAATATAATATCAGAGCTAATCGGTTACGAGTTTAAATCCCTAGGGGAATTATTCAGTGAAAAAAAAAAAAAAAACGTGTCGCAAAAAGTGCTCCGACTGAATTCCACGTGAGAAGAGTCTTGAGGAGTTTGAATCTCAAGTGGAATGATTCGGTGAGAAAAAAACAAAACGCGCATGTGTCGCAAAATGTGTGCTGACCGAATTCCATGTGAGAAGAGTCTATAAGAGTGGGCTCCACAACTGTATTTATGCACCTTTACTAACACCTTGAGGCAATATTCGAACCATTCATGTGGGCTCCATTTACAATATCCGAACCATTCAAATTCTCCAGAAAGCCAAGGATGGCCATGGAGTGAAAGCTTAGGCCTTGATTTTATTTTTATTTTTTTTTGATAGATTTTGTGAGAATTACAGTAAACATATAATTGTTGGATCAAATATCCTATATATAGTAGGAATCATCCCAATTTATCAAACCTGCAGCTCTCTTTAGAAATCTTCTTTGAGAATTCTTTCTCTTGAAAGGTGAATAGTGGTTAGAAAGCAATTACACAAGAAACTCTCAAATCTCTCTTTCCTTGAGCCACATCAGCAATTGGACCCCATTTTTTACTTCACATCAGCAATTGGGCCCCATTTATTACTTCAAAAGACATGCCTTTGAATCAATTGTTGCATCTCTTAAAAAAAATGAAACACCCCTTTTATATCTTTAAACCATTTCTCCACTAAAACTATTCATCACACCAACTTTGGACATTTCTTTTCTACACATCTCCCAATCAACCTCCCTCTATGTGTCCCTTTATTCTAACTCAATGATGGATAAGACCTAGATGAGGCAATTGCAGTGTAGAATCTGTCAAAGATGGATAAGACCTAGATGAGACAAATGCAGTGTAGAATCAGTAAGGCACAAGATCAAAACATATTTACGAGAAGACAACAAAGGTGAGAAAGAGGCAAATAGTGGGTCTATGTACGTGGCTCGCTAGAAATGTTTGGTCGAGAGAACCATGATGTGCCCCACAAATTAACATTCCAATTGACACATTTTTTTTTGTTTGAAAATGTAGTTCTTGATTCAATCAAAGGAAAGGATAGGTAAATTCCTAATGACATGTGTCTGATTTCGACCCTAGAAAAAGAGAATTGGCAGAAAAAAAGAGAACCTAAAAAAAAAAAAAAAGAGCCTTGAAAAGCATGCAGCTGTAAAATGTAAAAGAACTTTTCAACTAAATTCTAAGTCCCCTTTAACACACTCCCCTTTGGGAACTTCACTAGCTGAAGTAAAGTTTGCATTTTTCAGAAAAAGGATCACATTAAAAATATATATTTTTAAAATTCCCTCCTTTTAAAAAAAGATTGTAAAATGCCAACCTTCTTTCTCTACTAAAAGACAAGAAAATAAAATAAAAAAAAACCCTACTTTTACTCAAAAAGTAAAAAATATTTCCTACCAAATAACTAAAGACAAAATATCATTATAACCCATTTATTTTTTATTCTTTTTTGATTTTAGCCTTTACTTTACTTCATTATATATGTAAAGTTCCCAAACAAGCTCAAATGTCAAAAATGCCATGTGGTTTACATCGATCTAAATGAACTGAACTATTCGATCAAATATAAAAATATATTTCATTTTTACCTATAAAAGCTTTCACTTAAGATTTCACACATGGGATGATCCCACCCGGAACTTATCTTTTCATCCCCACCTTTCCCATGACCTGTGGCTGTGGGGCACCTGATGGTAGGTGTTGTGTGAAGGCAAGAGTACACCTATATATATATATATATATATATATATATATAGATTTTTATATAGGATCTTTCATTAATGTATTTCTATAGTACTTGTCTAACTAAAATTATCACTACCAAATACCAACCATGTGTTTCCTAAATAAATACATTTTTGTTACATGTTTTGGCCAATCATGTCTTATAAATTCTCTGCACAGAATGTCTCATATGATTTGGTTCGCATTCCTTTCCATTTCCTGTTCTGAAGTGTGACTGAAGATTTTTAGCAGAATGAAATGAAAAAAAATATATATATAAAAAAAAAATCTTATGTGGGATTACATTCCCAAAACCCAAATAAATGTATGCATTTCCAGTAGGGTTGTCAAAGGGCTGGGCCAGGCCCGGGGTTGTTGTCCTTATTTGTTACCCTCCCCTCAATGTGGGCGAAGCCTAGAGCAAGTTAAAGCCCTATAGGGCCTACGCTAACTAAGCCCTTACCCTACCCTCTTGGCCGGTGCCGGCCTCGTTAAAGAAAATAAAATAAAAATTAACTTTTTGATATACTAGATGTTGTTAGCCCTCCTCCTTTATTCAGTTTTGGGGCCAATAATACTTGCAACAAGCAACATGACAAAGTTAAAGTTATCTATTTACTCAATAATGACTTGGAAACTAAAAAATAAAATGAAGACATTGATTTGCCTTTTAAAGCAATGAGCATGCATGCCTTTATTTTTATGGTGCCATTTTGGATATATGGAAATTTCAATCGCAAATTTAAGGGAATGAGAGGGGCACACATGGTGTGGATTTGAGGTTTGTTAATTATGATTCTAATCAAGTTATTTTTACCATTGATTTTAGGCTTTAGGTACTCAAATTTAATGGTTTTGGAACTGAGTCTTTCCTTTTCTTTTCCTTTTATTTTATTGAGACTTAGGCCTTGTTTGGCAAGTCTTATCTTTTTTAAATTGATCTGTATAAAATAGATTTGTTTCAAATGGCCTCATTTGAAATAAATATTTTAAAAATAGTCTGTTTGGCAACACAAAAAAAAAAAAAAATTTGATTGAAATAGATCTTTTTAAAGAAATGATTGAAAGTTTTTCATAAATATCTCGAGCTCCATAAGGAATTAAGCATTGAGATTTGATGTCATAGCCGTGTTTAGTCTTACAAAGAGAATTACCGGTTTGGATCTTTCATTTGGGCCCACGGATTTTAAAAAAAATAGATACACATGTATGTGTTTGTTTGCAAATAGCTCAAAATCCATGATGATCCAATGGCTAGAATTTAGACCGATGGCAGTGCCTAACGTTCTTAATATATCCAATGGTTTGGATCATGATTTATGGTCGTAAAACTTATAAAGAAAATAAAAAAAAAAAAAACTAGACTGCTTGTGGACGCTTCAAAACTTAGCCACCAAATTTTTTTTAAACAACGGTCCATGTTGATTCTTAAATTCCTTGAGATTTGTGAGGTACCAGGCATCAAAATTTGGCAGCATAGTTATGATTGGCCTTACGATGGAAACTAACGGTTAAGATCTGACGTTTGGGGGCCACAAAAGTAAAACAAAAAAGTAGATCAATGGGCCTAGAGTTCTTTGCAAATATTTAAAAATATAGGAAGATCCAATGGCTAAAATTTAGATACGTGGCAGTTTTGGACCTTCTGAATATATCTAACGGCCTGGATCGTGATTTAGGTTCCCAAAAATTAAAAATAAAAATAAAAACGGGGACTGCTATGGAGGACGATAAAAACACTGTTCCAGCATATGTCTTTCTGCTAAAGACTAATTGCTCTGATTCAATTCTCTACCTTTTGCAGACTACTTGAATAGGACATTTTTTGTCTAAATGCCATTCCAAATGGACACAGGAAAAGTTGCTACCAAACGCTCTAAAAGTGGAATGAATTGGTTTTAAGACAATAAGACTATGAAAATAGAGATGCCAAACGGCCCGTTAGTCTAATGAAAGATAACAATCAGACAATTAACTATAAAGAATGGCTAACAAGTAATGTTCAAAAAGTTGTAAGGATTTAATGTCTAAGCACTAGAACCTTGTAGATACAATTTGTTTTAGTAAAACATGCATCATTTTAATATAAGACTTATCCCAAACCACCAGTAAAGAAATAGCTCAATGGTAAAATAAGAAAAAGAAAAGAAATAACAAACAAAAATTAAAAAACATAGGAAAAAAAATGGAAATTCTTGTATATGTGTGTGTGTGTAAAAACATAAGAGGGTCAGGACAGGCTAGGAATGGTACTGTCCTAGTCTGGCCCCAAATTGGTGGACCTTCAAAGATTGTCTCCAAGCTTATCCTCTCGGGCATTTTAAGAAAAACAAAAGCCCTCATTTTACAGGCATTTTGAGGTCGGATTTCCTTATTGGATTGCTAGATTGATAGGCCTAGTTCCTGGGCCCTAGATGCAGTTGGGTTTCAAGAAGCAAGCCAAGCATTGTGCAGGATTAACTGAATCCCCATACAACCTGCCACAGATGTATAAAATTCAAAATGATGGTGACATGTCTGGATCTATAAATGGTGCAATTTAATTAAGTGACCCCATGACATGGGTCAAAATCTAGAGAAAAATTGGAAGAAAAAAAAATGACACCCAACTGTGAAATTCTGATTAATTGATCAATGGCCTGCAATGGTCCACAGTACATGCAGATTTGGGACATGTGACACATCATTGGACAGTGATAGCCCATTGTAACAGTTAGAAAGAAGGGTAAGCCTACTGGTTGCAGAAACTTGTGGCTTAGTGCAATTCTCAGTGTCAATTTCTCATATGTACCAGTTTTGATTTGGTGGATGATGTGATCATTCACACTTATATATTTTGATGATTTGAGTGTGAGAATTTGTTGGGTCCGCTGATTTCTATTACTGTTTGTGGTGTGGAGTTGGTCCCTTACTCCTTAGTATTAATATGCCCATGAATTTTGTCACTATTGATGGTGACATGTAACGCTGAGATGTTACATGTTTGTGGGTTGTGTGGCTCATGGGTGATGCCGATTTGTAACTCTCCCACCCCCACATGATGCTTGTGCAAGCTTTTTATTACCTGTTAGATAAAGCTTCCTAGAAGTCCCCACATGATGCTTGTGCAACCTTTTTATTACCTGTTAGATAAAGCTTTCTAGAAGTTGGTTTGGACAAATTAATCACTAAGGCCCCGTTCTTTTATTAGAATTCCTGACAGGAATTCAGGTTGTCTGGGAATTCAGAATATCTGTCAGGAATTTTTTATTTTATTACCAGAATTCCTGGGCATTTGAAATTCCAAAAAACTCAGCATTTGAAAAACCACTTTAACAAGAAGGATTTGGAAATCTCACTTGGCACAGGAATTCCGGGAGAGAGACGACGGCATTCCGAGAGCTCAAGCAAGAATTCAGGTCATGAATGAAACAACGAATTTAGAATTTCAGAATTTGACAGCATTCCAAATACTAGCATTTGAAATTCTCAGACAACCACTAGACATGAGTTCTAGTAAAAGAACGGGGCCTAAATTACAAGCATTTCTTATTCAGGCGGGGTTGAGCCGAATTGGGCTTCAGGTTCTCTATCACTTAACCCTAAGCCCGGCCTAAGTTCTTTCGGCATGAATCGGGCTAGGCACGAAGCACACTTAGGGTGTGTGTACGTGGGTGTATGAGCGTTTAACGTAGCAAAGAAAAACTTGCGACTATATTTTGACAAGTTCAGTGGGTATTTGTATTGCTTGAAAAACAGTCAATGTAGATGAGGTGACTAGAGGGCAGGCTAGGCTGGCAGGAATTAGGGGAGTTTTTCACAACTATAAATGGGAGGTGATTTTATGCTCTCCAAGAATGTGGGTGTTGGAGATTCTAGCGAAGTCGGGGTGTTAGCAATTCTGAAAGTCATTTGTATTTGTTCTTGTAGATACTTTTAAAGACTGATTATCGATAGTGATTCATCCTGTGCAATTTCTTAATTTGATGAATTCTTCTGCTATTTCCAAGAGATCGAAGTACTTTCTTGGTCGCTTCATCTTAGCTGTGAATGTGGGTAGAGTAGAAATACTTTTCAATACTCGCCATTAGGCGGAAAGCGAATTTTCTCAACAGTCTTAGACAGGCAAACAAGGGGTGGATGAGTTTTATAATTTATACGCTCAAGTTATGTAGTATATTGTTTAGTTAATTACGAGGTGTGGCATTGTATTTTGTTTATGTTTGGTATAATCCTTATATGGGCATTGAAGGTGTTTTTGTTTGTAGGTTGTGTTGCCTTGCTTTGTTTTCACATTAAATAAAATTCTGTTTGTTTATCATCATCATCATCAAAGCCTTGTTCCATTCCGATCTATTCTGAGCCAAATTCTTTGATAAGTTGCACTTCTTAAGATCTATTTTTACTACTTCCATTCACATCCTCTTCGGCTAGCCATTCCCCTTGGTGGGCCATCAACGTACATGGCCAAATTTTTTCTTACCGACAATGGCGGACTCAAGATCTTCATTTGAGTGGGGTAGATGATAGTTAATTTCTACATAATCGTGAACATCATATTATGGTCCAAGAAAAAAAAAATTCAGAAAATGGCCATTATCTTTATAACAAAACATATATACACTTCAACAAATCACATTCAAATAAACAGGACATAATCATTATATTGATAACCAAACATGGCCTGCTTTAATCCAACCCAAAGCAACACAAAACAAAATTCAAGAAACGAGTCACTAAATAAATTTCAAGAAACAAATCACTATCAGACAAAACAAAAGTTCTTAAAAGAATCTTAGAAACAAGAATTGATAGTAAATTAAAGAAAAACAAAGTGTCCACATTTTTTCTACCAAAATCATAAGAATCTGTTGGTAATGTCTAGAACAGTTTGTGGCTAGACTTGTTAACATTCTTATTCATAGGTCATAACTAGTCTAATTACTATTCTATAAAAAAAATTCTTTCAATTTTATATGTATTCGCTGGTTACGAAGCACTATTGAAGCAAGTGTCAACTTCAACCATCTTGCTTTTGTCGTATCTTCAACATCTTCATCAATCTCTCCATCCTTACTATTAATTAAGCCAATATAGCGAGAAGAATCTCTTTGTAGTATTTCCTGAACTTCAATTCTCACAATTGTTTTAACTCTTTGTATATGCCCATCGAATTTGCAATCGATATTCTATCTGTAGCTGACCTATTTTAAAGCCTTTGGATTTTATTGATTGGTCATCAATAAAAGCTTGTTTGTTATGATAAAAAAATGAAAATTTATAAAGAAAAAAAGTTAATGATAAGTATGAAAATAATCAATTTGACATCAATGGTTGAGCTCAAGCATTAACATCAGATTGACTTGAGCCTTCATCACCATCATCGAGGCCTTGCCCACCTAACACAGCTGCTTTGTCATTCCATCCTAACTTGGCCCAAAATACATTTTAATATGTATGTATATTTTATATTCATTTAGCATTGCATGGTGTGAGGGCGCGCGTGAAAAAAGAAAACTCCCCTTCTAGTGGGTCCCATTGTTATGCATTACAATTATTGAATGTCGTTGGTTGAAAAGATATAGATAAGATATACCTACATTTAAAATCTCAACTCCTTTAGATAATCCATACACCTTGATCTATGATCCTAAGATTTAATGATTTTAGAGACATCATTTTCTTAGTATCTCAATCCAATGGTTAGTAAAAGTTGGGTGAGCGTCAAACCTTGGACTTGTAACAACTTGTTGGGAAGTCCCACATCCCACATCGCCTAAGTAATAGGCTTGTTATGTCTTAATATTACCTGTATGGGCCTTCCACCTCTGAGCTTAAGCTTTTAGGTTGGTATATGGTTTCTTACATGGTATCAGAGAGGGTTTCGTTCTTGTGTAGCCCACGTGACAGGCCCGTCCATGAAATCTGTTGGGCCTGCACGTGAGGGGGAGTGTTGGGAAGTCCCACATCCCACATCGCCTAAGTAATAGGCTTGTTATATATTAATATTACCTGTATGGGCCTTCCACCTCTGAGCTTAAGCTTTTAGGTTGGTATATGGTTTCTTACACAACTCATGGGAGTAGTATGTGAAAAGACCTAATTGGCTGAAGATGGCCTCCATGACCTAAAAAAGTACGAGAGCAAAAATGGGAGCTAATAAAATGGGGTGTTCTTGATAATTTGTCATATATATATATATATATATATATATGAGATAATGTTAAGAACTACTTTTTTGATACTTTTTTTGTCTTTTCCCATTTTCGACTCCCATGACTTGTGACAACTCATGGGAGTAGTGTGAGAAAATATAGAAAAAGATTCATAGAAAGCTTGACAATGACAATGTTATATTATTTTGAAAAATCAGTTAGGTCCAAAATCAAGAAAACAGGAATAATTTTGTATGCCAGTTTTTCTATATTTTCAAATAGAACTATCAACTATAATAGCAACCCCATTTTTCATGCCCCTGGTTCGACCCCTTGGTATGCTACCCTCTTTTTACATATGTAGGAAAACTCTTCTTTCTTGTGTGGGCTCTTTTTGCACCTATGGGGGCTCTTTCATCCCTGCCCCCTATAGATGAGGTGCCAAAGAAAAAACCAATATAGAAACTGTTCATGAACTTCACTTTATCATCACAAGCCCATGACCTACCATGAACTTCATGACCCAAACCTCATCAAGCGAAGGGCCATGGCCCATCACTACCTTTTAGGTCAAGGTCCAAAGACTTCAATGGCCCGTCACCTGCCCTTACTTTCAAGGTCAATCCCCAACAAATCAAGGTCCATGTCCCACTCTCAACTTCTACTGGGGCCCATTTGGTAATCTTACATGTAAAATAAAGTATAGTAGAGCATCAAATCAAAAGAGAATAATATATAACAAAGTTATGATTATATTTTATTTTCAGTTGTTTAGTATGGAATCCTTTTCTTTTTCTTTTTTTATTATAGAAAAGTTGAGTTCCTTTGTCTTTTACTGGAGAAAGTTTTACTTTTTTTTTTTTTATTTAAGATTGAGGGAATTTTGAATTAAAGTGCTATTGATTTGACACTTTGTGTGAAATATGGAGGCTTTACTTGACTTTTACTGATCTAGTAAAGTGCCAAACGGGAAGGGGGATGACCTAGTTCATCTGTAATGCCCAAGACTCGACTATAGTTTTTTATAACACAATCTTACCAATTGATTTGGAATCGAATCGAGTCAACAAACTCGGATAAGTTTGACCTAAGATAAGATACATTCTGGTTTAAGCGATTTGGTGCCATTCCGAGTCGAAGCAACTCTGCTAGACAAACTGAGTCATGTTGGTATCGTTTACTAGGCCCATGTCAATCATTACCGTTTTGTGACCAAAGCCCAGTGTCACTTGTAATGAATCCAAGGATCCACTATCCATGACATTCATATCTCCATTGTCTTCAATATTTTGAATCATTGGATGCTTAGAATCATATATATGCTAAATGATGTCCAAATCAGTGTCAATCTAGGTTTAGTGCCAATTTATAGGAGGTTGAGGATTAGGACGGGATTGGATTGATGATAGATTAACCCCAAAAACAGAAAAAAACAGGGATGGCCAATGAAAGAAGGTGTTTGGGAGAATTTGCCTTTGATAATATCACATCACAATATCATAAAAAGATATAGTTCTACATAGAAGGGAATTTTTATGAAATGAACTATAAGAGTCCCATTGTCCAATATAAATAAAGGGTGTATGCAATTCTTTTTTCTTTCTTTTTTTCCCGCTAGGTTGGCCCAATGGCGAGAAATGATCGATCCTTAGGCATACATGTGAAACTGAGGTGCCAACATCACTTGACCATGAGTGTATTGGTGGTGTATCGGATCTTAGTTCATCCTATTTCCTAATCATTTTCACCAAAGCTTCCGGTGTTTCACAATAGTGAAAAATACTCATACTAGTAGAAACCATGGGTCAGGCTTTAGTTGGGTCGATAGTGTTTTTGGGCTTGAGCTTGAATTAGTACTAGGAACTTAACCCCAACTCAAGTGTATATTAAAGGTAAGGGTGCTCATAGGGATGTAAATGGGTTCCCGATTCTCCGATTACTTGGAGATTCCGACCTATTAAAAACCGGGTATGGGTCCTTATTTAGGCCCCGATAAGTACATGGATCTGGGTCCGATTCCACCTTGGTTCAGACCCGTGGACCCGAGACTCGACATATTACCTCGATTTTCAAAAATCTCTCCTAAAAATCACGTTTTTTTTTTTTTTTTAATACCGTTCTCTACCTCGACCCAGACCTGGATTCAGACCTGTCCCATATATGGTTTTGGTTTCGGTTACAGAGCCAAGAAACCGGTTTCGAAACGGTTCCGGGTCCGGATCCAGTTCCACCTTTTTCTTAACGGTTTCGGTTCCGGGTCCACCATGGATCCAAACCAGAGCCGAGCCGTTTACAACCCTAGGTGCTCATTGACAAATGCCTGCCCGAGCCTAGCCCAAGAGGTCTGGATTTGGGCCTTTTTTTTTTTCTCAGGAGTGAACTGTTCCTGGGCCATTCTTTCTACCCCATTGTGAAGTGAGTTGGGCGTGGGCCTGTATATGCATAGACCTGACATAATCAACACAATATGCTGTATATATTTTGTAAATGGGCTATCCCTGCACTTGACTTTCAGGCCTGATAAATAAATGGCATGGGCTTGGAAAAGCTCCGACCTTATCCAACCCAGCCATGAAAAACACCTAGTTACATGAGCTGTATCTGTGGCAGAAATCAAGCTTGGACCCAAATAAGCAGGTTGAGCCCATGCTCAAATATTTGATATGATGGCCTTACATATAAAATTAAAATATTGTATACTTTTCTTTTCTACTCAAAAGATCCCACACAAGTAAGAAGCAGAAGCCCACATCGTCGGTAGGAGAGCCGGCATACGTTGGGGGGAGTGGCCTGCTCAAGAATCAATGCCTAGGCAGTAAGATGAGATGAGGGGTTACTCCTTGTTCTCAAAATATCATACACTTAATACGCACAAACACATGTAATACATGGTTGTGGAATTGGTAGTCATTAGTCCTTGAGAATGAAATACATCAGCACATATTAAGAGAGTAATCTAGACATTGGGCGTGGATCGTGTACCTTCAGCTTGGATTTCTATTGTGTATCTTCGACAGGGAACTCCAAACGCTTGGGTCGCAACCCAACATATGGAATTCGCGGTAAAAAAAGTTCTTTAGTTTATCGGGCTAAAGGGGGTGAGATTTATGGGACATTTCAGCCATGGAAAAAAAAGCATGCTCTTTTACAGGTGAGAATCGGGTACCCAACCAAGGGAGCAACCCCTTGTTCTCATAGACCACTTATACTGGTGGACTTTAGACACTCACATTTGGCCTCTTCTGAGTGAATTCGGTTTTGGGGTGATGTAGATCTCAGAACTTGAGGCATTTGGAACATGTCATATGAAAGAAAGAGACAGCATGAGGAAAGGAATGGTACTTGTTCGTGACCACCTGAGGATTGCATTAAAAGCAGTACATGTGACCACCCCAGAGAAACGGCCCCTTGGTGTGGATGAGGTTCAATATTGGACAGAGTGAGGTGCCCAATCAATGCTTACTTGCCTACACCACCAACTGGTTTTTAATTGTCACCCCTCATTTTGTTTCATCCTTTGTTCTTTCTTGTTTTTTTTTTCCTTTTACTTCAGTGTACATATGAAATAAATGCTTTGTGATTTTTGGGTCAAGAATTGAAATGTGCTTTTCCACTTTAGTTTTGGAAGGGGTTCAAATCCTGATCCCCACAGGGATGATGAATATATCTAATCACGGCACCAGTAGCAGATTTGAGGATTCCTTAGTGAAGATTTTACATTGATATTGGTGCATCTTTGTATATGTAACTAAGAAAAAATTGGTTTGTGTGTAAATCCACAAAGGTGGGTACTCTCAAATCATTCCAGTCCCGGAGAATTTACAATTTCCAAATATGGGTTTTCCATGAATTTGTGAAAAGTAGAAATCTTTTTTCACGAGGATTTGGTCATCAAATGTGACCTTTAGCAATTCAAATCTAGGAAAGTGGAATGCCAAAGGTCTCATCTATATTTCCCACCTATTCCCTTAAAATTCTTATTAATTGATGCATCATGGGATTTATTTTTATTACCATTTCATTCATTGACGGAACCAAGGGGGGGGGGCCCTGCCCATAATTTTTGAAAACCTCATTCTTTCTTTAGGAAATTTTATGATGTTTTACATGACCCCTCCAAGTTTTCTGAAAACTTCTTTATTCTTCGTAAGATTTCATGAATTTCTACATATGGCCCCTCCCAGAAACCCTTTTTTTTTTTTTTTTTTTATAAAAATATCGTTTTTTATGTATGGACCAAGAAAATTTTCAAAAAAGCTACAACATATTCTGAAAAATACATGCATTTTTATATGTGGGGCCCCAAAGAATTCTTTCCTACATAGTCCAACACATCCAACACCCCCGCCGCCCCCCGTTAGAATTTCTGGATTCGCCCCTGAATTTCATTGTCGATTGTGCTTGTTAAGCCATTGCTTGGCTTTCTATTTTTGACCATTTATTTTTATCAACCATGATAGTGATCGTGGTCTACTTACTCATGGTTTTTTTTTCCGAAATGCTTTGCCTTTTCTGTCTTTTCATCAGGAATCGCTTTTTTGCAGATTTTATCAAAAGCAGAAGGGGTTTTCCCAAACATTTTCTCATCGATGGCCGAAGTTCATAAATTTCCGTTGAGTTATTCATGCCATATCCTAGGGCCATGAGATACCGCACTATACGATATCCTATGGATGTGCAGTTTTCCCCTCATTCGTAGCTTTTTAGTCCCCCTTTGTTGTATAAGTAGCTTTGTAAAGATTTCTTAAACTTTAACTATTGACGGGCACATGTCAGGTCTTAGGGAAATCATACAGTCAAAATCCTAAAATAAAATTAAGCAATTTTATTTATTTGTTCATTTAAAGAAAATAATTTGCACCAAACAAATGAATAACGAGTTTGCGAAAGAGCAAACTGCTTCTCCTTTTGGTGTCGTGTGCTCATGGGGCCCACTTAAGATGCCCTCTTATTAGCGGGTCGGGTACACAAAAATGTCTCCTTGCAGATAAGCGATGCCCTCTTATTAGTGGGTCTGGTACATGAAAAGGTCTCCTTGCAGATAAGCGCCAATAAAAAGATCAGCGTTGTAAGATAATCCTAGTCTTTGATTTGAAAGCCATAAACTCTGATGGTCTTTTAACAATAGATTTCTTTGTGATTCAATCCAGCGGTGGATAAAGATGTCAATCATGCCGTGCCATGCCTTCAATCGTACCGTGCCCGCCGAAATGCTTAGCCCGACACAACTTGTAGGCCGTGTCGTGCCTGGGCCATGCCATTTCGTGCATGGGCTTTCGTGATTCCTAGGGTTTAGGGCCATTTAGGCTAATAAAAATTAAGAAATCTTACACTAAAGAAATTAAACGATACACACAAAGAAGAGAATAACACACAGATTTAAATAATTTGGTCAAACTCGATCTAAAAATAAAAAAAAAAACAAAAGACTAAAATTTTTTATATTTACACCAAAAATATCAAATATCCGGTGCCTTGTTGTGTCGCCTGGCGGGCCATACCCCAGTCGTGCCTACAGGCTTGAGACCTTGGTCGGATTGTGCCGTTCACCGTACCGTGCTGTGCCATGGGCTGTTGACTTCCGTGCTGCACGGCACTGTCTATTGGACATCTCTAACGGTGGATATGATAGTGAACTTGGGCCTACTACCAGATCACGAGGGGATGAGATTGTGAAAGTGCCTGCACTAATTCAGGGTGGGCCTCTGTGGGTTGGACTGCATATGCATATGCTGTAGCCAGTAGGTGAACATTTCCCATGTTAGACAAGTGTGACTATTAAGTCAGTGCCTATTAATTGTTTTACAATATGTGTTTCTTGTGTTTGTTTCTTACTCTTCTTTCAAATGGATTGCGATTCAAAAATTTATTCCACGAGAGGTTTAAGACAAGGAGACCCGTTATCTCCATATCTCTTTACGATGAGGGAGGAGCTGCTGTCTAGAATACTTATTAGAGCCGAGGAAGAGGGTAAGATCGCAAACTTGACCCTTCAACACAATCCAATCTCAACCTAGTAATTAGGATTTTTGGTTGATTTTTTTCCATTTCTGAGGTAAGGTTGGGTGGATGGAAATTTCCAACCTGCTTAACAATCAATGATTTGGATTCAGTTGGCTCATTAATTGTCATACATCCTAATGATCTGATTCAACCTGGCTCATTAGGTTGGGATTTGGTTGTCATTTCAACACATTATTATTATTATTATTATTATTTTGGTAACGCAGGATTCCTAGCCCTTTGGACCAGAATAATCCTTACGGGCGCAGGAGAGAAAGGCAGATAAAATTCCTCTATGGCCCCAGTGTGGTAGTGCCGTTTCAAACTTACAACCTCTGGGTGCAAACCGTAGTCCTAGGCCAACTGAGCTACCCCTCGAGGTTGTTTCAACACATTAATTAATCTAAATGGTTTGGATCGAGTTTCAAATACACTTGTTATATACAGTAGTCAACATGATCAAAGTTGCGCAAAGAGAGCCTCACAATAGAGTTATCAAGAAAAACTTTCTACTTTGTGGTGTATTTGTATACATCGTGTTATCTTTTTCTCTAATTTCTAACAATAATTAGTACAATACTGTAAGTGCAAAAACTGTAACTCACAAGATTAGGGGGTGCCTTATAGGACTTTCCCAAATGGCTGTAGAAAGCCAGGTGGTGGAAGATCTCTTTGGGAAAGGTAGCTCGCCGGAGAACCTGAAAAGGGCAGAGGAAATCCGGTCAGAGGACCCTGGCTGTGGCAGCGCAGGGCTCTCCGATGCCTAAGTTAGTGCATGGCCTGAGCTTAGGGTAGAGAAGAAGAGAGGCAGAGTTAAGGGCGTATCTGTGTCTGCAACTCAATGTGTATCTGAGTGTGAATGTCCATCCTCCCTAATGGCGTTTTCTCTTGTCTTTTTAAGGAAGAAGAGTTGACTCTTGATATTTGATGGTGGGCCCCACGTCCTGCTAAGGTCTTATCAGCCCACAATGCATTAAATGCCAGTCACATGGGTCTGCTCCTGTCTTGACTTATTGGTAGCAAAAGTCCCATTGGAAGCCACGTGTCTGAAGGGGGTACATGGCTGTCAGCGCCTGTCTCGGTTGGCAATCCTCAGCTGCAGCCGGAATGCATATCGGGGCCACAGCCGAAATGCATGTTGGCTCCTCACAGCTGGAGCCGAAATGCATCTCGAAGGGCTGATGCGCGTGGCCGAAGTCAGCCGAGCTGGATCGAGGTCACAGCACTGGTCTCGGCTAGCGTGCTAGCCGAGACCCCGTGATGCTGTTAGCGCGTAGCCGAGGTGAAGGAGATGAAACGGGCACCCAGCTGATGTGCCGGGATGGTGCTTCCCCGAGCAGAGACCGAACTGGATGCAGGTCGGTAGGAAAGCCTGGCCGAGGTGGGAGATATGACGCTGCTGCTGAGCTGATACGCGCAAGGGCATGACCAAGATGGTTTCGGCTGAGCTGGCGATACTGGTCCCGGCCTGGCACATTAATACTCGAGCCGAGATCACTGAGGATTAGGGGGGTCTTAATCTTGGAGTCTTAAAATTTTCCCCCACACAAATACGATATTTTTTAGATTCATTTTAGAAGAGATTCAAACACACGCGCTTTTGCCCTTTGCCCACGAGTAGGTATTGATGTCTTTAACCAGCTGAATAATAGTCGGGGACAATATTAATTTGCTCACGCATCTTGTTATGATGGTAATTCTGCCCTATATCTTGAGAAATGAATAGCTCCAAAGCAGTTATAACGCTAAGGTGAGCCCTTTTATGGATAATACAAAGGTGAGCCCTTTTATGGATAATACAAAAGGTGACACGAGAGAGAATCAACTCTGGCGTGGGGTCATTTTTCTTCTTAGGGTTCTTATATGGGATCACGTTGTAATAGAAGGTACTCGCGCAAATCAGGGATTTTGACCATATGGCTACCCTAAGACTTAACTTTTGCCCTCTCAAAATCAGCTATTGCTTGGGGTCATTTTCCTTTTGGGGGTTCTTATATAGGGTCACGTTGTATTATAAGGTATAGGAATTTTGGACATATCGCTGTCCTGAGACTTAACTTTTACCTACTTTGGGACAAAAAAAGCTATGCATCTATTCAGCTATATTATAGATCCAATTGGGTTCCACTTGATGGTACATCATCTATAATAGAATGGAACAACATTACACAAATAGGGCTGTCAAAGGGCCGGGCCGGGGCCGGGCCGAGGTAGGCCCTTATTCTACCCTCACATGTGTGGGCTGAGACTAAGCAATTAAAAGCCCTCGACTTTTATGGTAGGCCTATAATTTGTGTGCATTTACCTTACCCTCAAGGGCCAGGCCGGGCTAAGGTCAGGCCAAGGCCAAAAGAAAGGAAGATTCTTTTTTTTTTTTTAAAGAAAATTAATATTTCATATGCCATCACCGACTTCCAACTTAGTGCTTACCCTCCTCTTTTGTTTGGGCTAGTGATCAACAATGTTTAATGTAAAAGACAACATGACGGGGTTAAAAACTTTTTTCTTTTTTGAAGGATAGTTGTGGGATAAAATAATTTATATAATGTAAAACATAAAGCATATAACAATAATTCTATAAATAATACTAAGTATAAAACAAATAGCAATAGTTCTTTATTTAATTATTCAATCTACTTTTAAAGTATCTAAAAGATCAACTAATGCATTATTATCACTATGTTATTGCGAATGTATCCAATCTTGTGCACAAATTAAGACTCCTACAGTCTCAGATTTTAAACAACTCATATATTGGTCAAGTACACTTCCTCTTGTACTAAATATTAATTCAGGAGGAACTGTAAAAACTGTAATTGCTAAAATATCACAAGCCATTTTTGAAATAACTATGTATTTTGCTGAATTAACTTTCCACCAATCCAATATATTGGAATGTGTAGATTTATACCCTGGCTCCTCCAAATAGGAATCTAATTAAGGTTTTTCCTCTAAAACCGTTGTCTAAGTCATTTATTCCTCAAACATTAGAAAATATCTTCAAACTAAGCAACTTTCTTTTACTAAATTAACTTTATCCGCATTAACAATGTCGTGGTAGATGCATCATAAATCGCACAATACTCTTAGTATGGCCATTTCAAATACTTTTTTATATTGCTCTCAATATTTATAAAAAAAATTTCTTCATTTTTCAAGCCATATTTCTGCAAAAGATATCTACAATATCCAGCTTTTATAGCAATAAACTATGTGTTTTAATCACTTATAGTCAAAATAAATGAATAGATGGGTACTTACTTCTTGAAAATTTTAAAGTAGCTTCATAAAAACTCTTCATGAATTTACATATTTAATAAATTGAGGGCCAGGTTGAGCCCCCTTGGGCCGGATGAGTCAGGCCCTAGCTCGACCCTCAAGATTACGGGCTTTTCAAAATAGAGCTTTACCCTACTCTCAGGCTTTAGGACAAAAAGAAAAAAAAAAAGGAGTGGGCCGAGTCCCCCTCGTCAAAGGGCTAGATTGACAGCCCTATGCACAAAAGAGCCCATTGTTTTTTTCTAAAACTTCAAAAATCATTATTAGAGCTGATATTCCACACTATGAATTAATCTACTGTAAGCACATCATGAATCCAATTCAGTGGACCCCAATTGCAAAAACATACATGCATAAGCATATTGAACAATAGCGAAGAGGGTTCGCAAGGAAAGTACATGAATGGAAGGTGTGTTCTTGGTCATGGTGGGACCCATTGAAGCATGCATTTTCTTATGCTAATGTTAATTTCTCCTGGCATGGCAAATTATAATGAGCCCTGCTACATGGACCGAACATTGGGACCGATCCTTGGACCGATCCCAATGTTCGGTCCCATTATCATCCAAAGTTCATCCATGATAATGGGACCGAACATTGGGATCGGTCCAAGGATCGGTCCCAATGTTCGGTCCATGTAGACTTTTTCAATTATAATACTGCAAGGGGTGATTTTGAAAGCATGTTTTGTTAAAAGAAGTCAAAGGCACATTAAAACTGTTTGGAATTTTGCAAGTGTCTGGTGGCTTAACCTGATAAGATAATCTACATGCTTTATTATATTAAGATGCAGCGTCGTTGTACCAAAGCCTACCCTCCTTTCAACTGTCATTTTTTTAGGCATCTAATCAATAGATTAAAAGCCTCATATATATCAGGTACACTTTGTGATAGTGCCTTTCTGGCCATTGTATTCCTTTCAATGTCTTTCACAAGTCACTAAATTTAATGTCTTTCACCAGTCACTAATCAAAGATTTAGGAGTGAGATCCACAGGGAAACCTGTTTGGATCAATAAACGGGTGACACATAGAGGGGATGTTTTTTTTATTGGTTGAAGGAGATGAGTTGTCAACTGATTTCACATCCTCCTCCCATATGTCACCCCATCACTGGTCCAAATAGGGGATTCGATTCAAGATTTAGGCATTTAAAGCCGCTAATCTAGGAACATTTAATTAGCTTGTAAGTTTCAACTGTCTTTTAGCTTTATATCTTAGTTTGTGGACCAATGAAAGTGAAGTGTAAAAAACCTGAAGAATCAAAGAAAGTTGCATCTTTTTAAAGGGGGAGTGTAAGAGAAACTATTGAACTTTTTAAAAGAAAATCATCTCTTTTTTTTCCCATTTTTTCTTTTAAGTTATAGCCAAACATACAAGTTTTTGTTTTTAAAAAAGAAAAGAAAAAACTATATTCACTAAACCATTATTTTCTCTTCTTTTTTTTTTTCATCTAAATAAGATCAAAGTTTTTTAACTTTCAATTTATAGTACTTGGTTGTCTGTTGGTCTAGACAGTAAGGACTGTGGTTTTTTTTCCGAATAGGATTTTCCACATATAAACCTTGTATCTCATTCTCTTTGTGGTTGATTGTTTTTTAATTAGATTTAGGTCAATTGACTAATTTAATAATTTAATTCAAAATCTAATAGAGATACTGATTCAATGGACCTTAACCTCGATCAAAGCTTACTTTCATATTTTCCACCTCATTTCTCTTTCCCTTGGTTGGGTTTGACATCTCTCCTTCTGCCTTGATGTTTAAGAGTAGTGGTCATCCAAGATAAAAAAAAAAAAATCATTGACAGAGGCATTTCTCTTGTGTTTTAGCTTACATATATCCTAATGCCACAACATTATTGTGTAATGATGTCAAGTGGTCCCAACATATTGCTAATCTTAACTAGCCTTGGACATTCACATCCATAGCCTTTTCAATATTTACAATCATGTTAAGGATCCAATGGTTTGTTTTCAAGTCATATTTTTTATTTCTACAAGAAAGGTCATATTTTTAATGGTTTGAATAGACATTTTTATTGTTGTCTCCAGTCAATGTCTTTGTCCAGGTACCTAATCAATGGTTAAAAGTCTCTAATCTATGAAACATGTAATAAATGACTTATAAGTTTCGGCTGTCTTAATTAGTTGGTTTCTTTGATATCAAACCCACTTGATTGGATTTATCATTTTCCAATGGTACAAATCGCAACTGTTGCAATTAGTTAAAAATGGTACTAGAAGTCCAAATAGCATTTAAGACATATTCCCATCAGGCACATATGTGATTGGGCCTTTCTCCAGGCCAGTTTTTTGTTCCTCTTAATGTCTTTTTGCAAGTCTAATCAATCTTATCTCATCCCCTTTGTGTTGGCTAACATATTGCATGTCCAATTGGAATCGCCTGTTGGGTTCCATGAGTAAACTAATCACGGTCTGCCATATTATATTAAGATGTGCAAGCCCTCTTCTAAATAGAGGCAGGTTGCACATGTGCATGGTAGACTGTTCGTAGTGATTTGGCAGACCGTTATAAAATTACTCACGATCATCACGAGAAAAAGACTCCAACGATCCGAATTTGCTAAGGCTTACGTGTTAAACAGAGTTTCAGGTGTAAAAGTGGTTAACTTTTTTTATTTTATTTTTTGGGGGTCATATGTTATTGTAAGTATTATGCCAACAACAAATAAGACTTGTTTTAACATGTATGGATCGAGTCTCCCTTATTTTATCACACTCATCATTCAGAAAAAGAAATTCTTTACTTTCTCAAACTCCATAATATCATGTGCCTGTACAGTTCAAGATTTTGCTTCAATCATAGTGATATGCATTTACCTTTGAGTGAGACCCACAACTTTAAAAATTAAAAAGCAAGTTGTGGATCCATGCACGAACGACTCAATAGAAATGTGTGGTTGCGAACCACATGCTTGTCGCCCCCACATGCTGACAGTTTAATCAAGCAAATGTGGGCCTAAAAAATAGCTGATGTTAGCACCCTTCCATCAACATCATGGGTTCATATCTCTTTTATTAGAAGCCCATGTAGTTAGAAGATTATAAACTTTTTTTTTCTTTTGGTAAAACTCCTGGGGTAAAGTAAAGTTGCTAGATACATCATACACCCATCAACACTCAAGTGTGAGCCTCTGATTGGCTGAGGACGGCATCAATTAGGTTGAGTGAGTTGCCTACCAACCCATAAACAAAGGAAAGTGTGACGTGTGGGAAGCTGCATTTACCAAGTCTTGTGAGGCCCACCAAATGGAACGTTCATAAAACCTTTGCCTGCCGAGTCCGGATCACCTATCATATTTGGTATACCTTCACCGTGAGTGGACCAATAATATTCCGCTACGTCATCAAAAAATTTAGGAGATTCTTTTTCATTTGATTTAAACTTTTTAAACTTCAAAATCACCTAAATTTTTGGATGACGTAACAGAGTATTATTGATCTACTCACGGTGAATGTATAACAAATGCGATAGGTGATCCGGACTCTGTAAGACCTGCCCATATGGAGAGGCCTAGTTTATAAATTGAATTGGCCTAATCTCATACCAACAGCCCACAAATACCTGACCTGATTTCCCAATCAAAATGCTGGGTGATCGCGACCATTAATTATAGTGGGCCACACCAATACTCTCTGGACTTTCTAATTATGAACCCTCTTGGCTGGACCATGGTCCACACACCTGTGGCTTACTTACACTGAGCAGAACCTTTTTCAGTTGTGGGGAGGCCATTGTTAATGGTCCAGGATAGTAGTGCAGCCTGGTGGGGTGCCATTGTTAATGGTCCAGGATAGCAGGGCAACCTTTTTCAGTCTGTGGGGGCCATCATTAATTGTCCACAGCAAATGTATTTGTGGTTGAGGAGGAAGATGAAGAAGAAGAAGAAGAAAGAAATAATCAAAAACATCTTTCTAGATGAAATCTCTACCACAAAAAAAATTGTGATTATGATAGTTCATGCAACATCACATCATTAGTAACTATTTCTTCCAACACAGCTTTAAGAAGTCTTTAATACCCAACTGTTTATCTAACATTCCTTATCTCTAGACTGAAATATCACCACATGAAAGAGGATGTAGCATATTGGGTTGACAATTTAGAACCAAAAACTCCTGACCATTGGATATTGGAAGTTGGAACTCAAGAGGAACCACTCAAAGTGTTTTGAGGATTAGTTTTGCATTTAAATTGGAAATTGAAATCTAGATCCTAAAAAAAGATTGTGACAATATCATGAAAAGAGTTGAAATTATAAATTTCAACATTGAGATCTTACAGTGGAAAACACCAAATTGTGTATATTTTCAACACTTTCTTACATATATATATCTATTAGAATTGAGTGCAATACATATTATATTCTTACCCTTTTTTTTTTATGGCCAACTAAAATAACTCATATATGACATATGTAAAAACCCCCTCCAAATTTCATATACTCTTTCTCTTTGGCACAAAGAAAGCCCATGAACCCTTCAACCCTAGCCCATCCCAACAACATACATATTCACAACACCATCAAATCTTACCTAAGCCACTCCTGCCACCATTTCAACATTCTGATAAATCATGCGGGCCCCGCCACCGTTAGCTATACTGGTGGCGGCTGGAGCCGGAGTCGGAGCAAGGGTGGCGGCAATAGCCCCCAAATCCCTAGGATGCACATTAACCTTAAGCCCGCCCTTCATGAACAAAGTTAGGGACATTTTTTGCTCCACACGGTGGCCGGGCGCCAATGTGAGGCGGTGGCGGAGGAGGAGAGCAGCAGCAATTGATTTCATTTGTAAGTAAGCCAAGTCTTTACCTAAGCAAATTCTCGGACCAGCATTGAAGGCAACAAACTTGTACGTGTCAATTGGCTCAAACCTTGTTCCATCTGGGCTCAACCACCTTTCGGGCCTGAACTCCATGCAATCCTCGCCCCATATGCTCTTCATCCGGCCTGTTGAATAGATCGAGTATGTGATCGCGGACCCTGCCGGCACAAATGTGCCGTCCGGCAAAATATCATCTTTGACGACGTGCTTCGAATCCTCCGGCACCGACGGGTACAGCCTGAGTGTCTCGGTCAATGCAGCCCTCAAATAGACCAAACGGTCCACCTCCTCGAACCCTAATGGGTCCTCCACCCACTTCTTCGTGTCCCCGCCACGTGTCTCAAGGAGAACGGTGCAGATCTCTCGCAAGATCTTATCCTCCACAATTGGATTCTGCAAGGTGAGCCAAAAGAACCAGCTCAGCGCGACGGATGACGTGTCCCGGCCAGCTAGGATGAAATTGAGTGCCACGTGTTGGAGGAATGTGTCCGAATAGCTCTCTTTCTTTCTCATGAATCTTGATAACAAGTCATCATGGTGGGTCCCACTTTGCTGCCTACTCATTAATTCCAGCTTCCTTGTATTGATGATGCTGGATAGGTATTTGTCTATGTGGCTAAGGTTTTGGCTCAGCTCGACTTCCATGCCGAGCCGGAGCCATTTCTTTAGCTTCCACACCGACTCCGGTAGGATGAACCGATTGAGCGTGGCTTCGGTGGCTCCGTCGAAGGCCGCAGCGAATTTGTTCTCCGGCAGGCCCGGAGAGAGGGTCTCAGGGTCCTTGCCGAAGGCTAAGCCGCAGATGTTGTCGAAGGTGAGCCGGAGGAGGAGGTCCTGAAGGTCAACCGGCTTCGATTCCAACTGAGCCGCCTTCAAAATCGGGCAGAACCTGAGCTTGATGGCCCGGCTCACCCACCGAGCCATGGCTTGGCGCAGGGTCCGAGTCGTGAACTCGAGCGCGGCAGTCTTCCTCTGGAACAGCCACGTGTCGCCATCCGAGTTGAAGATCCCCTGCCCCAACAGATCATGGAACACAGACTGCCACGTGGGGCCTTTCGGGTAGTTGTCGAAGCGTGTCTTCAGCACATGCTCAAGGTTGCGCGGGTCGCACGTGACGGTCACGAGGCCCTGCTTGCGGGAGAGGTAAGGAATGGCCCAGATGCAAGTCTGGTACGTGCCGCCACACGTGCGGAGATTCTCAGCGATCCAATCGTGCATGCGATCGCAGTTCTCGATGAGGCCCGGTAAGCTGCCCACAATGGGCCACACGCGTGGGCCCCTCAGCCCACGTGCCATGAATGTGAACCATAGAAAATAGGCTGAAATCCCGGCAAAAAGCAAGATCACCGTTAATGCCTCCATTGTTTCTGATGCCTCTGTGGCCCACCCAAATCCGAAACCGTTTCACAACAAGTCAAATCTATAACCCCCACCGAAATCCGTTCCAATGTTGATATCACACAAAGCCGTTACACTGCAATGTGAAATTAAAAAAAATAAATCAGTTACACTTTAAACAAAAACCAAACAAAACCATATCAAGCCAAGTCTTTTCCCACCGAGGTGGACTATATGGATTTGATGACGTCAATCACATCTGTTTAGAGCCCTGTCCTCCGTTAGATCTATATAGACAAGATCATATTTAATAGTTTAATAGTTACACTTTAAACAAAAATTCAGTCAAAATTAATATGGCTCCCTAATTCTTTGGAAATGCTTACACTTATCTTTTCATTAAAAAAAATATATAAAAAAAGATACAATTAACAAAATACATATCCTACAAATTGGCAATGGCATGTCAATTTTCCACAACACTTTATTTACATGTTTGTCTCATTTTTTTTTGTGAAAAATGAAAGCCAAAACACTTGACTTTCTGTGGTTCATTTTTCTTGTCAGGGCAAAAGGAACAACATAAAATAATTTTCGACCTCTTAGTGTTGAAATCTAATTTAAAAATAAATAAATAAAAGAGGAATATATATATAATGCAAACTAGCAATAAAATCACAGGTAAAACAAACACAACTAGGACTAGAATCAAGCTTTTTTTTTTTCTTTTTGTCTTTAAATTCAAAAGAACTTGACACACTAATAAAAGTTAGTAGTCATGCATGCATACCTTGGAAGAAAGTTGTCAATGAATGTGAGCATATATCTATAGATCTCTGTAAAAACAAGTTTGGAGAACGAAGATTTGGATACTGAAACTGTATAATGAACCAAATTGGAGAAATGGGTCTTCTAAGAAACTGTAGAAAAGGAGGAAGAAACCGTCGTGGTAAGCCACCCGAATCCGTTGGTGGGTGGCTGTGAAAGCTCTCGGATTCCGATGAAGAGGTGGAGGGAAGTGGAGGTGGGGCAGAAAAAGGGGGAGAGAGGGATTATATAGAAAGGGTAGCACAAGGCATTTAGTGGCGCCAGACTGGTGTTGAAATGCACCACCACCCCTCCTTAATAAATCGACAATCCATCTGAAACACAGCTCATAAATGCCGTCAGAGGCCGTTGGGAGATTAAAGGTGGAAAGAAACTAAACTGCTGAAAAACAAGAAACCCACAGAAATCCACACATGGGTTTTCACTTCTTACGCTCTTTTTTCTCTCTCTCTCTCTCGAAACTTTTTTTTTTATAGTCTAAGCAGTGCATTTGCAAGGAAATGCATGAAGAGTAGTAGATGCAAACTAATGCCAAGAGGTTTCTATTTTCTGTTCTTCACAGTCCCACCTACTTTTGCAGCAAAAGGGGCTTCTCCATAAATTCACGCATTCAATGGAAATCGGTAGTAAATGAGATTAGTTGGGGAGAAAGGGAAAAATGGAGAAAAACTGGTCACCAGTTCTCTCCTCCCATCTCCCTCTTTTTGGAGACTTCAGTTTAAGTGGTATGCGGGACTATTTCAAATCATGGTTTTGTACTCCTTTTAGGGTGGGAGTGGGTCCCACTTCATAGGGTAATGGTTAGGGCTATAAACGGGTCGGTTTCGGAACGTTAATGAGAAGGTGGAACCAGAGGAACCCATTTTTTGGTTTTGGCACCAGAACCATTAAGGAGAAGATATAATCAAAACCGGAACTATAACCATATGTGGCACGGATTTGGGACTATGTAGAGAATGTAGATTTTGAAGAGAGATTTTCGAAAATCAAAGTAACATGTCCGATCCCGATTCCTTGGGTCCAAATCAAGGTGAAACCGGATCTAGACCCTTTTAGGTCATTGGTACGAAAAAAAAAAAAAGGACACGGACCCAGACCCAGTTACTTATCGGGGCCTAAATAACGACTCAAACTTGATTTTTAACGGCTCGGAACCTCTGAGTGATTGGAGAATCGAGGACCCATTTACATCCCCAGTAATAGTTTGGCCTCGGATAATTGGACTAGGTTGATGACACAATACAAACCCAGCCCAATTGATGAGTGGGTCAGAAATGTTGATCCAAACCTTGAATTCATTGGTCGGATTAGGGTCAGGTTAGAGGGTTGAATTATAATTAGTTGTAGAAAAATGGAGTGAGTCGACCTCTAAGGGTATTGAGTATGGCCCCAACTGAACTTGAACTTACCCATTTACATATCAGGTTAGCTAGAAATTACATGTTGAGGAAGAACTACTTTTGATTGGGTCAAATTGGGTGGTTAAGCAGATTTGAGTAGCACGTTCAGCTATCTTCAACAGAAAAAAGAAAACAGGTTGGAAATGTCAACCTGAACCAAAGGAAGGGTTGAGGTCAAGTCGGCTTGCAGAAGTACATTTGTCTAAGGTGGGGTCCTTTTGACACAATTAATCCCAAAACTGCTTATTAACAGCCGTGCCAGATCCCGAGCACAAAAGCCTGGTGTCTAAAGACTTTTTGGCTTATTGGCTTATTAATGGGGTTGAGAATGTTAACTAGAACTCCCAAAACTGGTGGTTTGAGTTTAGCTCAGGACTTGGCTCACATTAATGGATGGCACAGATTGAGGGAGGTGGGTCCCACTGGAGCAGATTGTTGGCCAGGTGGAGGGGCAAATGGAGCACCATAGGCTCCATTTATGGAGAGAAGGGAGGAGTGGTGTGGCTACTGCCTGCTGCCCTTGTGGTTAGGCAATTGAATATGTTTTTCCAATGGACTGTTTTGGGGTCGGTGAGCGACCCACCAAAGAGAATGACAGTGATGATGAACTTCTTTCCAAATGGTAGGCAGCAGTTGAGTTGATGTTTATTGTTGTTTTGTGACTTTACTCAATAGTCTTTGCCCATTTTGCTACTCATCAAATTATCTATTCCCTGGTCATTGTTATAATTTTAACATATTGGGAACTCTAGTGTGGATTTTGATGTTTGCCCATTTTGGTACTCATCAATAGGGATGTCAAATGGGCTGGGCTGGGCCGAGGAGCCTGGGCCCGTTTGGACCGGGCCCGCCAGGCCCGTCTGGCAGGTGGGCTGCCCTCTGCAGCCCGCCCAAAAGTGGCTGTTTTTTTTTTTTAATTGTCCATTTTACCCCCCACCCAAATAGCCATAAAACGGTCATATAAGGGGTATTTTGTGTTCTTTTCAATTTTACAAAGTCTATAATACTCTAATCCTCCTATTCTTTTTCTAAATTTATTAGTGTTATTTATAATACTCTAACCCTCGAATATTTCAAGCCCTTAATCTCATTATCATATTCTCACCTCAACTTCTTAGTGATCTAGATATTTGATTATGTAAATTTGAATAATAGTTCAAGCAGATCTAGGTTTTGAGAAATAGAATCATAGAATTTGTTTGATATTGATCATTGTAGTTATCTGACTGGCATATAACAATCTTGGTAACTCGGACTTTTTTTAATATCTAATAAAAAAATGATGCTTTTAGACAATGAATTACCTATTAGACAAAAATTAACTTAATTAGTAAATATTTATCTGATAAAGACTTTTAAATAAACTTTATGCTTAGTTGCATGTGTAAAAAGCAATCGTCCAATGGGATGATGATTCAAAATTGCTAATCAACTATACTGAAATGTGTTAGTCAAATATGACGTCTATGATTGGATGTATGGTAAATTGAAGTAAATTGAATTAAAGGAATATAAAATGACAAAGGAGAGATAATTAGGAGCCTTAAAGAGACCTCTTTGGAATTGACACTCCAAGATAATTGGATATCTAACAATTTTGCTAAAATATCATAGTTTCCTAGAACTTGTGTTGATTGGAACAAAAGAAAGTCGCGTAGTTGTTTGCTCTTTGGTGTATTTGTTTGATCTTTGTGTCGAATGAAATTATCCTTTTATCAAAAAAAAAAAAACCTACGCTGAAAGGTAATCCTTTGAATGAGTGGTTTTGATCCATGTCCCCCAAACTACACAAGTGGTGGCCAGTTGATATGAAGTACCAGACACATACTAATGGGATCACATCACTAGACAGGTTTAAGCCTGGCCCATCCATTTAGTCAGTAGGATGGGTAGGACTGTAAGAATCTCACTCCCATTTTCTGCAAAATCATGACCACCCAAAACGTCAGTAAAGAATCTACATCTGAAGAGGTTCAGAAAATCAATGATAAAAATAAAAATAAAATAAATAAAACTAATTATATAAACACAAACAAATCATTCTTAGAGGCTGGGGCTTTTATAAACTAAAATAACTCTAACTTGATGGCCCCAATTGGACATTGCCGCTTCAATCAAGGGTTAGGACCAAGCCTAAGTGATCATTTTTGGCTCACTACAGTCCAAACTAATTAAAAACATCCATCCTCTATCCTCTATGAGTATATTTTTATATGGGCCTCCACAGGTTAGACAGCTTTGAGATCAGAAGTTCCTCTCCTCATTTTGTTTAGTAATATTCATTGGATTCTTAATACTATTCCTTTTTTTTTTTATTCACTTAAAATAAGTAGATTAGGACTAACTCCAAAAGCCTCTATATGTTCCTTATCATCATATAATCGGTTGAAGCAGACAATCGACTGACAATTTTTATTTTTTTTTTTTTTTTTTTTTTCTTATTTTTCAATCTAATGCTATTTTACTTCATTACACAAATTAAGATGCATGTAGTTGTTTTTTTATTTTTAATACTGATAAGAAAAAAACAAGGAAAAACATTTGATAGAGGCTCGCTGGCCCGGCCCATGGCCGACCGTGCCAAGGTATTTCCCTAGCGGGCCGTGCCGGCCCAGCACAGTCCGGCCCGGCCCGTTTGACATGTTTACTCATCAAATTATCTATTCCCTAGTCATTGTTATATTTTTAACATATTGGGGACTCTGGTGTGGATTTTGACATTCAAAATCCACAGGTTATTTGGTTGTTTTTTTTGGGGGATCTTAAATTGTGAATTGGTACATGGGTTGGTTGTTAATGGGCAGTGCTTGGATATATGTAGGGTTGTAAACCGGTCGGTTCCGGTCCGGGTCCATGGTGGACCCGGAACCAAAACCGTTAAGGATTAGGTGGAACTGAATCCGAAACTGTTAAGGAATCGGTTTCTTGGCTCCAGAACCAGAACCATATATGGGTCGGGTCTAGATCTGGGTCCCTTGTCTAGGTAGAGAATGATATTAAAAAAAAAAGACATGATTTTTATGAGAGATTTTAGAAAATTGAGGTAATATGTCGGATCTTGGGTCCACAGGTCCAAACTAAGGTGGAACCAGACCCGGACCCATTTACTTATCAGGACCTAAATAAAGACCCAGACCAGGTTTTTAACGAATCGGAACCTTAAAAGAATCGGGACCCATTTACATCCCTAGATATATGAAGATGATCAAAAATTTTAGATTGTGAATTGGTCCAGCCGAAAATCAGTGCCCTATTAGGTTAAAACACAGATTGATAGAAAAAAAAAACACCCAAATGGGATGTGGAGATTCTCAGTTGAAAGAGGAATGATACAAAATTCTCTAAGTTGTGAATTCCTCATCTATTAACAAACATGACCTAGCGGAAATCATCAGTAAGGAAAGTTTTTTTTTTTTTTTTTTTTTTTTTTTTAAGGCAGTGAGCAACCCTCAAATCTGCTGATTGGTTGCTTAATACCAAAGATGGCCTAATAATCATGTTCCATTTTTTAAGTAGCATGATCTATGGCTGTGATACATCAATAATAGGCCCTCATGTGTCCCACCTTTTTCTTTCTTTGTTTCTTTTTCTTCCAATTAATTTTAATGGCAAGTTTTATTAGAAGAGTATCAATAGAATCCCATCCACAAGATGTTGCAAGCTCTCAAATATCACTCCAACGTCATGTTAGCTCCTGAGTTGATCTTAAAAAATAATTAAATCCAATTTAGTTTTAATGAATAATTAACCAAGCATTAATTGTCATTGTGGGCAAGGATGTAAACAGGTCCGTTCCAGTCCAGGTCCATGGTGGATCTGGACCGGAACCGTTAATGAGAATGTGGAACTGGACTTGGTTTTTTGGTTCAGGAACTGTAATCGTTAATGAAAAGATGGAATCAGAACTAGAACCAGCACCGTATGTGAGATGGGTCCGGATCTAGGTAAAGAATGATATGAAAAAAGAACTAATTTTTTAGGAGAGAATTTCGAGAATTGAGGTAATATGTCGGATCCCGGATAGATAGGTCTGAACCAAGATGGAACCAGATTCGGATTCGTTTAGATCCCGGGTGAAAAAAAAAACAAAAAGAAAAAGGACTCTAATTCAGACTCATTTTACGGACCAAAATCGGATTCTAACATTGAGAACCTCCTCCAGATTATTTGAAAATTGGTGATCCATTTACATCACTAGTCGTAGGGTTTAATTGAACGGTGGGGGTTGAAACTTGAAATCACAAAGCGTCTTATTCTATGGAAGACCAACGCAGTTTGGATTTTGGAGCTGCCACGTGCTGGAGTGACGTATCATCCATATCTACTTGTATACGAAGTGAAAGCATAGCGTAGGGTGACGTCATTCACTTTGGAGAGTTTTCTTGTAGACTAAAATGCCCTCAACTATTACAAAATTACAACAAAGACAAAGGGTATTATTGTCATTTTCATAAATTGCATTAATAGACTTGGGTGCAAGCATAGCTAATGCTATTTTTGCAACTTCTATTACTTCCTTTTGGACATCTTGTTTCTGCATTTAACTTTATTTGTTATATATCAATTCAAGTTTCCATTTTGAGTATTTTCTTTCTTATATTAAATAGGAGTGATATAAAGACATCTCGAGTTTTGCTTCGAAAAGCATAACCAAATTGTTTGGTTTAGGGTTTACAGTTTAGGATTTCGATTAGTGTAAGTAATGGCATTAGGGTTGTAAACGAGTAGTTCCGGTCCGGGTCCACCATGGACCCGGAACTGTAAAGGAGAAGGTGGAATCGGATCCGGATCCCAAACCGTTTTGGAACCGGTTTCTTGGCTCCGGAATCAAAACCATAGCCATATATGGGACGGGTCTGAATTCGAATCCAGATTTAGATAAAGAATGATATTAAAAAAACATAATTTTTAGAAGAGATTATAAGAAATTAAGTTGATATATCAGGTCTCGGGTCCACAGGTCCGAACTAAGGTGGAACCGCACTCAGACCCATTTACTTATCGAGGCCTAAATAAGGATCCAGACCCGGTTTTTAATGGGTCGGAACTTTCTGGTAATCGGAGAATCGGGTATCCATTTACATTCCTAAATGGCATGGTTGGAGATTGACTCTTTCTTAACCAATGATTTTAGGGCTCGAAGTTTGGAGTTCTTGATCAGAAATCTAATCCCAAATTGAATTATTGACTAATCAGAGCTAAACAAATATTTATGCCAATTTATAATGGTAGATGGGCATTTGAGGGTTTGAATTGGTCATAGGTGGAGCCCATTATTAAATACTAAAAGGTGTGTTCTACGGTATTTGCAATGCTAACATGTATCTTCAAGAAGTTTCATTTTGAAGAACTTCCTTTTTCTTTCGATATTTTTAGATCAATTATTTCTCCAACCCTTTATGCATGGGGAGTTTTTTCTTTTCTTTTCAATTGGAGACTACGTATTGTTCATATGCAACTCAACTTAGAGCTCTCTTTGATTAATATATCAATAGAAGTCTAAGAGAAGTGGAAAGGTCTTATTGCAGATTTGGATTAGATAAAATTAACATTCTTGATGAGTGTCAAGTAAGGCCCAAGTAAACCCTTTTTTATGGGTTTTTTTTCCCTTTTTTTTCCCTGGACAAGTAAACCCATTGAGGTCAACCACATATGAACAATTTGTCATCTTCTCTTAATGGTGAAAATTTCAACTTTTGCATTGCACATGTTGTTTTCTAATTCTAATGTCAACCCATATTTAAGTGGATGGACAGCAGTAAGTATTTTGGAGATAGATAGCATTGATTTGCTCCACATTCATTAAGGACTTTATGGAGTGGGGTTAGTGGATTAAACCATTTACTCTTCATCAGTTACACTCATTGTGCCTTTTTAGTTGGATGATTAGATGAAAAGAAGATAAAAAAAAAAAAAATGTTTTAAAGTCACATCAAACAGCAGATCAGTTAATAAAAAGTTTTAAAGTCACATCAAACAGCAGATCAGTTAATGCTTGGGATCAATATGCAATTCAGACCATGAGGTGGTACAGTTTGTAAGTGTTCAGTTTGCACAAGTTGGCCCCAAGGTTTATTAACTATCCAAATCATTGATATAATGGGCCCTGATGTCTGTAAGCCAGCAAGAGAACCTATGAGCTTGGAAGATCACATTTCATCTATGTTTTCTCCTTTTGAGAAGTTGGTTGTTTGGTGCATTTTAATTACATTTAACTTTCTTCAAATTCTTTTGCCACTAAGAGGAAGAATAGGATTGCCTTGCCCCATCAGAGGAGTTTCTTTTTTTTTTTTTTTTTTTTTATTCATTTATGATGGATGATATTTTATTATGAAATAAGGGAATTTTTTTTTTGTGGGGGTCCACTTGTAAGGTTCATGTCTTTTAGCCTTTTCATGGAGGGGCCTTTGAATTTTTACCCCAAGGTAAAAGTGCAATTTTCTTCTTCAAACCAATGATGAGTGTCTGATGCTCAGCATATTACCATTGCCAGAAAATGGGGGGCCCAGGGAGTAGGGCTGTAGGAAAGGTGAAGCACCAGTTGTCACTTATCATTAATACTTGCCCATACATGCATAAATGGAGAATAAAAGATGAATAATCACATATCACTTTAGTAATCTAAATCCTACGAAAGTCAAGACTCCATTTACATTTCTGCTTATATCCTTCACCTCCTATTTGTTAATTTTGAATTAATATAATTTTAATCGGATCTACATAAATATAAGATTGATCTGAATAAGACAACATAAATTTGAAATTAAACGCATACCTGACTCCATTGCTTTCGACTGATCTGAACCGCAACATTTGATTGGGAATTTTCTACACTCCTATATATATTACGGCCTTTATATGTGATATCGATTAGGCAATCAATGTATTGTGTAGAGAGTAGTTGTAACCCCTAAACCCTATATATAGGTTTTTCCTAGACAACTTCATTCCCATCGTAGAGTCCAAATGTTATTAGGATTTAGATTTCTCTTAGCATAAGAAACTCGATTAGGTTAGCAAGTTTCCATAAGTACCAAGGACGGCTCTCTCTCTCTCTTAAGGATACTTACTAATGTGTGCTGGTCTTCTAAAATGGGGGACCCACATGGGCGTGTGTTCATTGGTCACACTTAAAGCCCAATTATTCTAACACTATCTCCTTAATAATTCTTCAATGAAGCTCATTTGTACTTGCCTTATACCCTTGATCCCTCATTTCTCTAATAATTTTTGGGTGAAACACATTTTACCATGAATTCATATGTATTCAATTTTTACTAGCATGAAGCCCCTGTGCATCGCACATGTTAAGTCCCGAATAATATATTAAAACTAATATCTCATTCTTATAAATCTATTTATAACAAATTAATTAAAAAATTCAAATCAATTCATCGCTTAATCCACGTCAACATACACAAAATAAAGTAATCATATGCATTTATGCTCATTTTGTATACTAAATAAAAACTTTAAAAATAACCTTAATTTATAGAGTTAGAAGTCATCTCTTTGAATTGGGTTACATCCACACAAATGGGCCCAAAAAACATTTTATTGTAAAGGCACATATTTAGCCCAAGAGACACATTTTTATTGAAAATGCATGTTTTTGAAAGGACACATCCACAAATGGGCCCCAATAAGCTGATGTGGCTTCTCCTAAGGCTAAAATTGAGGAGTTTTTTGAAGGTTTTTTTTTTTTACAACCAACATTCAGCTCTAAAGAGAGAGAATGGAACAAAAGGGTGGAGCTCATAATCACTCATTTGGTCATCTTTCAATGGAATATGGATGGTTGTATTTTCTTTCTCAATCCCAAGTTTAAGATTCTCTCATAGGGAGACTTGATCTGAATGCACCACCTATCATGGGGCCCACCACCCCACTGTTCTGACCACTGAACTGTGGGCCCTACTGATGAAACTGACAATCCCAAGCAAACTGTTCCTTTATTCCTGAACTATGGAAAAGAATAAATTACAGAATAATAGTGGGAAGAACATAAGACTTTCACATTCATAGCTTTTAATGGTATACAGTGGCTTTGGGGAATGTGACATCCAATAAATTAGATTACATCTGCAAATCTACACACTGAGTGGTATATTTTAGTTTCTGTTAATGGGCTGGATGGAAAGGAGCAAAGTTTGCCCAAGCTCACATCCCTCTAATATTCAGGCCCAGCTCTCATCTAAAGTCCTGTAAGATAGCTCCAAAAAAGCTCATTTAGGTAATCTAAGTGGACCTTTTAGTATGATAATTTCAAAGTATTGACGGCCCAATAGGAAATTGTCAAAGACTCATTTGAGATGATTTGGACATTTGAACCCTTAGGTTAAAATCTTGAAGAAGACTGATAATAGTTGAGTTTGGGAATGAAACGCGGAAAGAATGATATAATAGAATACTTAATGCTAAGAAAGAAGTGAATAATTAGAATTCACAAAGTGAATCTAGTTGTAACCGCGATAGCCAAAACACTCAGGCCCACTTGTAAAACTACTGGGCTTTTATCTTGATCTCTTACTCCTTTTGAATTCCTAGGGATTAGAAAAGCATAAGAAAATGACCCAAAGGAGAAGAAGGTTTACTACATGTGTATCTTCATGTGGAGGACCACAGATCCAAGGTGGCCCTTGTCATGATCCACCTAAAATGCATAGGTGGGTCCCACTGACTCTGTGAAAGAAACTTATGAACTTTGTCAGTTTTGAACCATCAGCAGTAGCCATTAATGCAAGTAAACAAGAAGTAAAAAGTATGAAAACTGAGGCTTCTCAATCCTTGTAGGAAATCTGTACCTCTGAAGATATTTCAAAAGGAAGAATCTGATAAAGCCTGGAAAAGTCCCAACATTTGTAGCTCTTTTTCAGTGTTGGGGTTGGAAGGTCAAGGTGGCACTGCCACTGATCTATTTTACCCAAAAACCTTCTATTGAAATGATGCACAGGATAAGGTACCAACTGTTTTGTTATTCATTCAATTTTTCACTTTTAAAAGGAGGAACATAAGTGGTTTTAAATATCAGTCTACACATTTTGTGTCGGCCGATACGTCTGGTTAGTCATTTAATTTTCACAATAAAGGGGCAGAATAAGTGGTCTTAAATATTGATTTACATGTTCCGTATCGGCCGCTATTTATTGATTTGTCAAGAAGTTAATACTATTAGTGTAATAATTGATTCACACCCAAGTCACCGACATGGCCCATGTAGAGCCATATGTTTTTTTTTTTTTTTTTTTTTTTTTTTTTAATAAGGGAAGTTTTTCAAAAAAAGTCCTTAACTTTAGGGTGATTTTCAAAAAAGGGTCAAAAGAATTCAATATTTCAAAACGTATGAAGATTTTCAAGATTTATTTCAATCAGGTCCAATCCGGCAATCTATACCCACCGCCGGCAACTTTGTATAAACAAAAACTCAAAAGGACAAAAGTAATCTTAGTGAGTAGTAAAAAGGAAAATTTCAAAACAGTCCTAAACTTTTTAGGTGGTTTTCAAAAAACGACCAAGGAATTGAATATTTCAAAAAGGTAAGAAAGTTTTCGAGACTTCTTTCACTTAGGTCCTGTTGGAAGATATCCATCCACTGTTTGCAGTTTTTTTTTTTTTTAATTCAAAACGAAAAAAATCCATTTGATTTTATTCCTTCTCCAAAATGTCGGACCAGATCACTTTTGATTGTTCCAAGTCACTTATATAACACAATGCATTGATTGCAGTCAAATTCACGTTAATAATTACAGTGCCCAAATATTGGATTGATCACGACGTGAAAATTGAAATTAACTATTGACTAGATTAATAATTAGAGTACTCACTAAGGGCACTTTTGTCCTTTTAAGTTTTTGTTTATACAAAATTACCGGCAATGCGTATGGATCGCCAGATTGGACTTGAGTGAAAGAAGTCTTGCAAACTTTTATATATTTTTGAAATATTGAATTCTTTTGACCCTTTTTTGAAAATCACCTATAAGTTAAGGGCCTTTTTTGAAAATTTCCCTTTTTATAATAATCGAGGGTATCTCCCGCCCAGAAGCTTTTGGCATGAGACCGAGAGATGATCAATTCTGGACAGCCAAGAACTAATCCCTAAAGATACATGCAAACCCTCCTATCTACATGCACCGGATAAAACTACACGAGACCTCTCTATTTCTTGAGACGCAGAGTCCTTGACGAATGGAGGGCCATATGTAATTATGTATCTCTACTGATACAAACTATTGTGTTATTTTTTTTTTCTGTGTAAAATTCGAATCACACCGTAACAGCCGATGTGATGATTTGTATCACCGATATGACCGATATGTATCGTTTTGCTAATGTTCTGCCGACATAAAGCTAGGGTTTTTCATGGGCCAGATCAGGTTGGAGTCAAGCTTGTCCTAGCCTGGCCCATTCAGTTTTCAAGACTAGAATCCAGCTCAAGTGCCATCCAATGGGGTTGGGACTATGGCCCAGTGCCAGCCCATTTGTAGAATAAACACCTTTGCGATAAATGTGTCCTGTTGGGATTAGCTTTTAAGTATTATTCGTCCCGGGGCCCGCCTAGTTAATTATCAGGCCTAATTATGGGCCACGCCTAGAAGAGAACCGAAAACTAGCCCACTGTAGGTTGGCCTCGGGCTGGCCTGGGCCATGAGCAAGCCTAAACTGGGCCCCATGAACGCCTCAAAAATGGCCCATTGATGCAGCACCAAGAACAGGAGCCCAAAAAAATGGCAGGTGCACCTTAATTGCCCTATTTCAATGCAACAAGCTCGGACCAGTGTTTGAAAACCTAAAAAAAACTGACTCAATCATAAAGTTCATGTAGCGAGTCAACTCAAAGACTCAATTGTTCCTTGGTTGGGTCACAAGTACTCTGATTTTTGGGCTGAAAAATATCATTTTCATACCAATATGAGCTGAGTCACCAAGTCTTTACTCAGTTTCCAGTTTTCAAATCCTAGTCTTCATAAATCTGATTCGGTCCAAGGATGGGCACCCAGGGACTCGACTCGACCAGATATAAACCAGATTATGGAATCCATTTGTGGGTCTCATATATTCGGATCTGGATTTGAGTTCTAAACATTGGGTTCCTATTTTTTTCTTCTTTTGGGTGGAGGGGGGGTTCAGATCCAACCATCTACAACTAGAGCTGAGTCGACTCAGCCGAGTTTATTTACTGTAACTAATAATCAGGGCTGGATCTAGCCATGGGCCTAGAAGCCAGGCCCAGATCTAACCCATCAGGTTTTCACCAATGCGAATGGACTGGGCTGTTGAATCAAAGGTCAAATTTTTTTCTTTAATATGAAGTCGTTAAACTTCTGGGTAGGGATGAAGGGGTTCGAGGCATGTAATTGACCCTAAACTTCTCAATCCTCTCTTATTGCTTTTTTTTTTTTTTTTTTTTGTACATTGAGAAAAACTTCAGAAAACAAAGCATCAAAAGCAGAAAAAAGAAACCTATTTCTCAAGTTTTGCAGTAACAAACTTGATAGAACTGTTCTTCCTCTGTTTATAATGAATTTTCCCTGAGCAAGGTTCTCTTGATTTGCAGCACATCAACCCCTGATGAGTGGCAGCCCGATTGCAATGACAATGAGAGTTGAAGGGACTCCAAATTTAAGATGGCTCCAAAAGGAGAGGGTGTAGCTAAAGGACTGAGCACGGCGGGCCTGCTCGCAAACTATCAAGTTTGCAGCAGACCCCAGCAGGGACAGATTCCCAGCCACTGTGCTCACCCATGCTAGAATCAGCCATGCCTTCTTCTCATCAGCTGCAGAAATCGCCGCCGCAGATGCTGCCACCCGTGCCCCAAGCAGTAGTACTGAGGCATGAAAAATGTTAGGCAGCAATGTGTTAGATATGCGCATATGTACACACACACACACACAAATATCTATATATCATTTTATCTATGACCCTTGATTTGGGCACTGCACTTTCAGATGAAACACTGCGCTGCTCATCACTTTTCCTCGAAGTACCAAATCTTCTACCACCAACAAAGTAGACTTCCAGTTATAACCATCCTTTCCTTTTTTATGTTTTTCTGTCTCTTTCAGCATAATGAAATTCCCTACAAAAATTCATTCCTACTTGTGTTTTGGCCTTCCTTCTTTTTTGTTGGTTTTTCAGCCTCCCTTTACTCAGTTTATGGAAAGCTAGCATGAGTTGTGATTGGAGCACATACATGGCCCCTTGTCAATAATTTTTGGGTGGGAATTCTTCGATCTTCAACGTTTTCAATTTCAAGCACTGGATGCAGGAGACCGTCGATTCCTTCAAAATTTCTACTATTTGAATTATTGGTTTCCAACCATGGAAGATTTGGTCTTATTCTTAACCTTTGGCTTGGGGGTGTGGATTTCATCCATAAGTTGGCATTGGCAGTCTTAAGTTTTCTTCTTGGGGGTACTTGGAAGCAGTCTTTGTAGTAAATTCGAACTACCATTACCAATAGAAGTGAGTTTAGGTCTTCATTATTTTGCTTCTAAAGCTATTTAAGGCCTGTTGATCTATCTAACATCTTCACCTATATTGAGCAATCATTAGGGTCCCCCTAGTTTTCCATGGAATCGTGGAAAACTCAATTAGTTTTTCCACTTTTCATTCAAAAAACAAAAAAATGGCCGCACCAAATATAGTTTTTACTATAGCAAATGGTTTTCCCCTTTATATGCTTTTTCCGCAGAAAAGCATGTACACAAACATGCCCTTAAGGCAGTTGATTTGTCCAAGTTTTAGGTGTTGCCAATAAGAACTTGTAAGTGCAATACAATGAAAGACAACGTATTGCGGTATTTGACAAACTCGGGATTGGCATAGAACTCCTACACCCTCTTTGAGGGGTGCCCAGTATTTATATTAATGTTCACAATGTACAATTACATGACCTATCTAAGGATTTGGTCCATGATAGACTAGAATGGAGAAACAAAATCGATGTAGCCCACCCCCACATAGTTGAAACAAGGCTTTGATGATAGTGGTGATGACTGATGAATGTATAACAATACAAATATTTTTTAGGAAGTTTTTAAAGAAAGTTTAAAAGAAAGGATATGTCCAAGAGTAGTTTAAGAAGAACTAGTTTACAAGTAGTCATCTAGAGGGAATCATTCTTGTAAAGGTAATTATGCTCCGCTGGTGTACCAGAATTGGTACTCTCTTCACAATTTTGTAATACTTACACAAAAAAATAATGCCATAAAATAACAGGACAAACTTTTATGTTACTTTTAGATATTTTAGAACAAAATTTCATAAAATTTTACAATTTTATGACATGTTCTACGATGCATGACATCTGCTTTCTTACATTTTATGATCCAATCCAACCTTATAGTTTTAACATGATGAGCTTAAAAGTGGTGTCTAAAGTTCAAGGAAGTGGCATGGTATGGAACAAGATACAATCTCTCATCAAATCTTAATCAATACCAAAAATTTATTCCACAACAGAAAACAGGACAAAAATAGAGTTCTTACCAGTCGGTACATTGGAAGCGAAAATTTGAGAGGACAAGTATCACAAGAGCAAGCAGTGCAATCCCACCAGCATGATCAATCCGTGCATAAGGTTCCATGGCATCCCATACCGTGCTCGGTATTCCCGTTTTGTTGAACCCCTCAATAGTTATAAACATTCCACAGAAAAATATCAAGAGTGAATAAGAAACCTGGTTTGAGATAAATGCCAACAAAAGGCAATGTTAGATCAAAATGTGTGGATGGGGATTTAATTATAAAACCTCAAGTAGAAGAAAAACAAAACAATAGGTAACTCTCGTTCACTTCAGGATTTTCAGGTTTTCATTGTAAGTTTCTTGCTAAGGTTCTAGAATTGGTTATCCTTTTTTCCCAAAGAAAAAAACAACATTTAGGAAGCTATTTAAGGGTGGCCTTCTAATTGATTATAAAGTCTGGTGGAATATACTTTTCCTATGCTCAAAACAATACCGACAGTAAAGTCTTCTAATGATTTAGAATGTAAAAATGCAGAAAAAATGTATCTCATCTAATTTCATTTCTGATTATCACAGCTCCCTGAAAGCATGCAAGAACGCCTGTTTAAACTGCTTATCATTTGAGTACATCCAAGCACACTTTAAAAAACTCATAGTATCCTTGACAGGCACGGATCATTGTCATTTTCAATTCCAAAATCAAAGAATACTATTGAAGTCTGCATTTTTTTAAAAGAAGACTAGGGGAAGAAAAAAAACTAGGAAACAAAAGAAGACTAGGTAAGTAACAAAAGATACAAAGAATCGTTACAGATTGCCATTGATTGCTGCAAAGATCTAGGAAACCCACATTCTTTTCACTACAAATATCCTAAAGAAAAAAATGAATTACCTGAACCAAATCATTACTTCAAAGCAATAGTGGCTGCAGTACATCAACGAAACTTAGATGTCCGGTATATCCCCAGTGTCAGCAGTATTTTGGATGTGTTTAGTGTAAGGAAAAGAATGATAGATACCAGTAACTTTCAGCCAAATTCATAGGTGTGCAAATGAAGTGGCAGACTCATTGGGGAACAAATCTGGGATAGAAGGAGAGATACCGTTTAGTTCTTTACCACTGTTTGCTTGCAAAGGTATACATTTTGGTTTTTCCTTTACAGTGGGTATACTTGTTTAAGCATGGGCCCAACAGTAGATGACAAACATTTTTCTTAGAAAAATTATGGTGGATTTAAGGTGAAAAGATTAGGAAGTACAGCTGCAGGACCAACAATGCTTTGGGGACAGAAAATATTGGATTTTCTTAAAAACACTAGGCTAGTAAAGCTGCAGCACCCAAGCCTAAGGAAGGCACTAACACTGAAAGAGAAAGATACTGGCTGGTAAAGATTACAATTATGAAAAGCACATGACAGTATATAACTCTTATACTATATTAGCATTGTGTGTAATTATTTCATCCATCATCATTGAAGCCTTATCCCCTCTCTTTGGGGACAGCTTTATGAGTTCATGCTTTTCCTCTCAACCAAACTTAAGGCCATATTTTCTGCAACACCACTGTCTAATTTGTCATTCCTCTACATATGGGCTAAAAAAGAGAAATGCTCAGTATATGGAAAAGAATGACAAATGGAGCAAAAAAAGAGATCATATATCTGTTAAAACCGTGGACAGTGATCTTTGGGCTCTTTTCCATATCATGTCTCTGCCATTTCAGTCAGAGAATATCCGAGCTGCATATTCCAACTTTGCTGCAAGTGTATAAGACATACTTTATGGTCAAAGAATATGCAAGCTGCATATTTCAACTTTGCCGCTGGCGTATAAGACATACTTTATGGATGGCAGTCACCCTCACAAGATACTCAAAGATACTCATCCTATTGTTACTCAGCATCGGGTTGAAAAAAGGGAAAAGAACATACCTGAAAACCATTAAAATTCGAGGCTATAGATCAAAGAGTTAGTAAGATTTGATGGAGCTGATTTTTCGCCCAAACCTAGTCCATAATGAGATCTTTCCATCCCCCCTACCCCAATAATCAAGATCAAGGTAGGGCCCACTATCAGGTGTGCACCTAGCATATGGGGGCGCACACGCGCAGAGAGAGAGAGAGAGAGAGAATTAGCAGGAATGTCCTAGTTGTTTTGGAGCAAGGAAAGGAAAGGGTTGTGGAACCTACCTGGGGTAGGGTGGGGCTAGATGTCAGAAATTAAAATGTGAATTTAACAGATTGAAGCAAAACCACCATATTTAGAGCTGGAACTCTTTTGTCATGTAGGAACTTCATTTTGTTCAAAATTCCCGCTTGATTTTGATCCATTGGAACAAACGCTTGAAGTAACATACCAGATTATCCAAAAGTTTTTATTAGTTTATTTATTTACTTTCTGAATGGAATATCATGCGAGTTGTAGGGTAAATTTGCATGATTGACTGTATTTGGTACTCCTTTTTTGCCTCCTTTTGTCATACTTTTTTGCATTGTTTTCCATTCAGTTTATGGTTTTCGGTTCTCTGGCATGTGGTTGATGGTCATATGAATTAAACCTAGATCTACTTTTCTATTGAATCTAGCAATCATGTTTTAATTTTTTTTTAAAGCAATTAATTCTTGGTTTATTATTTTTCTGACTTTGGATATTTCTCCGTGTTTTACTCCCAAAACATGAACTAATTTGTTCTAACCATACGTTTGAAGGCTGATTATGAATTGGACGAGGTTGGAAATATAATAAATATGTGAGTTAATGCATTCTGATACAAATCCATCAAAGATTAAGGCTTTTCTTTCCTTTTTTTTTAGGAATTTTTCTCTTTTTTTTTCCTTTTTCTTAACTTTTTAGGATGATTCCAATTTTTCCTTCTCTCTGTTTTACACTAAATTGTTTTAAAGATTCACATATCAAAAGGTTAGAAACAGCTAATAGTTGAAGACATTCCATCAAAGAGGTGGTTTATCAGATGGTCAGTTTGGATTGAGCAATAGATTCATCATAACCTACGAGTAAAATGGTGTGTTTGGATTGAGCAATAGATTCATCATAACCTCTACTAGTAAAATGGTTCACACCATTTTGTAAACAGTAGCCAATGAATGGTGCACACATAAGAACAAGTTTGAAAAAATTGATAGAAAAGATGATTATCCATTTGGATGTAGGTGCTGCATAATGCATGTGGCTCTGTGATTGAAAATTATGTAACATGGAATGCTGATTTTCCAATTTATCAGCTCCAAATCAAATTTGAGATTCCGTTAATGATACTTTGGAGCAGAAAATGCAGAAAAGCAGTATCTTCTGTGACGCTCAGATGCATATCAGAAACATAAAACTATGCTCAGCACAGTAACAATTCTGGGTTAATCAATCCAAATCCAGTCTAGCCTCCAAGATAAGATTAAGATGATAGTTACAGTGCTCACCTTCTCCAGACATGGTTGAGCATCCTTGAAATCAAGTACAACAAGTGCAAGTGCAGCCGTTATTGCAGTCCATGACATGTTTAGCCCCATCAGAAGAGAAATCAACATTCCAATAGTTACAAGATAAACACATGTTTTCCATAACAAATGCTTCCATCTCTCAATCCTACCCTCTTTCTCACTAGCAGACTGAAAAGAAGCCACATCTATATGACCATTCGTCGGACTGCTGCTCAACCCGCTGTTTGGTATCCTCCTTGAGGAATCACCATCCTCTCTTATTTGTGAAATTCCGGCACCTCCTGTCTCATCTTTTGACACATTCAAACTCCTTTCGGACTCAATTCCACTGCTTGATGCTCTCCATATATCACTTTCACTCTGATTGAATCGATTTCTAAGAGTCTCAACATGGCCTGAATTCACATTATCAGACAGGCTTGAGACCATAGCACCCCACTCCTGAGAGTTCATTGAAGTAACATGTGACATTGTTGCAGGTGAAAATCTATGAGAAGTGACATTATCCTCAGCAATCGCATCGTTCGGAGCGGCTTCCTCATCCTTTTCAATCGACAACATCCTCCAAAAGAAGCATAGAAGTAAAACGACATTCATCACCACTCCAATAAGCATTGCGGGAAGAATCCCGACAAGAAATTCCCCAAAGGAAATCTTACTTTGAACAGCAATGACTAGATTCTGTGGGTTGCCAATTGGGGTTGCCGACGAACCGATGTTCGCGCTGGAGGCAAGTGCTAGCAAGAACGGCTGTGGTGGCAGATTGTTCTGCTTTGCAATTTTAAGAACAAATTCAGTTAGAACAACACAGCTGGTGTCATTCGTGAAAAGCGCGCTGGAAATGGCTGAAATTAGGCAGGTTCGGCAGAGCAAGTCCTTACCGCCCCTGCTCTTCCATGAGAGGACCCTACCCAAGTACTGGAACATGTCAGCCCGTTCGAGGTAGACACTGACAACCATGGTCCCAAAGAGAAGGCCAAGGATTGGGAGGTCAATGGCGGCATAAGCTTGATCAGCGGAGATGACACGGAAGATGACCATAAGCATGGCTCCCAAAAGGGAGCCAGCTGTTCTTCCAACAGGGAGGAAGGGGACTGCAGGGAAGACGGCTAACACCCAGAAGATTGCAAAAGCAATGGAGCCTAGAACTACTTTTACAGTTGGTGCCATGGCCATGTTAAGGAGCTTAAGAAGGCTACTACAGCTCCCACAGACAACACAAAGCACAAGAGAATCAAAGCAATGAGTATGTTCTATTGCTTTCTTGCATTGATACTTACTCCATGTGGAGATTCTAATAAGCTAAGATAAAAGACCCAGGAACCAGAAACATCATAATCTGAATAACTTTTAAGTTCTGAATCTCTGCTACTTGGTATCCTAAGAAGCGCAAATGGAAGAAAACCAGAATCCAGAAGAATTATATACTCATGCAATTCAAGCTGTGGTTTCTTTGACATGGAATTCTAAGATGCTAAGAAGAGAGCAGAAACCAGAAACATCAAAACATCAAGCAATGCAAGTTTCAATTCTCTGCAACTTAAAGAAACATCAAAACCTCAATAAAAATCAAAGCTTTGATTCTCTACAACTCGGATCCTCAAAAATACTAATGAGAATACCAGAATTATTATACAATCAAGAAACCCAAGCTTTGATTCTCTTTAACTTGAACTTCTGGGAAGTTATGAAACAAAACTAAACATCAAGGGGAAAAAAAAAACCCCACCTCTGATTAATCCCAGCAAAGTAGAGATACTCAACAGAAAGTAAATTAAAGACCCCCCAAAAAAAATTCTAAGACTAAAAAAATCTATACTTTTATTATCTCAAAAGCCCAAAAATCTCACTTCTATTTTGTCCACAGAATTATTAAAATGATCTCCCAGGCCCTGTTATTTTTTTACCCCAGATTTTGATCCTAAAACTATTTTATAAGAAAACCCAACCCCCCCAAAAAGTCAATGAAAAAGAAAGAAGATATATACAAAAATCAACAGCCAATCAAACCTGAACCTTTTGCAATCTCTAGCATTGCTGAAAACGTTATATCTGCAATTAGAGAATCATAAAATCCCTTCAAATGAAGTAAAATAAAGAACCCAAACACCAAAATTCAAGTTCCAGGAATCCAGAAAGAGATATCTCTATAAACAATCATAATTTAACTGTACAATTATACCTGTCCCAGAAGGGTGTTGAAAGTTGAATATATTTCATTGTTCTTAGCTGCACATGAACCGCGCAAGTTACTCTTTTTTTATCCATTCACTTGGTTTGGTAGCTTGAGGGTTTACTTAAATTGCTGGTCTCTCCCAATTTGTACAGGGAAATTCTATTTGCACCGTGGAAATAACTAACCTTTTTTTAAAAAATTATTACCAAAATACCCTTATGTGAAATGACAAAAACACCCATGAGCTTCATCTTCACTGCAAGTGCACGATTGTGAAATCCCGTACATATCTCATATGCATGGCTGTGAAACGTTGTGCACATAATATATGCACGGGGTTTCACAGTCGTGCACTTCTTTATGTACACGAACTTGAAACTCTGTGTACCCCACCACCAAACGATACACATGAAGAAAGAGGAGAAGATGGTCGCTGGTGATGGTAGGGCAAAGAGGGGAGCTCACTAGAGAAGAGGGTGTTTTGGGTATTATTGAGGGTGGATTCAGCAAAAATGGCCTTTTTATTTTTTTAGGTGTGTTGAGCTTAGAAAGTGGGTGGGCTCAGCAAAGCATGTGGGTGCAAATAGAATTTGCCATTTGTATGGTCCTATTTCCAATTTTCGATGCTTCAAACCATCATCAGAGCTATTCATTGGAAAAGTGGTGGACCCATGATTTTTATTTGAGGGATGCAGACCATAATAGGTAGTTTGGTTTCAGAGGCAAATCAAGAATTTTCATGTGTATTTTAAGGGCGTATTCGCTATTTTTATTGAATTTTTTGAAGTACGCCACAGTTTAACGGGTGCGACCGCATCCGCATAATTGTGCTTGGGTCCGGCCCTATCAACTGGTGAATGTGAGCATTTTGATTGCATGAATCTTCTAATGGGGCCCACATTTCAGTAGATTAGGTTAAAAATGATGTAAAAGCTTTTCCCTACTACGGGCAAAGTGACTGCAGTCTCACCAGATTGTAGACTATTAAATTAAGATGGTATTGTGGGATACCAATCTATTTCCTCCTATGCTAATATAAACATAATGAGATTTGTTTTCAACCATAGGAAAATTATCAATTAGATATAAGATTTTCTAAACTCGCCGGCCATTGGATGGATCTGTTCAGCATCATGCAATGGTGTGTATGGCGGCCCTCGAGTGCACATGCACACACCCGAGGCCTGATGATTGTTTGGGTAATTCACTTGTAAAGTAAATTGAAATAAGAATATATTTAAAGAGACACGAAAAAAGAAAAAAAAAAAAAGATGAGTTATATCATAAAGTACAAATTTTAAAATTTTAGCTGTCAACTTTTTTTCATTTTGTGGTAGCAAAAGGAACATATTTTTTTTTACCATTTTTTTTTAAGAAGCTTTTTGTCATTTAGTGGAACGAAAGAGTAATTTTAGCATTTCTATAACAAAAATATAGAAGTGAATTTTGAAATTTTGTACTTTTGATATGCCCTTCTTCTTTTATTGTGAACATTCACTTTAATTCATTTTACAAGTGAATTATTTAGATTGACCCGGTGAGAGTGAAAGCTCCAAACAAAATATTATTATTTTGAGGAGGTTGAGTGCAAGTTTGTCATTAGTTTTTAACAAAAATAACTAATTGGCCTCAACAGTTGAAAGTGATGTGTTTAGTGGAGCATTGCATGGGTTGACTATTTTTACTGTAGAGTAGGTTCAAGTTGACATCTTCAACCTAATTAACAAACAGAGTTGAGTCAAATTGAGGTTGAGCTTAACCAAGCTCAATTTGGGGATCTCTCATTATGTAATGATTTGGGGAAGAGATGTTTTGTGGATTCAAACTGTTCAGCCAACCACTAATCTCTTTAATTGATATTAAAAGTAACAAAGTAATACACCTATTAGATTGATACTCACTGTTGGATGGACAACATCGAGTCAGGTCAATTTTAAGATGATCACTTTGTATATTTGATCGTTCCATCGATGTGCGTAAGTCTAATTTAAACCCCAATGGGTAGCTCAGTTGGCCTAGGACCACGGTTTGCATCCGGAGATTGTAGGTTCGAAACTGCACTACCACACTGGGGCTACAGGGGAGTTTGCCAGACTTTCCTCTGGGCCCGGAGGGATTAGTCTAGCCCAAAGGGTTGGGAACCCTCCGATAGCCAGAAAATATATATATATATTTGATCGTTCCATCGGTGTGCGTAATTCTGATTATAATGAGATAGTAATTGATTAAACGCGTCATATTAACAAAAGGCGGCGCCCCCATCACCCAATGAGAGTGAGAGATTAACATTATGAGATCAGATAAGCTAATTTATTTTGTAAAAACTTTGATTGTGTAATTGTATTTTCAAAGGAAATCAAGGGTTGTTTTCTTATTGAATTTGCCTTCATATTCTCCTTTCCTAGTTAAAAGGAAGGGGAATAAGCCCACATGTGTGACACTGTAGTTCCAGCAGCAAGTGTGCCACACAGCAAGTGGACCCCAAAACATGGCTTCCAAGAGGTAATATTTGTATAATAATGTTAGGGTTTGACCGTACTGGAGGCCCTGATAGCAACTTGGCCACTAAATGCCAGATCCCAAGCATGTCACAAATATCCTATTAGATTAGACTTCCATATATGGAGAGATTTTAAGTTTTCTTGATTGTTATTTAGGACTGTAGGTGGGGGGTTGACCCAGGTTCACAGACCTGGTCCAATAACAGAAAGACCGAAAGACCGGTCCAGGTCCGCATTTAGATTCGGCGGGTCAGGGCCGAGTCCAAAGGTAATGACATTATGCACCTTGCTCAAGCCCATACTAACATTAGTGTATGATCCATCTCTCCTTTTTTTTTTTTTTTGTTGGTTTCTTTCAAAAATAAAATAAAAGAAGATGACCTTCATAGTCCTTGCATTTGCATCCAAGACGGCAAGACCTAGCCAAATGATGGCTAATTAACTGCAAATGTGTGGAGCCCACTCTACCTACATATAAACATCCATCTAGGCCCATCCAACAATGAAAAAAGGTCACACCAATCTTAACTCTTAACTAAAAGGCTAGCTGGGTTTGGCCAAGTTGGTTAGTCACAGTGAAACTAGCCGAATTAGGTCAGGTTGATTCAACCCCAACGCAAGCCATCTATTAATCAGGTGAGAAATGTCAATCCAAATCCTCACTGCTGTATCAGCTTTGTAGATGCTTCGTTCGAGCAATCTATATATAAGACGCTTAACCCAACTTTGATAGGGTCACAGTTCTACTGCACACTGGTGGAACCCCGTTGGTGGACTTTTGGTGACATGCGCTTTTATTCTTTCTGCGCAAGTCATTCCTTTTAGGATTCAAACTCATGACGAGTTGATATTCATAAAAATTCCCTCGTAAAGGCAACGGAAATACTTTGGGAAAACTTCAAATAAGTCCTTTAAGTTTTTACCTTATTTCAAAAAATGACACAAATTTTAAAACTTTTCAAATTAGTCTATAAGTTTTTTATGAAGTTTTCAATTAAGGACATTTATCCATTTAAAGCTATTTTCCGGCAACTTTTTTCTTCAATTTTTTTAAACTACCGAAATTATCCTTCAATGAAATAAAAACCCCATTTTTCTTCCTCCATATTTTCTTCATTTTTTTTAACTGGCATCCTTATAGTGATCGAGAAAAACTAGCATTTCCACATAGATCGGCTAACTGTAGAGGCTGTCATAACCATGTCATGGCTTTAAATGAAGGTATTCTGGGTATTTTTAAAAAATAAAGATAAAATGCCATAAAAAAATCCCTTTAAACGACCAGATGGCCTTAATTTAAGTTTTATTAAAAAACTTAGGGACTAATTCGAAACGTTTTGAAACTTATGTCCTTTTTTGAAATAAGGCAAAAACCTAAGGCCTTATTTAAAAATTTCCCCAAATACTTTTCAACAGATCCTACCCACTTCAGAACGGGAACTCTTCATAATGGAAACTAGGGCATTGGTGGGATATTCCGGGACCATACTGTCAGCCTAATTAGTGCTTATGTAAGTCAGGCAAATGCTGCTAATATAGCACCTTATGTATACATGGAAGAACTTTACCCAAAAAAAAAAACGTATACATGGAAGAAGATTAAGGAGCTACTTTGACAGATACCCCAGTCAGACGGCCAACCAAGCGGCCCATGTGTTGGCATGTCTTTCCTTTCTCACGTTAATTATATTTCATGATCATTTACTCTGCCTACACTATTCAATTTTCTGGGAGCATATTGCCGCCACCAGCAGGTATATATAGCAAGAGGAAAGTATCATAAGGTTAGTTCCACAAAGTTTTAAGACCAGGTTTATAGTTGTCACAGTAGTTAGATAGCATCGGTTTTGCACTACAACAGTCTTCAGTGATAGTAGTATCAATATCTAGTCTAGTCATGGTAGTAATATCTGGTACAGGTGTTAGCGATGGTCATCAGAAAGAACTTGGTAAGTTGTATTCAGCAGCAGTAGTTGTCTATATCTAATCACCTGTAACTCTGATTATTTTTCAAATGGGTCATTGAAAAGAAGTAGCTGTATCTGCATCTTGTGGAGGCAGTTTGGTTCATAAGCCAAGCACAACTTGGTTCGGTCAATTCCGGTGGTTATCACTGATTTGGTATGGCACAGAGTGAAAGAATTGTAGGCTTAAGAAGAAGAAGAAGAACTCAGGACATCCACAATTCCACATTCAAGATGTTTCTAGTATTTGGCCAATCCGACCGCATTTGATGCGCAGCACCAAGTGAATGACACATGACACAATAAAAAAAAGAGGAGACACTACTACTACACTAGCACAAGAGATGCAAAATAGCAACTGACTGATCTGTGGGCTTTTCCATCAAAGTAAAAAAAGAAAATATCACTCAATATGGTCAAAAGATACAATGGATAGTATTTCACTGGAATATTAGGAAAAAAGGATAGTACACCTATCTCTACTACTATTGAGTCATGGTCCATAAGACGGATGGATATTCTGGTGTATATATACCAAACTGTTCAGCCAAGGTTTGTTCACTGTGCAGCTAAACCCAAAAGCATATCAGAAATCATTACCTACAAGTGCAGCTATTTCTTCATGTCAGAAGCACGAGGAGGAAGAAAGGGAAGAAAATTAGCAGACTACAACACTAGACTCTGAAGAAATCAATCCCCTCAGTTTCATCGTCTTCATAGCGAGGAGCAGATAAAAAAGCCCTCAAGTCCTATCTTGTCCTGGTCAGCAGCATGAATACAGGTTATACAGGTTACTTGATTTCAACTTGATAGACATCCAAGCTGATGACTGGGTTTCGGCCTCTCTGCTTGAATATTATGCAATACGACTTACAAAGAAGAACAGTGAATGAAGCATGTGATATCACACGTCACAGCACATCAGCTGACACTAGGCTGAATAATGGAGAAGAAGCTCCAGTTGTTGGGCCCGGTCTCCACCCCAACCCCAACGACCTTCTCATTGGCCCACCAATCAGGGCCAACAGTAGGACCAATTACTGAGGCTCCCTCTGTGTTGTCAAACTTGAATTCTTTGACTGTTCCAAGGGCATTGGAAGGTTGCTGCTGCTGTTCATCCCCTCTACTTAGGGAAGCTTTCTCCGTGGATCCGTCAGATGTCTCATCAGGAAGGGACCCGCAAGAATTACCTGTTTCACTAAAGCGTCGATCTCCCTCGGCTGTAGCCATTGTTGGATCCGCAGAAGCCTCTGATACAGTTCCATCTAAAGGAGGCGGTTCTTTCACTACACAGACTGCAGCCTCTTCAGCAGTTAACTCGAACGAGACTCTGTGGCCAACAAGCTCATCACTATGAGATCCATTGTTATCAGAGTTGGCAAGAGAAGCCACCTCAGAGATCTGACTCTCCCCTATAGGCAAAGCCTCCTCTGATTTGGGCCGCGCAGTATCTCCTGTCGTGGAAGTGTGATCCTTTGGTTGAACCAACTTGCGGATGGAAAGCCCATCAATGCTCAAAAGCTTGGGAGGCTCGCTCGCACGGAATGGAGGGAAAGAGCAACCGCCCGATGTGAACTCAAGATCGGGGAAGGGAGATGATGTGCCAGAACCTGAAATCACTGAGCTGGGAGAAATGAGATGACCAACAGGGCTCCCTGGGTACAGCTGGTATGACTGAAATTCATAATGAGAAGATGGGAACTTGCGACAGGCCTCAGTGGATTTGCGGGAGGAATCTAGTGATGTTAGCAACTTAGCAAATGGCACCTCAGGTGATGATGGTGTTGTCAGTTGCACAGTTTCTGGAGGGGGTGTGAATGGAGCAGTGGACGGTTCAGTGGTGAGAGTTGAGAAGACAGGAGGTGATACTAATTGGGTCTCATGTGCATAAGGTCCTATTGCAAAAATGGAATGAGGTCCAACAGGGGAGTAGGAATTTGCAGAAAGCGATGTAAAGGATAGTATTCCAGCAGGTGATTGGGTGGCAGATGGGGGTTCTGAATGGAGGAATGAAGCAGGAGAGGAGGGAGGTGCAATGAAAGGAAGTACCAAGGCAGGTGGCTGGGCAGCATTTTCAGCTGTGGAAGGTGCAGCTCCTGACAAAGTTGGTTCAGGAACAAGGACAGCATGGCCAATGCGTTTTTCATGTCGGGATCCAAAACACCAGTATAAACTCAAGCAACCACCCCATTTTCTCCTCTGCTGCATGCAATAACAACAAAGCCAAAAAAATTAAACATACATATATAGAAATATATATATATATATATATATGAAACTGATCGCAAAAACACTAAGATAGGAGAGATCACATGCAAACGCATAACAACCTCCACACACACACACACACAAAAAAAAAGAAGGAAAAAAGAAAATAGAATAGATCACCAACACAGAAATTTGAACATATCTCTACACAAGTATGCTATTATTAAACAGAGACATTTATATAACTCTAATGGACCTCTCTACTGAAAGACATTTTAATAATAGAAAAAAAAATCATCTTATACAGCCTTCAGTATGGTGTTGATGGCAACTAACCACTTGATTTAACACATGTAAGGCCACCTTGCTCAAAACCGCTCACATCACAAATCACCCTCTGCATAGGAATTGTCCCAGCTTCACTAGAGGTGGGGTGATATGCACTATTTAATTGATCATGTGTGGAAAACATACCACAAATTTCACACATGATCAATCCAACAGTGAATCACTTCAGCTAGGGCAAGATTTGGCACATCACCTAGAAGTTTGTCCAGGTTTTATTTTTTATTTTTTGCATAATAAGTTAGAATTTATTGAAAGCAGGAGAAACCCCCAAATACAACAAAACCCTTTCAGCCTCTAAGAATGAAACTAGAAAAGGTCCAAAGGAAACACTCACCTTACGGCCCACAGCCCAGGCACAAGCAATATACACTAGAAATGCATTATTAGAAAGGATCACACTGAGCACACACAAATAAAGCTATACAATGGAGGCACACCAGGGTACAGCAGGGACATGGTTTTAGTACGCATTAAAATGAAGTATCAAATAGGTAAGATAGCAATAATGTCACCTTTTTCTTAAGAATTTGTATATCATAGGTATACAAATAAAAATTCAATAGCATCGCTTTAGTTTATTAGAAAAGTAATGTAAGATTCAAAAATCAATTCTCTTGTTCCATGTTTATTTCACAGTCCCATAAGACTAAACAAAAGAGGTATGAAGGTAGAAAGAAGTCAGTGTAATCTACTTGTTACATTCTAACCAACAACCAGTGTTTTAGAAGTCATTGGGAGTTACAACTTGAGGATTGCCTCAGCAGCTCAGCCTCAACACAGCTTCCCAGAAATGCCCCACACCTCACACCTGAGGCTTGGGTTGCATTAGGGCATACATCTTATCAAATAAGGCATATTTAAGGCATTCACCTCAAATGAAGCAAGCACTCTAGTCACACGTCATATCAGGGGCATTAGGCATATGCCCCATTAAAACTTATTTTCTTTCTTGGAAAAAAGGAGAAATTCTTTATGATTTCTAAGCACTTAAATATATTTTTTTTCAAAAAAAAAAAAGACTGTTATAACTAGATTTAACTTAATTCAACCCTAATTAAATCGTTAAAGGATTAAAAACTGCCAAACCAGTATTCTTTCTTATTTTTATAATAGATTTTTTTATCAACGTATTTATTTATCTATTAAAAAGGCATGCTCATGAGGCTTACACCCCATGCTTTGAGCAATTGCAACTTCTCCCCCACTCAATGTTTTAAAGCATTGCCACCAATACATACAAATATGGAGGCTAATATAAAATTTTCTACATTGCTTATGGTCTAGCTGCATACATTGTATGGAATCATTAGGAATTCATATTTAAATAGGTTCTAACAATGGAATATCAAAGAGGTAAGGAATGAAGGATCTAAGGTGGAAATGTCAACAGGACCCTCACTTACCTAAGAATTGGTTGTGATGGCTGTGTAATCATTTCCTACAAAAGAAGAGACTATTCGAGGCCTTCGTGGAATTTCAACTTCACTCCTGCAAACTGCAGTTTTAGCCCCCTTTTATATGAAACCGTAGCTAAGAATTCCTAGGAAATAAATACAGAGCAAACCAGAATGGCCCTTTCTAAGATGATTCTGTTACACTAAATGCTCACTATTGGCCAAGTAGCCTTAAAGCTTGAAAAAACTTAATGAAGCCTTATGACCTAGTCACCCGAGTAGCGATTAGATACAAATGGATCACTACTAAAATAGGAAAAAAAGTGAAAGAGCTTCGAAATGGGGAAAAAAGGTAAGAGCTTCCAACTGATTATAAGTTTCTAATAAAAAAAGTAGATTACTCTATGATAAATCAATATAATATAGATTCACGATCATCATCTTAGCCTTATCACATCTAAGCTGGCTCAATAAAACATAGACTAAAATATATAATTAGCACCTAGAGATTGTCACTTTTGAAACTTATTCCAACAGTTACGAGATAAAAAAATACTCATGAGATAAAATCACAGTGAACATCATCGGTTATGCCCAATATTCTCTATTTGTTTTGACACAAATGTAGGCATTTTTTTGTCTCCTTACCATCCATTATCAGCAGGTTTTTGGATAGCATTCTAAAATTATGGGATCCAAATCATGCACACTGAGGGCCTGTTTGGCAAGTCTTATCTAATCAAAATAGATAAGTTCCAAATAGACCATTTTTCAAATCGACCATTTGGTAAGACATGTAGAAATATCTTATTCAATTAGATCTATTTGAAAAAACTTGTTTGGTAAACATACAAATAAGAGCTTATTACGAGGGAATTTCTTGTCTTTTTCTCAAAAAAGTTATTTACATACAGTTAGAGTAATAATTTAGTAATTAAGGATCAGACACGATTATTTATATTCAGTTGCAGTCAATGGACATATGAAAAAAAATGCAATATCCCACGTGTAAAATGCCCACCCATAATGAAAAATACAAGCACCACCCATCAATCTCATGAAAAACACATATGCAGTATCTTCAATGAATAGTCAGTCTCCACTTTCACAGTTTCACCAAAAAACAAAGAAAAGAACGCAATGCCCACCCATAAATTTCATACTTCACCCTAAGAAATTTCACTTCTCTGCCTATCTAATGTTCATCCATCAATGCCCCAAAGTCTACTTATCCATTTATGATTTAAACATTTCTTCACCTTTGGATTTACACACCATTGGATTCGTATAAAAATCTGAACAATAAGGTCATCACCAAGTGTGGTCCCGCCGAAGTAGGGTCCTGGGAGGGTCTAGACTGAAGCCAGACCTAATTTTGGCAATTTTTGCACAAAGTGGCTGCTCGCGGGTCTCGAACCTACGTTATCACGCATGGCACCCGAGACTTTTACCATTGCACTAAAGCAATGACCCTTCATAAAAATCTGAACAATAGAATACAAAAATGAGTAGAAAATAAAAACTTGTATGTAATATTTCAATCACACAATAATAATAATAATAATCAAATCCAATTTTACATCACTCTACTGGCTATTGGATTTAATCAAGAAAATGTATCCAAAACTCAAGAATAAAATACAAAAATGAGTAGAAACTAAAAACCCAAATGCTATATTTCAATCACATAATTAAAAAAACATCAAATCCAATTTTTCATCAAATCAGATGAGTAGAAATGAGTTTTTCATCAGACCTACATGCCATTTTTCATCAAAACATCAAATTCAATAGTAGAAATGCGGGGGGGGGGGGGGGGGGTGGGTGGTGGTTTCCAAGACAGTAATCCAAAATGTCAGAAACAGGATGTAGAGATCTAAGCCATCTTCTCTGAAGATGGAGATGGTGATTCAAAATTCCTATTTAAGAAATTTCACTTCTCTAGGTATAAGCCCATCTTCCAAGAGGATCCTCTCTATTCCAGAAACATATACCTCAAAATCTTATATTAAAGGCGTGGTCCATCAGATCAACGACGTCAAGAAAGGTGTCAAAACAAAAGATGAATGAAGAAAGAAAATGGAGAAGCAAGAAAAGAGAAGAGATCAACATTGAAGAGATCACCAAGATTTGGAGCGGATGTGTGACTCTCGGCTTTACTAGGGTTTTCTCAGGAAGACAAAAGAGGTGAGATGGGAAGTGGTGTACTTTTATATGGGTACTATTGTCATATGATAAAACAACTGAGGGTAAACTTGTACAGAAAAAAAAAAATGTGGTTTGTCTTTCCACTTCAAATGTCAAGGCTCCGATTGAATTCTCACCCAAAACACAACTTCTTCAAACGAAGGAAATTCAACTTAAAACCATTTGAATTAGACATTTGCTCTGAGGTTGCTAAACGGTCTAAGCTCTAAAACACTAAAAACTCAACTTCAATTGGTCTTAAGTCAAAAAAGAGGTTAGAAATGGACTTGCCAAATGGCACCTAAAAGGATAAAACACATGTTACCATTTACAAACAAAGGAATGATTAATAATAACCTGCAATATCAAATTTCGAAGCCTAGAAATCTTTTCATTTAAAAGATATGAGTTATGTAGAATGTTCACCTCTGAATTCCCAAGATGGACAATGAATTACGATATATTAAGTAGCGAAGTTTATACATCCATATGCATATATAGATACACGGTAGTAAAGAACACGTACCAGGCTCTCTAATACACACATCTCTTAAAAAAGAAAGAATTAAATATGATTTTTTATAGGTATTAATGTATAATGATTGTTGCAAATTATAAATATAAAAAATAATAGATTTTGACTACTGGTTTCCAGATTCAATCCAAAACCAGGGCTGATCTAAGATGAGTCAGGCTCCTCCAATTCACTATTGCCAAATAAATCTCCAATAATATGCATGAGTCACAACATTGGATAAATAATGACATTTCATATTTCACTTACTAGAACCAAATCTCACATTTCCCAGCACATCAAGCAAAAAAAATTAAAAAATAAACCATGAAGTGGACCTGGGAATAACACAGGTGCCATGGCATCCACAGCCTGTAAGGGCAACTGGTGGTCAAATCCCAGATGTTTCTGGAATCCAACCTTTCCGCGGGTGATAAGTTATGGGCCCCTCACTCAGTTGCACCACCCTAACACTGCATCGAATCTTCATGACTTATAAGAAATGAACTATAAAACCATGTTTAGGTCCAATTTGATCAACAACAGCATTTGGTTGATGAGTCACCATTTTTTTTTTTAAATACCAAGACCTAAAGTCTAAACCACACCAGTTCTTATCATCCTCCACAAAGTTTAAGCTAGAGCCCACTGTCATGGACCACGCAATTGTGGCACTCGAAATGCACGCACACATGCACCAAGAGAGATAGAAGTACACTTAGAATGCTTCTATTGATTTCTCAAACTTTGCATGCTTACAAATGAATGGCGAGAGCCCTCTTTATAGTTCTACACTATATAGTATAAACTCAATGGACAAGATCTATCTACATGTCATTTACACTTAACCCGATTTCATTTACACTTACCTCCATTGATAGAATTTTTCCATATTTTAGGTATATTTATAATAATGCTATTTAAATTAATTTACTAACCGTTGGGACAACCCATCAGGCACGCTGGCCGACTTGAACCAATAAGGTGGTAGGTGTCCAATATTAGTATGTATTACGGTGTTTGATACACAATTCTGAACTAAATAGAAGCCCATTATGAAGGGAAACTCAAACTCTAGATATAATGACTTACCTCACCCCTGCAACAAACTCGAGCACTTCTCTGATACAAGGTCCATTTGCTCCCTTATATTCATCCTTTTCTTTTAGGATTTTGTTCTAAACAAATTGCAAGCCTTCCCTCTAAGTCCAATGTTCCCTTTATTTCCTTATGTTACTTTCTTTTGATTTCAGACCATCAAATCCCCTACAGAACCTCATCTTCACCTCCATTGCCTGAGCCCAAATCTCATCATCTCAGCCTACATCTACCAAAGAAACCAATCATCGAACATGTGTTATGCATATCTTCACCCCTATCCAATCCATCATTCCCTGGATTTGCAAATCAAACCCCCTGCACACCCAATCGTCAAGTTTTCATCCCTTGTTCCAAACCAAAGCTGAATTCCACTGATCTAAATCATCTACATAAAATCAGAGGTCAAAGAGCCAAGTCAACGTCCAAGAGATTAGAATATGCAATTCTCATCTTGCAAAACCACAGCCAATAACCTGATCCAACTCTCTGCTACCATTCCTTTCACCACCACAATTGCAAAGATCCAAAACTCATTAAACCAAAGTCCAATCATACCAAATTCTAACCTCAAACATTCTTCAATGAAGTTCTCTATTGCCGATCAAAAAGATTCCAGCCCCAAATCTCCAGGACAAATTGTTCCCAATCCCCATTGTTGGATCTTAAACTCTGCTATGAAACAAGAAGCTAGTCGACCCATATTACTTACCTTCTAAAAGAAGACCGAAAATCCTCCCAAATTTGTCAATCTAAATCAAAATTGTTGGAAAGCTTCATGCCAAATGCCAAAGCCAAAACCTTCCCACTTAGGTCCATCAAGCCATGTGGGTCTCATCTATCAGTAGTAGTGAAGAAGCATGTGTCAAACAACACGCTCATAAAACTCATTTCTGTTCCACGAAAGAAGAATAAACCAACTATGAATGTTCACTTGATTAGTTCATAAACCTATTCACTTTCTCAATGTGCTATTGACTAGAGTGACATTAACAACTAAGAAAACCAGCCATTAAATGAGTGCAACTGACAAAACACACTCATAATAACATTCCGATAACAACTCTTGAGATTCCTACATACCTTTATGGTATGATAACAATACTCTGACCAATAGCCTAATGGCCCTTGGAATTTTCAAGAGCTCACTTGTCCAATACTGCAATTACTAAATCCATGTAGGAGAACACTGAATGGGTGTACAGGAAAAAACAAGACTATGGTATAACGATTAGGAAAGCCAATAATGCAATATTTATTGTTGTTGTCTTCTTTTTTTTCCTTTTTCTTTTTTTTTTTTTTTTTTTTTTTACCTACACAAGAGACTCCTCCGCCACCATCCCCTTCCAGCATGTGCGGTAGTAATAGTTAGTAGTTTCCTATTATGTTATGTTAATTATCTCCATGTACTGAATTTACTTATATTACTACACTCTAGTAGGATAGTATACTAATATAACCTATGATGCACGGATACTTCAATATGGGCAACGAATCGTGTCGTATCGTATCCGATACGTCACTTGTTATATGTAAAATCCATGTCCTTTCCATGTATATGGCGTATCCTAGCCAAATCCATGCCGTATCTGGGCATCATAGAATATAACATTAGCCATCATATGTACAGTCATATTCCTTGTGCCTTAATCACCTCGTTCTAGCAAAAGACTATTTGCTTTTCAATGGTAAAACCACCAAAATTCCAGTTATTACCCTCAAGTCAGGGCTTAAAACTTTAATGGACTCCCTCCCTCCAGCACTCGCAGTTCTATGCACTACAGTCAACAAAATTATGCTACTGTCTCAACAAAATCTAATTAGAATTAAGAGCTATAACAAATATTCAGTTTACAATGCATCCCAATTCCCTTCAATCACAGTACTTAATAGGAAACAGAGTAAATATTTTTCACATGACCAACACGTCATCCATTCTATCAGCAACATCCACTTTCTGGAAAGGCAGCACCATTCACTTCCTGGAAAGGCAGGGTGGTTCAACTACTGGTTTCAAACAAAAGTAGACAATCTTGCTGGGTGAGCTTTTATTGCCAGCCCATCATCTTTTTTCCAGGCATGGGGCTTGGAATCAGCACACGATGGGTTCAAACGTATGGTTAAGGAATTATCATAACTTCAACTATTCATAATGTGAATGATTCCCAAGATTTACAATCATCCATAAAAGCTAGAATAAAGCATAAAGCAAAGAGATTATGTGAACATAGACAGCACTTTTCAGACCCAACAACCAGTCATGTCACAATAGTCTACCTAGCTAAAATCACATGTTCACACAAATTCTCTAATCAAGGAATTCTTGCCGCTGCATCTCGATCTCGAATTTTCAGATATGAAAAACACCCCAAAAAAAAAAAGCAGAATTCTACCAGATTCCCAACAGTGGAAAGAATCTGCACCGATCTCGAACCTCAAAAACCAAACAACATGAATTGAACACGAATTCAATAATCAGCACGGAGAAAGTGCTAAAGCTCAACCTGTTCACACAAATCTAACTAAAAGTCAACAACTTGAACTAGAAGTCTCAAAATCAACATAATTACGCAATCAATCCCAGATTTCGATAATCAGACCCGAGAAAAGGCTTGAGATCAACCTAAAGGTCCTAAAATCATTAAAAAAAAAACAAATATTTAACTAAAAAGGCTCGAAATCCACCTATCGCGCAAATTCAACCAAAGATCTCAAGAATCAGAACGGCACAAAAGGATCCAACAAGGATTTAAACCATCAGAACCGAGAGAAACCATAAAATCAAAATTAATAACGCAAATCAGTCCAAGTTCTCAACAATCAAAGCCGAGAAAAAGCTCGAAATCAACATATTCACGCAAATCCAATTAATAGTTCATCAATTCGAGAAAAATGCCCGAAATCAACCTAATCACTCAAATGAAACCAAGTCTCATACAATCGAAACCAAGAAAATGCTCCAAAACGAACATAATCACACAAGTCCAACCAAGACTTCAACAATTCGAACAAATCCTCGAAATCAACCCCCAATCACTCAAATCCAGCCAAGATCCCGACAATCTAAACCGAGAAAAAGGCTCAAAACAAACATAATCACACAAATCTCACCAAGATCTCAACAATCATCACCAGAAATCAGGAAAAAAAGAAGCTCTTAATCGAAGATCCGGCGTGATCTACCTGAATAGTAGCTTGCTGAACTCGACTCTCGGCCGCTACGATCGCAGTCGCAGCAGCATTTATGGTCTCGACGCTGTTGTTCATGCCTTTCTTTGATTCTTGCCTCGAAAAAAACCCTAATTCTCGACGGATCTTTGGCTTTGATGGAAGAAGATGGAGTGTCTTCGACTAGAGATGATGGAATTCGAGTGGAGAAGTGAGGATCCGAGCTGAGAAGACGAACATGGCACCGAATTCTAGAGAGAGAAAGAGAGATGGCGGAGAAGGCGAGGAGAGAAAAGCAAGGAGAGTGGAAAGCGGTATTTATAGAAGAATCGAACGAATGATGTGTGTAAATCTCGCTCTCTCTCTCTCTCTCGCTCGCTCTGTTCCGTTGAGAGTCCTGCTACCTGCTAAGCGTAACGACGGCCTAACAATGTTTACCGCGACGACAGTATTGAGTGCACGACACGTGGCTTGCTCGTAGGGCCCCGGCCCGGGGCCGATCGAAAATAGTTAGTTATTAGGTTATAGGTTATCTATCTGAGGTTCGTGTACTCAATCTTACCGTAGGACCACCACTATTAAAATAGAATTTAAAGATATGATGATTGAGATGACAACATTTATTTAGAATGTGCTTGTGCATGCGTTGTGATGTAGAAAGACAAAAGAAAATGAGCTTGATTTTCTGAGATATTAGATGACTGGTTGTTTGGTGCAGCTAATAAAGAGAGAGGAAGTCGTCTACTTTTTATTCGTGTTCTTTATGATGAGAGGAATTTGGAGTTTGTGCTGCTGCGAAAGAGGAAATGTAATTTCCTCTTCCACGAATGTTGCAGAAATAGATCCGCAAAACTTTTAAATTATCAATAGATGGGTGTCATGGTGGAGTTTTGTGCATTCTATTTATAGGAAGCGTGTGGGAGACACCCACGAATTAGGACTGTAACATGTTGTTATAGAAAAGATTGGAGTTTGGTGGTTGTTCTTAAAAAGAAAAACTAAAAAAGTTGTTAGTGAGGCGATTAGCAATGTTTATTTTGTAGCACTACTTTTGATTGAATATATGTAACAGTCCTCGACCTCTCTGTGTTTCACTCAAGCTTTTTAATTGGTGGGTTGGGCGAATGGTCAGGACCACAATTCCTCCTTCTTTCAGAGCTAGAGGTAATGGTAACGACCCTCGCTTTCCCCATCTTTAGGAACCCATGGTTGAGTCCACTTGTGCTGCCATCTAAGGGCCACAGAGGTTTTACCCAACTTCTATCTGTGCCCAGATGAAATAGTCCTGACAAAAAATGAAAAAAATATTGGAAAGAATGAAACCTCACAGTAGGCCCATCTATAAAAAAAATCCAAACTGTTCAAAATGGATGGCATATCACTCTATATATCTCATGTTTCCAAATTTTACTTTAATAGGGAGTTCTGCTTTAACTCAATTCAATAACGTATGCTCGTAAAAACCAAAATAGTTCTGATGTGTTACAGTCCAAGGAGACAAGCGTGTTTGATCACACAAAAATGGACCCAATTACGATAACAATAAGGTGTTTTCTCTAAATTAGAGAAGTATAGGGTATTCCAAATTTAAGGATAGCTAATCTCCTTAACCTAAATTTTTTACCTAGGTCATGGTTTAAAAGTATGTCCATAAAAGGTGTCGTTAGCTAACAAAAGGAGAATGAGAATGTCGTTACGGAAGCCTCTTCGATTTGTGCTGTGGGTAAGGAGGTCAAACACGGCAATAACTTTGACCCGTGAGTGTATGTGAATTGTGAAGGGTTAGGTCTAGGTTTTTGTCATCGTATTTAATTTCGTGCTGGAAGGAATTTACCTCTTTGCCCTTTGATTCCTTGTATTGTGAACATATACTTACATGTGGAAATAGAAGTTCCATCAAACACCATCATCAATTGGACCCCACCAATGGACCTGGACCGTCAAAATCAACGGGCCACCTAAATTAAGAGTTCGAATTTGGTGAGGGAAAACCCCATGGTGACTGTGAGTAGATCATTTACGGCAAGCCACATCACCACGGGCAACCTTCCTTTTATAGATCTTTCCTTTTCGTTTCTTAAATTTTAATCACTTTTAAAATACATGTCTTACCAATTCCAAAGAATTCAATCCCACGAAACATACAAGGCCAAGTAATTCCGGAAAAATCCAAAATCCATGGATTAACCCCAAGGTGTAGCTCAGTTGGCATAGAATCACGTTATGTACTCGACGGTTGTAGGTACGAAACTGCACTACCATAGTGGAGTTACAGCCTACATAGGAGTTTACCCGGCTTTCCTTTAGACCTAGAGGAATTAGTCATCGGATAGAAAAAAATATACATGGATTAACCCTAATCCAAAACAAGAACAAAGAACCGGGGCATTAGAGAAAATTCGTCGATGCCCGAAGGGCACTTTCGTCATCTTAAAAGGGTATGGGATGGGACTAAGAAAGAAACCAAGAGGAAAAGCTCCCATTGAAGATTTTTTTTTATACTCAAAACACCATCAATTGTTTTATTTATTTTTCTCAAAGACTTTTCTTGCCTATGTGCGCACGTGTGCTCCAAGTGGGACCCACTCTCCCAAAATGCCCTTTTGATTAACTAACGTGCACGGTTGGGTTCCCCACCCCCCATTCATTTTCTCTCTCAAGTAATCTTTTTGACTTGGGAGGAGTACACAGACTCATTCACATTTTCACATATTGATATCAACAAACAATGATTTCATCACAAAGCACAAAAAGGCTTGTTGCAAAGGGTGGGGGGAAAGACTCAAGAAAAGGGAGGGGTTCCAAAAGGAGAGAAGGAAAAAGAAGGGATCCCTTATCTCTTTTACCTTCTTCACCTTTTCATGGCTTTTGATTACATGCATTTCTCTGCACTTTCTTTATTAAGACCCACCACTTTCTCCAAAGTCCAAACAGGGTTTTGTGGTCTGCACCCTTTTTCTTGGGTGCCAGCCTTTTTTTTCTTTTTTTCCTCTCTCTCTCTCTCTCTCTCTCTCTCTCTCTCTCTCTCTCTTTCTCTCTATCTTATGTATATATGGGTCCATGTGGAATTTGAATTATGTATGCACAAGTGGAGGTGGAGGCCAGTGCATGAGTCAAGTGTGGGGCCATCTATGGGGGCCCAATGGGCTGGCCTACATGGTACAAGCCATGACAAACATTCCACATGGATAAGTGGATGCTAGTTTGTGAATGGGTGTCTTGCCTTCATATGGTACTTCATACTGTTTTTGAATGCCTAGGAGTGGGTCTAGCTTGGGATGGAAATGGGTCGGGTTTAACCCGCTCCGACCTGCTCCGAATGGGTCTAGCTTGGGACATGTGGTATTCTATTTTTTAGGGTTAATTAGAGTAGACCCTTTTGTTTGTTGTTTCCTATTAAAAGTTTTATTTACGAAATATTAAAGGCGGATTTGTGTAACCACTTTTTTTACAAAAAGGCAATACATTTTTCATTATTTGGTACAAACACTTTTTCATAAATAAAAGCTTCAAAACGCACTATGGAGTGGTTTTGTTATCCATATCTTAAACCAAGCATGGAAGATAACAATTGGGGTTGGGTGTGGATTTACCTCATCTCAAGATGACACAACCAGGCCTAAACTGGTATGGATTGGGTTGTGGACTGGATTAAGCATATAGTCTATGCCGATAATTCACGGGCCAGGACCGGGCCTATGTGTTCTTAAAGGTCCGAGTTCGAGCACGGGCCCAGTCCAACATATTTAACATGATGGGCAAGATTTTTTGCTAATTGACTGCGCCTAATTTCCACACCCACACCACACCTACACCTGTGGGGTTAGGCTCATAGATTTATTGCATAAACAGCTCAAGAAGCAAGAATCATGAGGAAGGAAATCTGGAAGAATCTATCTTCTTTTTCTTTGCTGGTGATGAAGATAACCAATTGAACCTAACTAAGCATCTGAAGGTTGACCTTGGGAATCATTCTCAGTTGCTGGAAAACTAAACATGTTTCATATGTGGATAATGACTGTTGCTTTGGTGGTTTATTTAATATGCACCAATGCACCATGGGTTGCTAAAGACATATTTGTCTCCTGTTGTTGGGACCCACTGCATGATTGTCCACATCACATCTCTGGTAAGTGGTTGGTTGTTGTACAGCTGGTGCATAGACTTTAGCCAAGATAAAATGGGGGCCATTAAATTTTAGCTTTGGGTCACCTGAGGGCTTGCATTTATGGCAATCGAGTGCATTTTTAATCAGTGATCTATGATTTCAGACAAGGTAGTCATTAGACACTCAAATTTCCATTCAATGATGCAAAATCTCTTTAGATCCAATTAGAAATTGTTCTGACTCACTGAGTTTAAGTGACCCACTGACTCACTGGCTGAGTGTACTGACTAATGGGTGAGACAGGATGAATGCCAATTTGAGGTGGGTGTCAATTCATTTGTGGGTAGTGAGGGGTTTGTGGACCCCACAGTGTAGCACATCATTCATATGTGGAACATCCCTCATTTATTTTTTATATATAGTACTGTTATGTGTGCTGTGGTAAAACTAATAGGTCTATATGCACATTGGGCCAATCTGGCTTATCTCTGATCCATCTCCTCTAGCCACTCATATCAACATTACTCTTTTAGGGGCTCATGCTTATCCAACTGTTACTGTTGGATTGAAAACAAATGATACCCCTTTTTCTTTCATAGAAAAAATGATATCCAAAGCGTTAAAAAAATACAATGAGATTAATTTTTACCCAAACCTAATTCATATCAAGATATTTCCATCCTCATTCCCTACTGTATGATTATCATATATCCAAATGAGCCCCACAGACAGATTGTAAGCTATGTGAGAGAGGAAATTTTCATAAGTTTAACCAACAGGTCAAGTTAGGTTGAATCACATCCATGCATGTGCAATTCACTTGGTAAAGTCACAAACCAACTTAGAAGATGTGCCCTTCATGTTTGTTTACTTTGCTCAGCAAGTTACTGGGGACACTGGTTTGGACTTTTTTTTTCAAATAGTGCAGTTAAATCACATATTGGTCATATCCTCTTAATAAATTTTTTTTTTTTTTTCTCATACAATGACCCACATAACATGGATCCAGTGGTGAATGTAACTTTAGCCAATGAACCCACACCAAATGGGATACACACCAATTTAAAATCTCACAAGCAACATGCCACTAAATTGGGCAAGATAGAATTTCTACATCATCCCAAAACAACTCTAGTAAAAGCCCCTCAAACCAAAGAAAAAAGGCATGAGACCAACTTGACACTTCCCAAACTGAACCCACCAATTCTATTTGACCTCAAAAGCATTTTGGGCACTTTTTCTAACTTTGATCTTAAGGCTTTGATACATTGACCGTTTGGACAAGTTGATTCTTAGACCACCCCTTGTCCAATTATGAACCTTACAATCCCCCTAATAATCTGGCAAGCGACCCCTGCAAGGGGGTCTCGCAGGACATAAATCTCCACATGATGATCATGATGATGATGATGTGTTAAAAAGTACATTAGTTTCATTGCAACACTCATTTGCTTGCACCTCTCCACATTACATTACAGGACTGCATATATAAAATGCATTTCTAACCAAGAGATTGGGACAAATGTTTCAAAGACATTTCTGTTCTCACTCTCAAATGATTGGCAGCAGCCCTTTAAATGGCAGAAACTCCATGTCCATAGCATATAAAATTTACTGGAACTAATGATCTTCAAGATGAATGTGAAAGCATTTTTAACCCATGCCAGAGAAAGCATTTGAAAACTACTCTTATCCTCTTCCTGTTCACCGCTACTGGGGTTGTTCAACTGATGCTGCTACTCCAATCGAATATCCATCACCCATCTGGACAGTACCATCATCATTCACAGAAGTATTACCTGCTGTCATTTGAGTCTGATCAACCAAATCATCAGTGATCTTAAAACCCTCTTTGGCTGTGGCAACCAGATTGTTATTCCCATCATCAATTCCATCATCTCGCTCGATTGGATTATCATCTGAGCTCTGGCCTACTGTAACAGCGCCATGATACTCAACCTGTGACTTGGCTTCCACGAAATCATCACTGATCACTACAGTAGGTTCTCCCTCGACTTGGACTTCTGAATCACAAGGTTTGTCTTCTGCAGCTTCAGCCACATTTCCAGAATCACTAGGTGGCTCATTCCGCGATTCAACAGCCATTTCCTGTGCTTTATCTTCTGTTGCAACTTCAACACCATTTCCAGAATCCACAGCTGCTGGATGATGCACCAAATCAACCATCATCTTCTCCTCTGTGCTGACAAAATTAGAAATGGCGGCACCAGTGTCAACATCAGCAGCTTGAGATGGAATAATGCTCAAGTTCTCAGATGAAGAAACATCTGAACTGTTCGTGTCTGTGACACTAACTTTGAGCTCTACATGAAGATGACCATCCACCTGGGCCACCTTCTCTTCAACTGCAGCACCAGTAGTGTTAGATGAGCATATATCCATGTTTACAACTGAGTTCTGATCCTGATCGACATTCATATTTGTAGGATGGATATCTGCATTATGAGCAGCTTCATCCTGAGATAAATCCAGTTCCTGAGTGAGTGTTTCCTCCTTCTGTTGGTTGGTTGGAAATGAGATGGGGAGTTCTTCAGAAGATGTGATGGGTCCATTTTCTTCGGTACTTTGAACCAGCGCCTCTAATTCTCGATTCTTTGCTGCAATTTCTTCCTGTTTTTGTAATTCCAACTTGTACTCGTCCAGGAGAATTTGAATCCTTTCCTGCTCCACTAAGCGGTTTCCATAGCGGTATTGCAAACTCCGTTCAAGCTCCTTCTGCTTATTTACTTCCTCATACAGACTGCTGATTCTGTAAGATGCTGCCAGCTTCTCTTGTTTTTGTAAAGCTTGGAAGCATTCAAGTTCTGTTCCAGCTGTGTCCATCTGCTTGAAGGTAGCTTCTATTTGTGTCCATAATTTGCCTGCCCGCAGCTGTCCATCAAATCGTATCAAACCACTCAGTAAATCAGCAGCATGCTGCTAATGATTAAAAACAAAATACAACTATCAATTAAGCAACTATGGAGGAGTTATACAATCCTCCTCCGCCCAAGAAAAGGCAATCGTATCCTCAGGCATTGAATCAGCAAGGCCACAAGTGGACCCATAGCTCCAAGATGTGGATTTTTAATCTGACTGTCCTCAACACCACTATACCGTGTATCACAAAAATCGTTTGACAGGACAATCCCAAATATCCAACAGGAAGCTTGTAAATAAACTCTGAGAACGATATACAGCAATCAATGAACAGTAAATTTAACAGAAAAAGAAAAAGAAAAAAGAAAAGAAGCGGAAAGGGGAAGAAATTATATTGGAAACTATAATCTGGATTTCTTTTGAGGCATGGCCAGCCCATGGTGGACACCATCAAAGCTAAGGTCTGGATCAGCAAAACATGGGTACAACATGTGCAACGTCAATGCCAAGGATAATGCATATAACTGGGTCAAGGATCAATATAATTCTCCGTAACTAAGATCATAAATTCAAGGAGATTAATTGGAAGAAATGAAAGACTAGAGAAGTAAAATGATTCACCAGCAACTAATTTATAAAAAAGGAAAAAAGGAAGAATAAATGCTAATGATGACACATCCAAGAAAAGTTCTCTATACCTGATATCCATGTGTGAGGAGCTTTATCTTCTGCTCAAGCCGCTGCGCCTTCTTGGCTTCATCATCCATTTTCTTTTTCACATTCTCAAACTCGTTTTGCAAGGCTGCAAGTTTATCACTATTATTGGCAACGCTAGCAAGACCATAAGCATTGCGAGTGGGAAAGTACATGAGATCTTCTTGGCACGCATCACGTGCTTTGATAAATTCATCAAGAGATTCATCCTCATGCCCCATTGCCACACGAAGAAACTGAACCTCTTCCTTTATTAAAGAATCAGCCTGCATGAATAAAAGAGTTTAGACAAAGTTCCTAGATGACCATGCTAAAAATATGGAACAGATCAATGTATACTCACATCACATGGACTATTAATTAATATAAATAACACAGATATTCATGTATACTCAGATATTCCCCAATCCCTCCCTCCCTCCCTGTTGTGTGCTTGGAGATCTGCAATCGACAATGGTTGCCCTTGTACAGGCATCTATGGCGACCAGATATGTCAAGGACGCAATGGATATAGCAGGGGCACAGTTTTAACAAATAAAATGAAGTATATGTGTCACCCACTTAAAGTAGCTGGTATCATAGACAGGCATGCATATTGGAATCTAGAGCATATGATAACGACATGTCTTTGGGTTCAAGATATGGCAGTGATATGACTGCAACTGAAACTTGCTAATTTGAAAGATATTTTGTATGTCTTGCATGCTATTACTATTTTGTAAGTTAAATGCATTTGCCTCCATCATTGATTACTGAAGTTGCTTCCCAAAAAGAAAAAAAATTGGATCAAAGTGCTAAATACATGGTTTCTTCTCACAAGCTCAAGGTCACACCACATTGGTTCATTACAATTGCTTAACCAGAAACAGGAAGCAGAAGTAACTTCCCGTACTACAACCCAACATATCCAACTCTTTACTTATATTTTTCCATGATGAAAAATCCTTATGGCAATGAGGCTTACACACCCGTAGATAACTGATTCCATGATGTGTCGCTTTTTTCCAAAATGGATCACAGAAAATAAATAAATCTTGAAAGTTTTCACTTAAAGGGCACCTGGAGATAGATTCTCAAGACAGCCTTTTCTCATCTTAGCAACCTTAGCATTTAGAAGCATAATGTCTACGCCATAAATGAGATAGCAAACAGGGATATCTTCAGACAACCATAAAAGACACAATGCACATAAACAAGAAACTCTTTCCATGAGACTAAAAGAACATAGCCAAGCAAGAAGAAAGTTCAATCAGTGGGCAATGATTTTTGTGCAAAGCAATCATGAAATTTTAGAGCTGCTTATCTACAGAAGCTCAAACTTGGAATAGAAATGAATCAAGGATGGGCTCAATTGACTGTATTTTTATTTTGAGGCATTTGTTTTTGTTAAAGGTCCTTCATTAATCCCATTGAGAGATCATCCAATAAATCAACAGTTACAAATTTTAGGCATGTATTTTTCAACAGATTGGAATAGCCTGCCAGTGGTGGTTATTAATGTCCTATGTTACAGAAACATGTTGAATCATTAGTAGTCGCCACATGTACCCTTTACCTTTTCTGTTAAATTAAACGGTGGCTACAGGCACCGATATCTACACACAAACTCAAGATACCTTTTTATATTTGCCACTGTGTCATTTTCTTCATTTACATGTGTTTTCATGCGACATTCTTGCCTAAACTGATATCATAGAAGGCGAGGACCAATACCTAGCATAGTCTTTTATTTTATTTTCTGAATACCCTTGCAAAGTCATTGTGATACTAAGTGACAATGCATATGAATCACCATTTGCTTTACAAAGCACATGGTCCTGCCCACAAATTTCATTGTGATTTCAATTCCAATTTGATTTCAATAACGAACATATGTATCATCACTCCTTGTGTTTCTCTTTATTTATAACTCTTTTCTTCATTTTCCTTTCCACGGTGTGATACATACTGCTTTTCCATTGAACTACATAGATTCACTATCCTTTTCTTTTCTTTTTTAATGCTTTAAATAGGTTTTTCTATTAATAAGCTATTAAGATTAGAGCCATTTGTAGTTCTCGACTTCCAGCCAAACAGTTGTTTCTCTAAAAGGTTTATCTTTTGTCCTTTCCTTTGACTTATATTGAACTTGAAACTTCATATGTGGCAAAAGTGATTAATCTAAGAAGAAAATTAAATGATTCTCTATTAGTCCCCTTCAGAAATTATGTCCATCTTGGATCTAATGGTTGATCACCATCAAAATGAAGTTTCCATTTGGTTCCTGCTGCTATTTTCTTTGAAACAGCTCCTCCAGATGCAAGTAGCTGTGTTGGCTCAGTTGAATGTTGGCAAGATAATCCAGGGATTCAAGGATAATCTAATAAAGCCTGGCATTCAAAAAGACAATTAAGCCTATCATGAGCAGATCACAATCAACCACAATGATTCAAGAGTTGATTTATACATGAGAGGTAGCTTCTTGAGCAATTTATTAGATGGTATGTACTGTATAATGTTGCATGGATTTTACTTTTCTTTGTAAACATGAGCAGATCTGTACACCATGAGTGGGTGAATTTTACCACATTACTGATGAACACATTTCAACACTGTTCTGTGTGCAGTAAAATCCAATGGGTAGAGTTTCCTTTCTATGGCTGTAGAAGCTGCTGCTTTTAAATTTTATTCATCAGCATATATGCTGATTTTTCATGGATCTTCCAATGGAAGCAGCTGTGTGAGCACATTTGATGTTTCACACCAGATGATCAAGGGAGGTCAACACAAAAAAGATCATCATCAAAGCCTCGTCCCAACTCCCAACTATGTTGGGAAACACAATATTTAGTATGTCCAAGCCAAGTTGGAGCCATGGATGATAATTAGGATATGATTTACAGATTTAATATGCCAAAGTGTTTATATTATGCCTCTGGACACCCATGCGTGGCAGGGAATTCTCTGCCGATACTATGATATTAACCAAAGGCTCTTTATATCATTTATAACTTCAAACAAGTTGCTAATTCTTTCTGAGAAGATTTTTCTCAACTTCAAACAGAATGGTAACAATGCGGTTTTTCTGAAAATTTCCACGATGAACTGCTGCCTTAATAAAGTTTCTTACTGATTTTTTTACTTTTTGAATGCTAACTGATTTTTTTTTCTGACATCACAATATGCTAAAGGGATTTTTTTTAAAGAAAAAAATTTGATGATGGCATCCTTACTGTCACTGGTCAAGAAATTTTTTTGAAAAGAAAGTGTTATATGTACCATAGGAAAAATAAAATCATTTAAGGTACTTACCTAACAAGCAAACGGGCATCGATAAAAATATACGGATACCTAGTTTTAGAAGATCGAAGATAGGTACAAGCATCTACAAAAGACATAAAGATAAATAATATAAAGCATACCTCTTTTAGAACATCTTCATCAAAATCGTCAATCTCAGGAACAACAAGCTTTCCATTAGGAGTACGCTTTGCACCTTTCTTTTTCTCCTTGTCTACTTTGTTATCAAGTGGATACTTGGCATTATCATGCTCCAGTAAAGTAAGAAGTTCCTTTCTTATCATCTCATCGGCCAGCTCAATTGGAGTAGGAGGTACAAAAGAACTCTTATCTTCATCACTCCTCACCAACGAGTTTCTGATGAGTTCCACTGAAGCAGCTGGAGGTCTAGGGAGCTCCCTCTGTAGAACCTTTGATCGTTTTCTTAGCAGTGCCTCCTGCCTTGCTGCTTCCTCTGCTCTCTCTCTAGCCATTCTATCAGACATGTCTTCTTCAATGTTTTCCTCGACCTCCTCATTTTCCTCCGGAATGGGTTGTATAGCAATCTGGTACTCATTCTTAGGCTGTGGAAGAGTAGTTAAGCCAGAACGTAACTGTCTTTTCAGTTCAGCCTGCCGACGGAGTTCAAGCTTAGCACTATCATGCATGTCCATATCTTCGTTAATGTGAAGCTCATCCCGAATGGGAGTCCCTCTTGGAGTCATGCCAAAAGAATATCCATCCCTTGAAGGCGTCATACCAATTCTCGGGGTAAGACTCATAGGTCCAGGACTTGCTAAAGGAGTTGCCATGGGATTTGGTGTCTGGATTTCCCTTTTCTTAGGAGTGACACCTGAAAAATCTGATGGGTGCAACTCAGGATTCTCTCCACCCAATAGAGGTGTCTGCGACTCTCTCAACCGTGCAAGGTTTTCAGCTTCCATCATAATAGCATCAGCCTTCCCTCCAGGTGTTCTTTGTGGAGTTCGTAAAGGTGTCATCCCCTGTCGTGGGGTTTGAGCATAATTTGAAAGAAGAGCACGTGTGGCACCACTTCCTTCCGCAGGCTCCTCATTTCCTGAAACAAGATCACTTGCATAACCCATCTTTGCAATTTCCTCAAGTTCATGGTCGGAAATCTGGGGCGCTGGAAGCATCAATTTTGTTCTCTTCCTAACTGCTTGAGGATCATTGAGCTTGTTCGCTTGCAATATTGATGATGGTGCATCCTGCCTCTGTGCAATCTTGTTCTTCGCAATATCTTGCTTCCGTAACTGGGCTTCAACATCAACCCTCCTCTTCCCTTCAAGTTCTTCAATGGTGGTAGGAAACTTAGGCTGCTCTACCGGCCTCTCCTCATCTGCAACATCAAAAAACCCTGGAGGAGGCCTTTTCTCGAAGGGAATCTCAGCATTGTAATCAATCCCTTTCCTTTTTCTCTTTCGCTGCCTAGTGTCAATGCCAGCTGCTTTCAATTCTCTCCGTTTCTGTAAAGAAGCAAGCCTCCTTGCCTCTTCAAGTTGCTTCTCCCTTGCTTTACGCTTAGCCTTCTTACCCCTGGTGTTTGCCAACCTAGCCCGGGCTTCAGAAAGCATTTCCTTTTCATCCTCATCCATGTCAACAGGATCAGGACGTGCTGGTTTAGATTCAGGATTTGGGTCAATTTCTCCAGGTCGCAATTTGCGTGGGTCATCATTGGCCTCATAGTTCTCATCCTTCACACATGCTGCATCAAGCAGTTTCTCATAACGCTCAAGACACTGGGATGGTGTTCGACCCACAATTGGGGCAATAGTTCTCCATTGTGTTGGCATGAGTTTAGCAAGATGAAGCAGTTTCTCATCTTCTTCTCTTGTCCACTCAGTCTGAACAATTTAAGCAACAACCATCAATGTACAATTCAAACTATGCAAATTCCAACATCAATATGGGGAAAAAGTGCAACTAATGGAACAAGGAAATATCATCCATAAGAGCAAAATCTCAAAATACGCGCGTGCGTGTGCATGTGCGTGTGCGTGAGATATGAACTGTTCTTGAGTCTATCAACAAATTTATATATATATATATCAAATGGCAAAACCAAAAATTCATATGAAGAAATAGAATCCAGTGCAACTTACAGGTAGCTGAAGAACACTACACAATGAAAGAAACCCATGTAAGTAATACACAAACTATAACAGTATGATAGTTTACCCAACAGAACTGCACTTGCCAAATAAAATAAATAGAAACTCTAATCAAGTGAACCAACCCTATAGGAAGGATGTCTTCTTTTTTTTTAATTAATCCATACAACATATTTGGCATTTATTATAATGGAATGGGAGTGCTTCTTGAAAGAAGCAATTGAGTGTTTCCACTCTCCTCCCTGGCTGTAATCTCATGCCGCCAGCCTATCCTTCTCCCACTAAGCTGAAAGGGCAGAAGAAAGATGCAAAAGTGCAGAAAGATCAATCGTGTCGGCATCAATCTAGTGTGACTGCATAGTGAAACTATCGTACGCAAATAGAACTTTCATTAAAAAGAGAAAGGGGATATACATAGGCAGAAGGACGCTACCCCACAAAATCGGTCCAAATCATAAACAGGACCTCACTACTTACAAAATCAATCCAGACTTGATACAGTACCTGATATACTTAAAACTGGACAAATAGAAAAAATAATTACAACTGAGCCAGCATTGTATATACCCCAGTAGGTTGGTAGACAGATGAACCAGGAAGCAGCAATTTTTTTTCAGGCAGAAAACATCATAGAAGTTGATCTAGTTTAATCGAAGGCAAGACTTTTCCTGCCTTTTGTTGTTTCATCATGGGATCCCTTTTTTTTTTACTATGACCACAGCCATTGGTTGGACCTCTAGAAAAATACTCTTTGTTTTGGTGAAATGATATTTTCACGAAGGGGCAGAAGACAATTAACCAAGAATTTAGTAAGAAGTTTATATAACACATTGCAATATATACTTGCAATGGTAAAAGTCCGGGTGCCATGCATGATAACGCAAGTTCAAGACCTGCAAGCAACCAATGTGCAAATTTGCCAAAGGTTAGGTCTGCCTCCAAGCTGGACCGACCCAGTCCTAAGACCCTGCTTCAGCAGGACCGCACTGGGTGGTGACCTTTTTTACCTTTTTATTGCAATATATATTTGGTCAAAGATTGTAACATCTCCAGCTCCCAGTTTTCTTGAGATAAAGGCCATAGAAGGTACCATTCTAGCAATTTGCAATATGGCAGTGGGATGAGAAATTGTTGAGCCAGATTCACTACATTGTCCTTGGCTAAACCCCAGAGAATCAACGAAAAACTTAGATGAAAATCTGTCTACACCAGGTGCTTTATTTTTTGACCAGTCAAAGAATTTAAGAATTTCCTTTGATTTTTATTTAATCTGTCACTTACTATATTGAATTATGTATCACATAGTTGAAATCAGGGAGACTGGTCAGTAGGGAATTTTTTCCCTCTCTCTAGCTAAACCACTACACACACACTCTACCCACTCATACTAAGTCTCCCATCCAATAGACCCAGGGATCAATCCCTAGTTGTATCTGTGGACAGGGATATGCCTCACGACTTGGGCTACAAACAGATTGGCGGTCGGTAGGAAATTTTAAGGAGAAAGGTCCTAAGAAAGGCAAAATGTTGAAGATCCTCTATTGATCTAAGCCAGGCACATTAATCATGACAGGTGGGTCCTTTGTCTTTCTCTATAACTTTGAAGGTTGGGCAAGCTTTTGAGAGGGAATTCTCAAATGGCAGGGGATATGTACATTTGATTTGCAAGAGTGAATGGGATAAAGGTTCACTGGGAGAAGCTTAAGGAAAGAGAACAGGCAAGAAAAAGAACAAGGGCCCAAGAAAAATATCAAACTCACGAGGAAATATGAATATGCCCTAAATATAGAAGTTTAGAGAACACGTGCCAAAATGTAGTTTTTATCACTCCCTCTAGTTCCCTATTTATTTAAAGGTCAAGGAGAAAAGATTCTTAGTTGAACTCCAACATGAATTAGGAGTAATGAACTGTGAAGGTGATTGTCATTCTAATCTACAATATAGTCAAGGAACCAAGCATTCCGGAGCTCATGGTGCAAAGAACATACCTAGGCATGAACCTAAATATGGCAGTTTCTCCTCCAACAAAAAAAAAAGAAAAAAATAATAAAATATATATGTATACATATTTTTTTCTTTAGCTTCTATCATTTTGTCAAGCCATTTTCAAAATACAAATATAGAGTATAACCAAAGGTACAAAATGAGAAGAGGGAATGAACCATAGTACCACAACCAACTAGTAACAGCACCTTTGGCATGTCAGCGACAATAGCACACACTGGTGTTTTGGCATTAAAAGATTCTGTCTGGAGGACCAAATCCAGAGTCGGGGCAAGGCTAGCAGCCTCATTGAGTAACCAGATGCATAGAAGCATCAGGCTGTTGAGTGACAGCCATAGCAACTTGATCTAACAAGGAGACAGAAAGACTGGAATGCTACAAGGTGGGAAGGCAGAGTCTAAGTAGAAGCTCATGCAGAGAGAAACCAGCCACACCAACCAACTGCTGGTTCAGTTGTAAGGCATCTCCCTTACCACAGGGGTGACCATTGACCAAGGTTCGATCCTACTTGCCACCCTGTTGGTTAGGGACATGTGTGTAGAGTCAAGTGTGTGGGTGCCTGGGTATTTAGCGGAGACCATAATGGAGAAAACCATCCACCTCATCACTGAAGTAGGCAACCAGCAGCAGATGCAAAAGGCAACGCGCTAGTTTGGGACAGCAGAAGTAGGCCCCATGGCAGAAGATGAAAATGTCATTGTAGGAAGCCACTCCCAGTCGGGACGAAGACAAATGCGAGGGAGGCAACAACGTTGTGCTCAAAAAGAAGTTTTGGGAATTTCCATTGTCTACATATTGTTAGGGTGCACAGATGTGGTGATTTAACAGATGAGGGAGGGTGCCTCCAAGGAGGGGAAGGAGACCAACGAGAATATCAGCACTAGAAGGAATTTTAGGAAATGTTGTCCTTGGTTTCAACTTACTTAGCCAACAATCTCATGTTCATCAAAAAAACTTAGTGAATGAGCTGCATATCAGCCTACTCAGCTTGATGGAGTGTAGTTGGAGATCAGCATTTTGCCTCAATTGACCTCCTAGCAAAACAGGAGCCACAGAAAGACGCGGATGGGGACCTAAAAGATGACAGCAAGCAGAAAGGAAAGGAATTTGCGATGTTTTGAGGATTCCATCTCTTCCGCGAAGATCTTGCTTATAGCTCAAGTTCACTATCGCTTCATGGGTGTTGGTCCTTCCTCAATTCCATCGGATCCCTATTGACATTATTTTGAAGAATTGGAGGGATGTGGCCCTTCCATTTTAGGGGTTTTTAGTAGTTAGTGGGATTTCTTCCCTCACATTTTCTGTTCTCTCTTTTCCGGGGAGGTCTTGCCCACCCTTGTTGTTTTTGGTGCCTTTTGCTTTTTCTTATTATTTTTCATTTTTTTTGGTTGTTGCTTCTTGAGGCTTTGGTTTTGTTGTTCTTTTGTTTTTGGCTTCTCAGTAAAGGTCTTTCGTACTGTGCAGTCCTTTCAATGAATGTCATTCAAAAAACAAAAAAAAGGGCCCCATTGAGTATGCCAAAATGTATCACAGGGTCGACATCAAGAAGGACAATCGAGAGGGAATTCAGAGGAGAAAGGTCCTCGCATAGGCAAAAGGCCAGTAATCTCCTACTGATCCAACTAGTTGCCTTAATCATAACAAGTGGGTCCTTTCTCCTTTGTCCTTCTCTGTTAGTTGAAAGGTTAAGTGACCTTTCATGAGGGAATTCTCAAATTAAAGGAGATTCAGGCATTGGACCCACAAGGGTGAAAAAGATGATGGTTCACTGAATTGGCAATACCCTGCTAGAATAACTCAGAAAAATATAAAAATAAACCAATAACAAAAGCCAGGATAAAATACCACACTTGCAAGAAGAGTACATGCACAACTAGGCCGTAAATACAAAATTATAGAATCTATTGGTGAAATCCAGTTTTTACTTCTCCCCTCTAAACTTCTAATTATGTAGGTCTGGGAGAAAGGGTTTTTATTCAAAATTCAAACATAGTTAGCTTTAAAAGGCTGTGAAGGTGAATTTCACTCTAATAAATTATGGGCATGGAATCATTCTTGGGTGAGAAACAGCTTGTTGAATCGCCAGCAGAGATGACCACCCAACAAATCTTTCTTATGGAGGAGACTAGCCAGACAATGAAGAATACTGATAGGAACATTAGAAAGAGATGGTTGAATACTTGATGGGAACATTAGAAAGAGATGGCTGAATACTTACTGCACTATCAGGGTTTGTGGTGCCCTAAACAATGAAAGGGAAAAAAAAAGAAAAAAATCTTATTTTACACTTGACTCAATGAGCCTTCCAATCAAGTTGGGTTGGGCAGTACTCATAGCTTCCCGTGCTTGAAAGGGAAAATATTCACTACATCTGCTGTTGCAGAGCAACCGCCAGTGGATAACTAGCAGAGATCAGTATAATTTCAAAATGCTAAGAATCATGAGGCAGACACAGGAAGACTGGTATAATTAATAACCATGAAGCTCCCGCACCTTTTCAACTATATCATTGATATGATATCCAATTAAATGAAGGTTCAAATCCATGGCATCAGATAGTAGAAACCCACACAACTTTTTGCAGGTGACCCACACAACTTGCAGCAGTCCCATCACAGAACCATCTAAGAATCTAACTACAAGTTCAACCATTGCCTACCACAGAAACTAACGTTTAAGACAGTGACCTAAGAAAGCAAAAAACACTGCTTTCTCGCTATTCTGCTACAAATAATGACAATCCAAAGAGAAATGGATGCTTAAATGTACCCCAAATCACAACTGCTCTTGGCATATCGGTTTGCTGAATCCTTATCAATTCTTCTGCTGCAGATTTTGTAATCACCGAAATAGCAAAAGCAAGCCGTTGGATTTTTGCAATCCAAAAACAGATATCGACGCAATTGTCAACATTGATGTGGAAGCTATAAAAACACTACCCCACCAAATATTCAATTCCAAAATCAATGCAACCCCAACAATGATATCATATTCAGGCGAATTACGATTTGGGGTAGATCCAAATGCAACCCAAATTGCAAATTCAACTCAGGGGGGTGGAAATCATCACTGACCTTCTTGATGGAGGGATCGAGCCATTCGTACCACCGAGCTTTGCACTGCTTCGCGGATTTGCGGACGAGAAGAGAAGAGATCCGAGCCCACTGATTCTTCCCATATTTCATAACAGCCGCTTTCAAGATCTCATCTTCGGTGTTCTTCCAAACACCTCCCTTTATCATAATCCTCATCTTGCACTGTCTTTTTTTTCACCTCCTTCTTCTCCTTTTCACAGTCTAAGAAAGGGTTTTGAGAGGGTTTCTGCTCGAATCGTAAACCCTAGAAAGAATGACAGCTCTCACTTCCTTCTCCCCGAGCTCAAAAACCCTAGAAAAATGAGAGTCGGAGAAACCCTAGCGAGTTGAGAAATCGCAGAAACCCTAGGAGATGTGAAAAATCGCAGAGATGAGAAGAGCAGCAGCTCTCTCTGTACAGTTCTTGATATGCTTAGTATATAAAAGTCCTGATTAATGAAACCGTACAATTTGGTGGACGGTCAGGATCTTCTAATAAAGTTGATTAAGTGGTGATGGTTGATCCCACGGATCTAGTGCAGGAAATGGTGGGCCATGTTTTTTTTTTAATTTAGCCCCAGGGGGATTGTCGAGTGATCAGGATCACGGTTCCTCCTTCTTTTGGAGTTAAAGGTCTTGGTATCGACTCGGTTCTCCTTCCCTCTTTAGGAACCAAATGTTGAGCCCACTTGTGTTACCACTTGGGCCACAGGGGTTTTACCCGGCTTCTCTTTAGGCCCGAGGGATTAGTCTAGTCCAAATGATCGGAACCTTTCATTAGCGGGAAAAAAAAATTTATTGCATGATCTGTGAAAGGGGTCCCACTTGTGCATTGCACTGGACTCGGTCATGTATATTGGTTGGGATCATCCTGAGCTTAAGATGGGCCCCTGTTTAGCGTCCAATGTTTATAGTGGGCCCATGTTATGTATATTGTAAATGGCCCACCATTTTTTATGGATCATTTCCCCAAACTGTAGGTCTATGTTATATATATATATATATATATATATATATATATATATATATATATATATATATATATATTGTAGATGATTGGCCGACCTATCCTGCCATTCCAAATTTTATGGTAGGCCCCCACATTGATCTTATGGGACTGATCCCATGTGTTTGAATTATTTTATATTCTGAGCACCGACACATTGATAGTAGAATGGTGTTAGCATCTTGGTATCACACGTAAGGAGAATGATATGTCTCATTCGGACTACTTTTGATCAATGCAAATCGTTTAATGATATTATTATCTCACGAGTTCGCATCCAACCTAATTTTATACATTGATCCTTCACTTACCGTTGGGCTCAATCAAACTTTCCTTTTCTTTTTCTTTTTCTTTATCAGATATCGAATATCGAAGGTTCTCAACCATTTGAACTGGATTAATCCCTTTGGACCCAGAAGAAAGTCGGATGAACACCCATGTGGCCCTAAAGTAGTAGCACTAGTGGACTCAACATTTGATTCCTGAAGGAGAAACTGGGAGTCGATATCAAGACATCTAGCTCCGGAAGAGAGAGAAACTATGGTCTTGACTACTCAACCAACCATTTGGGTTATTCCATCAACCTATTGATCATAACTAACAATCAATCCAATAGATCATGTCTAACAAACCTTGGTGTGTGTCCCATTCAGTTTGTTCACTAAAGATTTTTTTTAAATTTTTTTTCCGGATGAAACTGTTGTGTGCATATGAGCTATTTATGCAAGGGATTTGATCGAGTGAAAACTGTTATCGTAGAGACTCCGTGAGAATTTTTTTGTGCGGCCCACTAGGGGTTCCATTTTGAGATAGAACCGGTGGAGATTGGAAGATCTATATGAGACCACCCCGAATATAAAATTTGGTCACAATCACATGCTCATAACCCTTTCATTCGTGGCCGACAAACCCAGTCCATTTGTATGGGTATATTGTCGATCTAACAGTTCAATTCATTCGAATTGGTGCCAAACCCTGGGGCGTGTGACTGTCAACGAAGTCCATGACCATTGCAAGGTTTGGATTGGGTTTAGATTCCCAATTGGCAGTGAATGAGAAATTATCCACACTAGTTAATAACCATACTATGCATTTGTTAGCTGTTCTCTAGATTAAAGGGTACAGGCAGCATCATAGAATGAGGGATATATGAATGGATGCCAATTATAAGGGGAGATGAAAGGTCAGCTTGTGGGTCAGATTAAAAAAAAAAAAAAAAAAAAAAACAAAAAAAAAACTGTTTTGGGATTTAAGAAATTCGAACCTCAATGCTTTTGTAAGTGTGTATTTTTATCCGGATTCTTCTTATTGCATTTTATATAAAAAAACATCTTATTGCAGTTTCTTAAACTATTAACGTCACCTCTGGATTCTGATCAAGGATCATGTCTGTCATCTCCAAATACATAGTATCAGTGACTTCAAGCGTCCGAGCTTTCAAAACCAGAGGATGATCAATTGGACCCACTTTAGACCTCCTACAGGTCTGTCGCGATATCTCCTCAACTGAATTATCAACACTCACTTTCTCTTTGTCCTCCTAATGGAATACCTATGGACAGGAGCATTGCCCTTGGTTTGGATTAATGTATTTGAGGTGTTCTCATGAATTTCTCCATCATTGGATTCGATTTGGAAAAGAGAGGAAGAAGGGGGGGAAAAAAAAAGAAGGGAAAACCTGCCTGCTCAGGGTCGAGATCGGCCCTCACTTGTTATAACGAGGGTCGACGACAACCCTCAACACAGAAAATGAGGGTCAACGTCGACCGTTAAAAAAAGAGTAAAAAAAAAAAAGGGTTTTTAGGGGGGGAAGACTAGTTTGGAATGAGTTTGGCTAAAGTGACATTTTTGGTGCAATGGTCACCTAAAGTTTTTTGTTTTTTTTTTTCTTTTTTTTTATGAAACCCTCTTTTTTCAAATTGTAGATTTTAAAAATGGAGGAATGTTTACGATACATGAACATCTGATAACGTAAAATGCAAATTTATCTTTATATCTTTTAACTCAAGAGATTGCTCATTTGAAAATTTCTTTATAAGTGAACTGGTTAAAAGCAAAAGGTTGGAGGGGGTTTTTTTTTTTTTTTTAATTTGTGTATTGGTCATTTTATATCATAGAAAAAATACAAAATATAAAAGCCTTTTTTAGGTAGTATGAAAAATTGAAAATGCGTAGTTTTCTCCCAGGAACGTCCACATGTGAATGTTTGATCCAGATATTAGAGAGGCAAGGCCCTAATCAAACAATCAAGACCCCACTCAGCACTAGTCGTGACAATGTGAACATCTATACGGGGAACATCCGCGAGAAAAAATTTCTTTAAAATGTTGATTCATTTTTATAAAAGACTTATATTTATTTAGCATTATAATATTTGGGTATAATTTGAGTTTGAGTCCATGGCTATTAATCCCATAACATCTTAAACAAATTTCATGAATATGTAGAATAAAAACTTACATTATAAATAATCATTTTCTCATATAAATGTCCTTTTTTATTTGCCCATGTTAATCATAGCGCCTTTTTGCCATTTAGATCTTGTGCCATGCACCCACTTTCCAACATTTGTGCACACCGTTTGCATGTAATTCTTAAACCACTCCACCAACCAAACTCAAATTCAAACGCAAACTTAATAATATTTTGTTTATCGATTTAACTAAGTTTGACGTTCATTTTTGAAAAAAAGAAAAGAAAAAAAATGAACATTAATATTTTTCATCAAATTAACGATGGGTCGAATAGAATTCAATCCTACTAATTGCAGTATGGCTTCGGAGTTTCCACCGACCCTTCTAAGCTGCGGGTACCATTATTGGACATAGAGTAAGAACTTTTTTGGGCTGACCCATTTAGAACCCTTTTTAGTCCATTCCAATTTATACACTGCTGTCTTCCCAACAATCAGAACGTGTGAAAAATAAGAGACCAATCTCTCTCTCTCTCTCTCTCTCTCTCTCTCTCTCTCTGGTGCACAAATGGCGACAGCTACGGGATATGCGACTTCATTTCCGGCGATTTCTTGTCCGAATCAAAGGAAATCACCCATCCTTTCCTACTCTTCTGCTGCAATTTCACCCTCCAAATCCCCAAAATCTAATCTTTCCACTTCAGTTCCCAGATGGCATGTGGGGTTCATTTCCCAATGGAATGGTCTCAGGCATCTGGGCATCTCAGTGAAGCAAATTTGTGGGAAGAAAGGTGACTTTTTTTTCATCTGGGTCTCTCTCTTTTTGGCTTCCTTTTATTGGGGTTTTGATCTTTTCCAGAAAAAAGGATGCTTTTTAGAAAAAAATTCCTTTCTGGGGTGTTGTTTTCCCCTTTCATTTGGGAGAAAGATAAGAACTTTATCACTATTATTTGTCTTTCCTGGTTTCTGTGTTTTTTTTTTCTTGGGTTGATTCAGTGTAGTTCAATGAAATCAATGCTTTCTTTTCTAAATCTGAGAATCTTTTTGGTTCTTGGATTTGGGTTTTCTTTATTGTGTAAAAAAACTGTTGGGAATATTGGTGGGTTTCTTGTATTTTAATTGTTTTGTCAAATCTTTTGGTATTTATATCTGTTTGTTATGGTGCAGAGAGGAAAGGAAATTGCAGAGGCATGGTAGTTTATGCTTCTTTGTTTGGAGTTGGTGCACCAGAGGCTCTGGTCATTGGAGTTGTGGCTTTGCTGGTATTTGGCCCCAAAGGTCTTGCTGAGGTCAGCTGTTTTCTACCATCTACTGCTGAAATTCGATGTCATTTTACATTTTGTTTTGGAAGATTCCAGTCAATATTCCTAGCAATTTGGACTTGCACTCATCAAATTTCCAATGAGTTATTTAAACAAACTACTGTGCAACTAATGCTTCAATGTAAGTATTATTGATAAGGGGCTTGAATATTCAGTACAATAGATGAGGGCTTGATGAAATTGAAGTGACTAAAAATTATTAATGGTGTAGCATCCTTCAAGTTTCTTTGGTTTTTTTTTTTTTTTTGAAGGGGAGGCCACAACTTAGAAGTAGAGAGATTTAACAGGATGAACTCTGGGTTGAATCAGTGATCTTTTTTTTTTAGATATCTATAAAATAAGGGATTGGTTTGGAAAAGTTGAATTGTTTTTTTTTTTTTCCTTGACCAGTTTACAAATGCATAGGGCATCTTTTTAATTTACTAAAGAATTTTTTTAATTTACTGGTAAAGTAAGTTAAAGTAAATATTAAATATCAAATCAGTGGGAAAGGGAATGGTCAGTTAAGGTGAAGTATACTTTCTGTTAAAGTAAAGATGCATTTGTTTTCATGAGATAAAGTGAGATGAGAAGTCGACAAGTGGTAAAGTGACCAAGCACTCGGCTTGTCTTTTACAAGGCAAAGTTTTTTGGGGTCCAGTAAAGTAAATGTGAACTTTTTTTGGTGCCTGAAACATTACTTCCCCACTTGTCTTGACCAACCAAACATGACAAGGTCAAAACTTGATGGGTGGAATTACTTTAGAGATATTATTTATTAGTAGGATATAATGTCACTTCTGGTTCTGGTTTAGGCTGCTGAAATAATGTTGAGATCCAATTTACAATTCAAGTCAGTGTAAACTAGGACTAGATGGCTCAGAACTTCAAAAGGCACCAAAGCCAGATGCAGTAGGTTTTTGGAGTTTCTCTATTTCCTTGGCACATGTCAAATTGGGTTGAGAAAGTTCATGAGTTAGCACATAAGGGGAGTAATTGATGTCTTCCCATATTTTGTGTCATTGTAATTCTTAGACCGATAGGCTTGCTGGAGAGGGTTCCAATAGGATTTATTTGCCATTTGATTTATGCTGGTTGGGTGAGAATTTATCCTTGTATATTGTTATTGTGTTTTTTAAAAAAAAAAAGAAAAAGAAAAAAAGAAAGTGCTCAGACCTATGATTTGCTAATATCAAATGGATCCGAAAGTAAACGCAACGGGTAGAGTCAAGAAGGAAAATCAACAATAAAAATGCTTAAAGCACATAACTAGAACTCACTTTGTCACATAAATTTGACTCATGCAGAACTTAGTAATGACATGTACCTGAACATCCCATCTAAAGTCCTTTCGGATCTCCAATCTAACCAGAATCTGTAGAAATCGTTGTATCTGTCAACAGTCCTAATATTGACCATTAAAAATAACCCATGCAGAGTTGCAGACCCTGTAAAAAGTAATCCTGCTATTAACATAGAAGGGAAACTTATCATATTAAACATAAATTTTAGCATTCATTTGGGCACGTACGTGGATACTGGACATGCTACATTAGCGCTTTCCACAGAAGCAGGATCCTAATTTTAACCCCTCCCCTTAAAACGAGAATTTTGCTGAATCACAGAAAAACAAGGTGCCACGTCACCATGATTCCTTTCTAGTTTCCTGCTGTGCTCCAAACAGTATACAGCAGAGAAAATTATGCCTTTCCATTTTCTCGGCATACACAATTGGGCCCTTTGGAGTTGAAGTCCAAGGAAATAGAATCACATGTGTCTTTCTCTGAAATAGAAACAAAAATGCAATTTGCAATATAACGCACATCTTATGCAAATTATATGTGTTAAGTCATTGGTCGGTCTTTTTGGTGTTCCCTTTACACTGTTATTAGCCCTCTCAGTAATGCTATCCGAATGCAGGTGGCTCGGAATTTGGGCAAGACTTTGCGTGCTTTTCAACCTACAATTAAAGAGCTTCAGGTGAGCCAACTTCCTTGTTACTGGTATATGTATTGCTTGATCAAGAATTCTTTCCTGACAAGCAATGATTCAGGTTGGAAACATTTTCTGCAGTCTAAGACTTATATTTGATGGTCTCATCATGAATGGTTTTTGAAATCTTCCAACCCTTGTGTGACTTGTATAAGCATGCTCGACCCAGAATTTTCGTTTGAGGATGGCGGTGATGGCCATGATGTTAATTTCGTGATTATTTTTTCGTTTTGGTGGGGGGGCAGACAATAGGCTTATTTCTGGTGGGGAGATGGGCCTTTTCTCCATATTTGGCTTGTATGTTTCGAGCTTTTCTGAGGTCCGCCGGGGGTGAGTGCCCCCAGAAGGCAATACCTGGGTCCTTCCCTGAGTGGAACCATTATTATTATTTTTTTAACAAATGCAAGAGTTGAGACTTAGGATCATCTCATGGGTAGACTTTGGGTTTCTTCCATCCATAATACAGCATTGGGACCAAAAGTTTGGCTCCAAAAATATTATTTACTTTGGAGAAATGTGTCAAATTATAATTATCTTGATAGTTATGATTCCTCTTTTTTGAACTTTGCTTAGGTGACTTGGCATTTGTGCTCATACAAAGGTATACTATCACCACCACCACTATCAGCATCAACAATGAAACCTCATCCCATTTTCTTAGTTTTTCTTTCTTGCTTCTTTCTTCTTTTTCTTTTTCATTTTTTGAATGATATCTACTAGCTTTGTGAAATCTGCTTCCCCATGCATCCCTCCTCAGGGCAAGTTTTCTGTTACCCTGGACCTAACGTTGCTCTTTTAACCATTTTTTCCAAGTCTAACTGGCTACCCCTTCCCCTTGGCATGTTATCCTTTCAAGTTTCAACACTTAGTTCTTTGGGGACTGTTTCTGATCTTCTAACACATGCCAAATTAATATGAGATGACAATCCCTTGATTTCTTTTTATATTGGAGCCACTTGTAAGTTTCCTCTTATTCTTTTTTTTTTCCCCAATTCTTCAATATCTTCTTTCCTCCTTTTTTTCCTCCCATCTTAGCATATCCATATCTCAGTGAAATGCACCTCGTCTTACTAATGTCATGCCCCTTGAGTTGAAGTGGCCTGTGATAATACTATAATACTCACCATTCACACACACACACACAAAAGGACGGGGTGTGTTTGGGGTTGGGTTGGGGGGGGGGGGGGGCGCTTGTCCATCACTTTTGGCACAATGCGATGCATTGCTTGGGGGTGCAATGCAAAAGCATCAATCTCACTAGAAGATAGGATTGGATAGTTTCTGGATTTTTCAATATGCTGTTGATCATGGGAATACCATTATTGAACTTGCATGGCATGGTTGGCCTCTAACTCAGGAATACTCAATTGAGCAAATCCAATGCTTGGCTTGGCTGGAGATGGGGAATCACGCCACTCGACATGAGAGAAACTTCTCCAAAAGATAAACAACAACCAACTATCTTTTCAGTAGTCTTCATTGGGTTTTATACATTGCTTGTTTTAAAAAGGGTATGAGAAAAGTAAAGTACAAAAGACAGATCTAAGTATCTAACTAATGGAAAACTTTCTGCCAGGAGCAGACTGCATATTGTTCATATGCAGTCCAGCTCATGGGGCCCGCTTAGAGCATGTTTATTAGTAGGTGGAGGGTTGATGGAAAAGTATAAGCCATAAGGGTTAGCCAAAAAACCAGCCCCATTGGATTATCCCAGTCCTTGTGTAACAGCCTTAAATTTAATGGTCTTTTAACCAGAGTTTTTTGAGATAACGGTGAGTGTAGGTTCAATGAGTGTAAAATTGGGCGTGGCGCTAGATCATGGGATCCAGAGAGTATGGAAGGGGCTGCACTTATCAAAGGTGGGCCCAAGTGGGCCCCATGCAGTGTACTTGTTGGAGAAATTTTTTCTCTAACTAACATAAAGGGACGGAAGTAAACCTTTTTTGGTTATTGGCCTAGGCTTGTAGGCCTAGATTATGGATCGAAGACTTGGCAAGTTTTTTTGCTGGGGGTTGAAGACTTCTGGCAAGCTTTTTTGCTAGTTACATTACTTTTCCCCCTCTTGTGGCTAGAATGTGTACTTGTTAAATCTGTGGCACTAAATGTTCAATTTTGCCCACTCTTTTTGTCAATTCTTTGCTCTCTCTTCCAACCTTTCATTTTGTTGTATAATTGCTCTCAAGTATTGGAATCTAATGGTGCCGTTTAGTCTCGACTCGATGCTCCACAGTACTCTTTGAGATGTTAAATTTTCACTTTGTATATTTGTTTTTGCTCCTCCACAGTACTCTTAGATAGATCGGAATGGAGAAACAAAATTCGTGTAGCCGATCCCAACATAGTTGAGACAAGACTTCGATGATGATGATATTTGTTTTTGTTCCATTAATTCTTGAACGATTTGACCTGATAGTGTCTCTCTTAATTGTTTCTTATCATTTGCTTGCCTTATTCTCTTACTGATTAGACATAGGGACAACAATACGTCAGGTTTTAACAGGAACCTGCCTGACCTGCTTCTTTAGCGTCGCATTTGTTGGAGGGTTGGTTGGGTTCAGGGTGGTATGGGTTTTAATTCGGGTCAGGTATTGGCTGTGGTTGATCTGCCCCACCCCATTTTCTTTTCATTTATATATAACTCAGTATATTTTGTACAGAAAATTCCACTGGTACAAGTGGTAGCGAGCAGTGACAAGGGTCACGGATTCAAATCCTGAGGGTTGCAAGATCTTCCCTTTTTTTTTTTTTTAAATGAAATAAACTAACCAGTATGAAACCTGACCTGACCTGTACCCATCATGGGGCAGGTTTGGTATCACAGGCCCTGAGCCTATCATGGGATAGGTCGGCCATAGAGCAACTCTTGCGTCTATCGAGTCACGTACAGTTAGCCTACACTCAAACCTCACCTGAAGGGTTGCCATCCCTATTTTGACAAGAGCCGTGGCACAATGAAAGGTGCTCACTATTGCAACCTTGAGGTTGTGGGTTTGAGTCACATTACCAATAAGAAGAGAGATTTTAGCAACCACCATGTATCAAAGGAGTGCCATTCTAAACATTTTTCATCACGTTTTTGAGAACCAAGCAAATAAATAGGGGCACGTTTGAGCAATACAACTCCAGTTGGGAATTCAGTTATGTCATAGTTGTAATATTCTGATGCATGAGAAGCTTGGATTCACACTTACAGTCTTTTTATGCATGAACATCCTTGTGACATCATTGAATAAGGAGGCAATGACTTCACACCATCATTAGATACAAGAAAATCTGAACTTTCATGAGTCATATAATACATGCATTTGGAAGAGATTTGCTGCATAATGATGACTTTTAGTCCCTTAACAAAATTGGACAACCAATTTGGTATATATTTTAGTTAAAGCACTTTCTATAAATTCAACAGCACTCTATGTATAAGGGCCTTTTGATTCTTATCAAATAAAACTCTTGGGGCTTATCTTGATGCCACATAAGATTCTTAACTTACAAAGTTAAAGGACTATTGGGACTCTCGACTGCCTGGCTAATAGGACTAGCTAGCTGGACCCTAACTAATATGAGTATATGACTCTAATAAAATATAAGGACCACTCAATTCTTATGACTTGTGGGTGCATAACCAAGTTGGGTTTGCGCATAACTGTGTGGTCCATCGATGGACCCTCCTTGGGTTCCATGAAGGCCATGAAAATAGAATGCATCACATTCATTGCTGCTCCTTTGTGCATGTCTTTTATAATGTCAATATAACTGTTATGATGCATTTTTTTCTTCAATATCTGCCAAATTAACTGCATTGCACTCTGTCAAAATAAATAAAGACCACATTTAAAATTTCTGTATAATTTTTATGTGTCGTGTGATTCTGGGATGTCGAGACACGGCATTCGATATGGCAAGGACACAGCATGTATATGGCTGGGGCACATATTCTACACATAGAATTGAAGTATGGATGTGATAAAATATGATAAAGATATGTTGCCCATTTTTAATATCTGGGCATCATGGGCGTCAAATTGAAAATTATTATAGAATTTGCCAAAATAGTAATTTAGTTGTTTTATTTGAAAATTGCTATAGACATGCCTTCACCACTGTCTAAAGGTGCTCATATTCTCAACCCTGAGGTTGCTGGTTCGAGTCAGCTTACCTTAAAAAAAAGGAAAAACTAGGAAATAAAAATCGATCTTTTACTGCTTTTATATGGAAAGTATCATCTCAACTTGCTTGACATGTAGGAAGTATCAAGGGAATTCAAAACCACGCTAGAGCGGGAGATAGGCCTTGATGACCCTCAACCTTCAACAATGAATACTTCTAAGTCCAGCCCTTCGAATGTAAATGAGAATCCACAGGCCAAGATCGACCCAAGTGAGTATTTATTTTTATTTATTTGTCTGAACAGTTTAGCTTCTTGCGTAATGGAAGATTTCTTATTCTTTGCCCAAATTAAGGTTACTAAAAATGAATGATTTACCAATCTTTGATATATGTCTAAACCAGGTTGGTTTCTATGTAGCTACATGTGTCAAGGTCTTGTCTGAGTTGTCACCCAGGTGGGCCCCACTGTGTAAATTCAGGTTAAAATCTGCTTTTGAGCATGCAAACGAGTGGGCAATTGAAAAAAGCTTGGACAAGGCTCATGATCCACAGTCAACAAACAAATGAGGCTGCTTGTCGAGCGGCCGGCATGATACATTTTGATGTGCAAGGAAATGGGTTTTGAACTCTGTGCCAACCTGATTGATACATGTTTGGCATGTATGGCAACTCACAGTGAATACACACAAACACACACATGTTGTCCCCCACCAATAGTTCTCACGGAAGAACGGTGAGAACTATTTCTAACTTGAGTATTTCCCTGTATATATATATATATATATATATATATTAAACTATATCTATAGATGTTGAATGATGTAGGTGTTAAACCCTGAATTTTATTTGCTTCTCCATCTTGTCCTTGTTGATTTGTCGCCAAGTCCTTTTGGAATCAATGACTTCATTGTAGAACATATTGGGATGGTGATGCTAAGGTCACCATTCTTATAGCATAAAATTTGTTTTTCATTTTAAAAAGGCATGCATAGGTCTATCCCAAACCTATTCCATTTCAGTGGTGTCACGATATCTGTGGGTTTGCTCCCCACGTCTTGTGTTCGAGCCCCATGCCAGACTTACCTGGTGCATGTTTGTTGTGGGGTAATGCATGCACCCGGTGGAATAGTTGTATGTGCCCGGGGGAATAGTTGTGTTGGGTAAAAATACCATGGTGATACCCACGTCAGTCATCACGAGGGGGTGTAGATTAAAACATCTTTTTTTTTCCATAAAGTTTACTACACCACACTTTATCACACTTTTTTGTGGTAAAAACTAAAAAGAAAGAGAAAAGAAAGAGGCTTGCGGAAGAGTAAAGGGTAAGTGGCGTCACATCATAAATTTGCTTCTCCACTCTACTTTTTCACCCAAACACTGTGAAGTAAAAAAAATGTCACATTACATGCCTATATTTCACTCCACCTTGTGCTAAACAAGCACACCCTTGGGGAAAATTTCTTTTCAGGCCTATGCTTTTTAGAGTAGCTAGATGCAAACCCCAAGGAACGGTTTGGATCACAGAGGATGAAAAGTTTGAAAGCACATGAAGACAATGTCTCAAAGAGACTCTCACAAGAGAGGGAACAAACCTCAAACAGAAAATGAACCCATGAAGGTCAATTTCAATTAATCTCCAACTTGCCTCTAATGTCTTACACATGCTTATATGTATATGAAAACAAACCCTAAATTCCAACGCTCCTAACCAAACTAGGAAACCAAAACAAAGACTCCTGCAGTTCAAAAGCTAATCCTAATTTTTACTCATTAAGGAGATGAAATAAGAAATAAAATCCTAGACCTCTTTGGGTCCTATATGTGGGCCATAGGTCTGCTTGTGTTGGCCCATTGGCTTTGCATCACAACCGCACTCATATGGTATTTAAAACAAGTGCGATCAGAGTTTCTTAGGTAGAAAAAAAAAGTGGGTTTATAGTTTGTGAGCTTAATGGAGAGATCTTGGTTTCTTCTCTGCTGTGATTTCTTTCTGGGGTTTCTAGAAATTAAACATCAAGTTTGTTGATGCAGTGCTTGTTGCTTCTAATATGCTAGTTATGGTGGTCATGCTATTGAGAAGATCAGGGTTTCGAAAGGTTTTGAGTAGTCTTTAATCCGGTAGCTTCTAATTTGTCTGTACAATAGTGTATCTAATTTGCTTTCTGTTTTCTGCTGTGTTAATGCAGTTACAGATTCTGGCAAACGAAATAAGTTGTTGCATTTCTCTTTGATTTCTCTAATTTGGCTATGATTTTATATCATTATCATCTTTGCCACAATGGACAGTGTGAACAAGGTCTATTTAGGTTTCTTTCACAGGTAATTGAAATTGCATGATTCTGGTTTTTTGGCACCTGGCACTTGGCTGTCCATTGGCTGGGATTTCATCAGCCTAATTCAGTAGGCCCTGGCCAATAGTATGCTTTTCTCTTGATGATATGTAATATATTGTCAAATAGACTGTAGATACGGTAGATATTGCAGTGATTAGGATTTTTTCGTTATTAACAATTATGTTCGTTAGCCCCAATTTACGTTTAATTATAATCCTTGATTGACCTGAATTAGGCCTGATTGGAAGCACCAAATATTATTAATACAGATCGTTAGTCATCCCAAAGGGATATGGCAGTATTCGGAAAAACATCATTCTCTTTGTTTTCCATTTGTTTCTCCCTTATTATCAATAAAACATGTCAAATCCAGGGGCATTGATTCAAAATATTGGTATAGATTATTCAAATGGCATATTCCAAGCACAAAGCCATCCATGTTCCTTTACTGCATGTTCTTTATATCCATAAGTAGTCCTTGCCCCTACATTTGATCTTAGGTAATGTGCCACATCCATGGTCGTAATGTCAAGTTGGATCACAAATGTGTCATTCATTTTTTTTTTCCTACATTTAGTAATGGTGAATTTGACAATACGTAGGCGACTAGTGTGCTCAGCCTGCACACTGGTGCAGGATTTAGAATATCTGTTCTTTAGCCATCCCAAATCCAGATCAGAAGGGAGCAGTCTTACATTTTTGTGTGCAAGGACATCGACCTTTAGAGCTGTCTGTGATGCATTTGTGGCTTTGAAAGATCACAATGGGTCTCCCATCACACATGAACCCAACCCCACTTTGTGGAGAGCCCAAAACTGATTCTCTTGCGTTAAATGGTTTGGATACTTAATAGCTGACTCCAAAGTTCTGATTTTAGCACTGGGGTATAGGGGACAAGTTTTTCACTATGTTGTGTCCTCAATCTTCACGTGGCAATGAATCGTACTGGCAGATTGAAATCTTAACGTTTTTAAGTGCCTTGAGAAATGAATTCCACATTTTCACAATCATAATAATCATATTTTCTTCGATTTTCTCTTTTTGTTAGGTCCCCAATTCTTTTAAGTTGTATACTTCGGAATCCTTAGTTCGCCTCAAACTCAGCTTACTTTGTATAGTTCGCCCCCTGCAAATAATTCTCTGATTTGTAGCAAATGGAAGTTTTGATTGACACGTATTTTTCTGTATGCAGATGGCACTTCACCTACAAATGCACCATATTCCAGTGAGGACTTTCTGAGAGTAACAAAAGAGCAGGTGATTACTCCAGTTACTGGGGTGCAAGTGCAACAAGCAGAGGAGCCGGCTCCCGAAGAACAGCCTCAAGGTTTAACTCATCCCTCTTTTTTGCAATTTAAGGCTATGTTTTGGTTTGGCTTAGACTAGAAGTGCCAGAGTGTTCAGGCATGTCTGTTTTGTGAAAAAAATAGAGGTGCTGTTTGGAGTAACTATTACTCAAAATGACGTGAGAATTGGTTTTAGGCAGAAAAGGTGGAAAGAAGTCTCCGCATTATTATTTTCGCTTGCCACACATTCCCATACTCATCAACGACATGGCTGATGATGCCCTCACCTGCATTTGCCTAATCCTGCAATATGTAGTTACATCAAAATGATACCCATCATTGTCTTCCTATAAGTTTCTTTCATGAAACAGTATTGCCCAACTGATCAAACTGGGTTTCCTTTGGATAACGGGGGCAGTACTTTTCCTTACTATGATTTAGATGTATTTCACATTAAGGGGTTGGATGAATGTTCGTGGCCTGGGCTTGGTGAATGTGTATGAGGCTGCCGTCAACTGAATATGTAGTGAGTTTGGGACACGGGGATGGATAATTTCGCAAGGTTCTTTGTCCAATTGTTAGGCTATGAGACTAGCAACCACCTATGGTATCCGTATTGCTTCAACATAGGCAATGCAACCATTTTGCTTTATATTTGATGAATTTTTTAATCGATAATGAAACATTTTATCATGAAAAGACAGATACATGACCAGGAATGAAAAATGTACAAGACGTAACTGACTGCACTAACCAGAAACAGCATGCCGCCCAATTATAGAAGAGGGCCTACAAAAGAGATCTGACCAATTATGTTGTATTTGATACTTATCATTTGTAAAATCCATGTCCCTGTGATATACATGGCCTGTCCTATCATATCTATGCTGTCTCTGGGAATCATAGCTTACACAGATTTTTCTAGATTAGTAATACTGAAGTTGCGGGAAGTCAGATGCTTAAGAGGACGGCTCAAATCTGGTTACGTGCATGTAAGCACAACACCGAACACCCCATTGCAGGGTGAGAATGCATGAGTTGGGAGTCCTCCCCAAAAAGAGGGAGGGAAAAGGAAAAAAAAAGCAGCAGCAGCAGCAACTTGACATATCTCCATCTTGGTTTTCTCAGTTTCTTCACTTGGATAGTTCATCATTTTACTTACATTCTTTGGATTCGTGAGTTCCCCCTTAAATTCTGTACTGTTTGCACCTCATTTAGCTAAATATTGGCTTTGCATCAGAGGTTTTACTTGGTTCAGACTCATTTGATTTTCTTTCTTGCAGATGGAACCTCGCCTACAAAAGCGGCTTATTCCAGTGAGGAGTTACTGAAAGTAACACAAGAGCAGCTGACGGCTGCAGCTGCTGCCAAAGAGCAAGCAGCCCCTGAAGAACAGGCTCAAGGTTTTGATTCCTTCCATTATTTCTCTCCTGCATATAAAGAGGCTAGGGGTTTGGGTGGCTTTAGACTATCTGAGGTGGTAGTCTTTTTCCACAAACCGGTTCTGAGGCTCATGCCGTTTGGATGGTTCAGTGTGTGCCTTGACATGGATAAAGATGGTTAAACCTGGAAAGGCCAATGACTTGTAATAATCAAGCAGAAGAGTGCACTTTTTTTCTTCTTCTTTGTGCACAGGCCCATCCATGATTAGCATCCATATCAGATGAGTGATTCTGTTAACCAAGGATGCCCTAAGCGCCCCTACTAACTGTTCAATCAGCTCTCTTCCTTTCCTTTTTTTTTTTTCTCTGTATTATGTATATTGGGAATCTAAATATCATTTTCCTCATAATTTTTTTTTTCTTGATTGACAGTAGGTAGTACTCCAGAAATTGGCGCCGCTGTGCCTCTGGCTGAGAAACCAGAGAGGGAGAGATGAAAGCCAAAACAAGTGAGAGAGAGATGCTAGTCTTTTTGTAGAAGTTCTTCAGATTCATTTTCTATCAAGAACCCAGATTCCTGGGAATTACATACATGGCTTCTTGAATCCACTGGATGATCTTTAGGTGTAATGATGTTGTTTGAGGGCAATGTTGTTTGAGATCATTGTTTTGCTCCCTTCTTTGTTCAGAAGCATTCACTAATCAAATATTCTAGATATTTTTTGTAATCACTGCGGCCTAGCACTTATGATGATATTATTTTATAGTTTTTGATGCCTTCTGGAAGTGGACCACATTTGATTTAGTAGGCACAAGGAGCAATGGGAATGGACCATGTACAAGAAACTTGAGATGATCAGTGGATCTTCACCATTGCTTGAGTGGTTATCCAATACCACACATGGTGCTGCAACTTGGGTGTATCCCCAACACAAATGAAAGCCTAACACACCTGAACTGTGTCTACACTCGACCAAATTGTATATTCTTTAGCCTAGCTGCATTCAGGTTGACTCAGGTTTATGCATATCTCAGTCAAGTAGCCTGCTCAAATATGACTGCCCAAGACCCAAACCAAAACCTAAAATATTTAAATGCTTGCTTGAATGTCAGTCTGATTGGAATGATACTCACCATCAGATTGATTCGTCAGCAAATTGGACATTGATCCAGCTCTTTCATGAAATGCATGCAGGAGAAAGGGAACAATGATTTGGTTCTTATTTCTCTCGACACACAAAGCATATGAAAGACGTTTAGTTAGAACCAATGTAGTCCTCTCTATACCAAGCTTTTAAGGCTAGATCCTTCATTGGTAGGGATGTAAATGGATCTCCTATTATCTGATTACTAAAAGGTTCTGACCCGTTAAAAATCGGATCGAGATCTTTATCTAGGCCCCGTTAAGTAAATGGGTCCGGATTTGGTTCCACCTTGGTTCAAACCTGTAAACTCGAGATCTGATATATTACCTCAATTTTCGAAAATCACTCCTAAAAATTATATTTTTTAAAATATAATTCTCTACCTAGATTGAGACCTGGATCCTGACCCATCCCATATATGGTTATAGTTCCAGAGCCAAGAAATAGGTTCCGAAACCGATCGGTTGACAACCCTATTCTTTGGACACAATGGGCTTACAGTCCATTCCTATTCGTAGTACATGGGTTGGGTTCTGAGTCAGAGCCTAGATGGTCAGTCCATGAGTTTCACTGGCCACTGACCTTGGGCCACCCCTGAGAAAAATTTTGCCATATAGAACACAGTCCAAATGCTGTCAAGAAGAGAAATGTCTCAGTCACAAGTCACAACCCAGTGGCAATGAGGCATCTCACCTTGTAGCCTGCCAGAGTAGAGATCCCTGAGCGCGTAGGTCTCAAAGCATTGTTCCCACCAGTATTCCATGGTTGCAAAGAAAGAAAGAAACCTACCAAAACAGTAGCTAGAATCATATAGAAGCCTTTTTTTTCCCCTTTTCTTTCCTTTCCCTTTCATCAAGAAAAAAAAATTACAAACGTAGCTGATGAAGAAAGAAAAATTATGAATACAAGGCACCTCCTCCCCACCTTTCTTAAGGAGAGAGAATTGCAGATAAACACTCATTCCCATTGCTAGAAACATATTACGATAAATTGACTGCTGCCCTATGGGGGTCGAAATCCATCAGATGATCCCCACTTGTTTGCCCGCAAGGAACACTAACGCCATAGCTCCCCTCCAAAAACTTCTCGTCTGGGACCCCATTTCCTGCGTCCGGTCCTTTCAATCCTCCCATTGGCGAAGCCCATGGAACAGGAGTCGGAGGGTTCGATCCAGAAGCCTCTTGGTTCAGACCAAGAGAGGGAACCACCGTTAGGTTCTGCGGAGAGTTGACGGTGGGCCTTTTGTTGGCAGAATTGGCAGTTGTTATTAGAGAGAGGGATGAGGATTGTTGCTGTTGGTTCTTCTGCGGTGGTGACTTGGGGCGGAGACTCTCGATCTCAGGGGTTGTCAGCACAAGATGAGGAGCATCAGGGGGAGGATTACGCCCACCGCCTCCCTGCCAAACCTTACCATCCTTGTCGGAGAAATTCCTTACATATGCCTGCAATTATGGAAGAATTCAAAACCATAAACTAAGAACTCATCTCTATTTCTCTTCTAAATGTCATCCCCCAGACTGTTTACAAATAAACCAATAGCATGCTGTGGTCACATTCAAGCCATGCATCAAGTGGGGCACTAGATCACCCATCAACAAACAGGCTGCTGTGCTCAACTGAGGCCTGAGTCATTCATAAGCAAGACAGACAGTCCAAATGATTTATAAGGGCACCACCCAATCTGGACCCATCTACTAGGAGGGCCCAGCCTAAACACCTTGGAGACAGTTAGGATCATGCACATGAATGCGAACTTGGGACATGTAGAGGTGTGGAAAATTAGCAACACACTAATAGTTCTATATCCAAGTAAAAGGGCATGTGGAATTCTCACCTCAGCGTTGAAATTGGATGAAGACAATCCCTTTCCCACAGTCAGCCAACCTGAACGAATGTTATGGTCCTCCCCAAACAGTTCAAGACGCCTCCGACCAAGGGAGAAGTGCTCAATTATCCGGTACAAATCTTCTGGCTTCTTGGTTGAACCTGAAGATGTTCATAAACCTATTATGACAACTGGAAATTTGCGGGAAAAAACAATGTGATTAAAGAGCTGGGATTACATTAGACAACATATCATTTGGATAGGATGACGCTGAAGGCTTAGATGGTTATGAACTGATGATGGTAGTGTGGCTGTGTGTGCGAGCATTTTCCAAGGAAACAACTTCCCTGGAGTGGGGAGGGGGAGTTTCTCAAAGTTTCACCTGTCAACCATTTGATTAATAGCCTCATCTCCCACGAAATCATTTCCATTTCCAAGGAAACTACAAGATACAAATAATGCTCTAAAGAAATTAAATTTTAAGGAATCAAATGTATACCATTATTTGTCTGGAAAGGTATCCATGAATACAAATTCTTAAAAGTGAAGAATAATCCTTAAAACTCATCAAAAAATGATTCCATCTCAAAAGCTGTTTTGTACTTCTAGGGAATCTGACTCGCTTTTGGAAATCAAATGTGAAAGCCCCCATTTCCAATCAGCTGCAAACAAAGGACCGGGCCAGAGGCTGTCCTTACCCTGCACTTGAACATATGCTGCTGGGCTCAGGGTGGGGGCTCAGTTTTTCAGGGATTCAAACCGACCCTTAGTCATGATAACTAGCTTCGAATAGTGATCACTGAATACTGGACCATATTCAAAAACTCCCTCAATTTTGAAAGTGAACATAACTTAACCGGCAACAACATTAAGCCAACAGTAGATTTTTAGATGCTAGGGTTCTTATAATGCCGAGTGCATTTGCACCATTATAGATCTGTTCAACATATGAATATGGGTGTCCTGGATGGCTGGATGGCATCATCCAAAAGTATTTGACATATCCTCCTCACTGCACGTGTTATAACCAGAAAGTGATTCTTCTAATGCTAATAGGACCCGTCTATGGTGGAGAGGGGTCCTTGGAGACTTTAATTCTATCTTAGTGAGATTAAGGCATTATCTTCTTCGATTCGGGTTCCCTTCTCTCATGTTCCTCGGTCAGCAAATGGTATGACAGACTCTCTAGCCAAACAAGGTATTCAAAGAGTTATTCCGCTTGTGGCCCCTATTGCTTAAGTACTTTTGTTTTTGGTGTTGGTCCAAGGCTTTTGTACCAAGTCCTTTTGTTTTTACTTTCTGCTGGAGCTATCCTTGTACCGTTATTCTCTCCTTAATTTAATTTACTGTTACTGATAAAAAAAAAAGTGTTATAACCAGAAACATGATTTGTAAATTCCTTTTTAACGGAAACAATACTTGTTTTTGCATATTTAAGAAAAAGACAGGTGATAGATGTTTTGATGTGATCCATGGATTTCAAAAAGTAACAACTATCAAACCTAGTTTCCATGATCTCTACCATCCAATCATTCTTCTCCATTTATCAAACACGGCCTAAGTATTTGACAAGGCACAAAATCAGATGCCAAATTCACTGTAGACTCCCCATGTAATTATCAGAACAAATGGTCATTATTGCTTTTGGGCAGAGGTAGGGAAACAGTATCCCTCCTGACATGATTTCAGTGCACCCGAAAGTGTGTTTAGTGTTTACAACCATCTTGCCAAAATATTTGAACTGACAGTAGCTTGGAGGAAATCCATACATACTCCCCGTCAAATGTATGACTTGTTGAACCATTTCAATAATAAATTATAAAATTTCAGCCATTTCTACAGAATGGAGATGTTCCCAAGAAGATACACCTTAAACACCTCTATAAGCTTACACTGGATGGGATTTTATCAAGAACCTATTTGTCATATTAAACCTTGGATTCATCAATGAACAGCATGAACACTTCCCCTTCGGCACAACAAAAAAAAAAGAAGAAGAAGAAGAAGAAGAAAGAGGAAGAGGGAGGGAGGGGAGGGGGTGTGGAATCCTTCAGCCTGACTCAAAAAGCAAGCAGAAGTTGTAACCGAAATTGGTCAAAGAATGAAATTGGCGAACCATATTAACATAGCAAGTGAATAATTCATGTCTCAGCTTAATTGCATGAGCCGGTTGATGTTATCATTTTAGTATAGCTTGTGGATGCTAAGACAGAAAAGTGCTGATTATCTACAGTGTACAATTCAGTTTTAGAGCACAACAGTTTTATTTCAAGCCTTGGTTTTGTAACCTTTATTTGTGGCAGGTAAGCACTCTCGCACACGCTCACCCAAGCCCCTCACCATCGGCGCTACAGCTAGGGATTGACCCCTAGTTGTTTCTGTGGAAGGGAGGTGACTCACTAACAGAGTGACCAGTGGATTGGCCTAACCTTTATTTGTCATTCCAATTTTTTTTTTCTTTATTTTCTCGAGCAACTTATCCTCAAGAAGAAAGAGCAATGCTTTTCAACAGCATGAAGGCTTGCAGGCAAGGCAACCTTAGAATGCAAAACCAGGTAACAAATCTTGGAAAAGAGAGATATACTTACCGTAAGGAGGTTCCTCTGCAATAATTATATCAGTGTCAATGTTGGCATGGATAATATGACCATCAGTACTGCGTCGAACAGTGCCTTTTATGCCCATCAAGCAGTGTTCCTAATCCACAGAATAAGGTGTCTTAACAATTTTTAGAGAATGAGAAATTTAACCATAAAATAATAATTAAGTAGAGGAAAGAAAATAAGGGAAATGAGTACAAGATTGAAACTGCAAAAAACCACACTGAAAATTAGTACCAACCTTTGAGTGTTGAAACAAAGTATGCGAATCATGCCGCAAGCCGGGAGTTGCATTTGTTTTATTCGTCTTCACCCAACATATATCCTCGCACCTCCGAAATCCCCACTACATATCAATAAGGAAATTATAAAACTAAAACAATGATCCAACACTCCCAACTTTTAGAGGAACAATAAGTTACTGTATATGAGAGACTGTATCTTAGCAGGAAGCAGGGTAATATCTTGGAAATTGTTAATTCTGACATAGTAGCTTTCTGGGAACGGCTCCTTACCTTAGTGGTAAGGAGTGGTAGTTCTCATTGGGAAGTCTTGGGTTCGAACCCGGCCTCCTCCCTCTTTAAATATGTGAGTTTTTATTATCTCATATGTGTGAGTTGTGTTTATTCTCCTTGCATGTGTGAGTTTTCATTACCTTACATGTGTGAGTTGTGTTTATGTCTCCTCGCATATGTGAGTTCCCATCACCTCACATGTGTGAGTTGTGTCTCTGTCTCCTCGCATGTGCGAGTTTCCATCACCTCGCATGCGTGAATTGTATCTATCTCTCCTCTCATGTGTGAGTTCTCATCACCTCACATGTGTGAGTTGTGTTATGAGTCATAGGGTCCCAGCCCCTTCGCTGGGTTACCAAAATGACATAGTAGCTTTCTAGGACTACCAGTTGAATGTAAAAAAGGCGGTCCACACCCAATTACACAATACAAAACTTTTACAGTAATGTCTACAGCACAATGAACATACCTTCTTTAGACAAAGACGGCCCTGCTCAAGACCCGCACCATCACCAACCCAGAGGAAGATAAACGAAGGAGTGTCGGCAATTGCCTAGCAGCATGATTAAGAGCAGGGTTTAGACTTTAGATACAAGAATAATAAACTGACTGAAAATGCTGCACATTTAGTACAAACTCAACAAAAGCATATAGCAGTTTGAAGTGTAACCGTATGGCTGGTAAAACACCTCAGGAAATGCACATTTTGCTGAAGCAACCATTTTCATAAATGTGGGGCGTGTATTTATTTGCCCAGGTTGAAGATCTGATGGACCTCATAGTGGATAAGATATGCTTCCAAAATCTCCCAGTTCAAAGAAAGGTCCATGATTTCCTAATTCCCACTGAATGCAGGTAAACTCCGATGTCTTATTCACAAACATGGCATGGTCTATGCTCTAAAGTCTTTCTTCACATTTCAATAAAATATAATTGTCACCAATCCAAGAAAGCAAAAAGAAAAAGGAAAGTATTGCCCTGTCACCAATCAAAGCATTAGGATGACAACAGCAGCAAACACCAATGTGCCAGGATCATCTACTATGAAATCTTTTATTTTAGGCACTCTCCATTCACAGTGAGGCCCATCATTTCCATCCTATGGATCTCCAAGCTGAGGGAACTTAAGGCCTCAATGAATCAAGCACTTCTCCGACAAATGATAGACTTGCCAAAATGCAGTACCAATAGTCCCTCAACTTGGGAGAAACATCATATAATATATGTTCTCATGCATGTATCAATAAAAGCTGTCATGACTGTACTAAATCTGGAACTGATCAAGACATTGGGGGAAAAAGGACATATATTGGCTATAGCGAACAGAAAAATTGCAGAATACGGGACAGCATACCTCAATCTTAAGATTTTGAATTTCCTCAAAAGTCCAATACTCCATATGGTCCGTCACACCAGGAGCCCGATGAACATATTCCTCCCAAGGTGGATCAACAAGAATGACATCAAACTTGGTGCCAAAAAACTCGGGGGAAAGAACATGCTCATGTAGATCACACTTGTAATACATAGGTGGGGATGCGGCTTTAGACACTATCTCATCTTTCTTCTGAATAAGTTCTCTCAACTTCGGATAATCCTCAACAACACTGGTGAGCTCTAACTCCCTGATGAAATTCTGAGGTCGCATACCAGTGTCAACAAAATTTTGGGAGTAGTCATTCTGCTCTCCTCTTGAAGGAGCTTTACCGGGAGGTCCGCTACTTCTAGGAGGGCCCCAACCTATGGGAGCTTTCTCATGAGGCACTCCACGTCCAAGTGGCCCCAAACCATTGAAGCCAGGACCAGGAGAAACTCCTCTTCCAGGGCCTGGTTGATTGAAATACATGGCAGGATTTGGACCAGCTCCCACATTAGGTGCAAATCTAGGTCCTGACGGTCCAGACTGAGGAACAGGAGAAAGCCCAGGTTGAACAGTTAGGATATTCATATCAACACCACGAGCTCCTGACCAAACAATGGGACCAGGAAATTGTGGAATGAAAACACCTGGACCAATTGGTGGACCTGGTGCTGGTGACATATTCGGGCCAATTGGTTGAATGGGTCCCGGAGGCAAGCCAAGATGACCAAAGGGAGGAGGTCCCATCATTGGCAGTGGGATACCAACTCGTCCATCCCTTCCACTAAGCCTTCCTCTGCCACCTCTTCCAAGCCGGCCCCCTTTAGATCCTTGTGGAACAGGTCTATTAAAAGATCCAGATCCCTGGCTATTTCCAAATGAGGGCAGTGAACCATTACTGGAAGTCTGACCAGCACTAGAACGGTTAGAATTCATAGCCCCCTTTTGCCCTCTGCCTCTCGCGCCCTGCAGATCAAAGTTGTTCCTTCCTGAGCTCGTTCCTAAATTATCATCATCTAGATATGTTTCCTGCACATCATCACCAGGGCCATACATATCAGCCACTCTTGACCTATCATCATGCGGATATCCCCATTCCTCATCACTTGTTGCTGAAGTAAATTCCTGATGAATCCCCGCTTCAGGCCTCCTCACAGGCTCTTCTCTTCCGTAATCGAGAAGCTTTGGCCTCACCTCAATTGCATCAGATTTCTCATTTGTAGTTCCATAACTTGAAGAAGCTTTTGCTCCATCGGCCCTGCTTCTCTCTTTTCTGTAAACGGCCCGGCCATGAATCTTGTCACTGTCCACCCTCTCGCGGTCGCGCCTTTGTGAGTCCCATTCCTTGTCATAATCGAAATCGCCATCCCTATCTTTTGTATCTTTATCATGCCTGGTTTCATGCCTTCTTTTCCAATTATCTTTAGAACCTTCCCAGTCCCTATTCCTGTCATCCCAGCTGCTATCTCTGACTTTTGATCTATCATCTCTATAACCTTCCTTGTCCCGTTCCTTTCCCCTGAGGCCAACGCTTCGTTCATTATCAGATTCAGAAAAACCTCTATCAAATTCATCTGAATGTTGTCGATGTCGCCCACTTCTCTCAGGGCTCCGTGACCTTTTAGGGCGTCTGGTTTCCCTCCCACTTCTTTCCCTTAGCCGACCTTGTCCATCCTCATCCGTATTAACAGATCTTTCTCGGCTCTCTGCATCACCGCGGCCACCACGTGCATGATCTCTCTGCTGTCGTTGCTTCTCATTTTTCTCCTCCCTGGAGCTCAACCGACGGGCACTGGACTCCACATCCTCAGCTGAGCCACCCCACTTGTCTCTGGCCCTATGCTTATCATCTCTAATGTTATCTAATTTCTCCTCACGAGTAGATGTAAATGCCCTACTATCCTCTTCTCGAGCCTCTGACCTGACTCTACTCTTACTCCTATCACCATCAACCCTTTTCTCCTCCCTTAGGCTGGATTTGACACCCCTTTCAGCGCTGGAATCAACTGCCCTGCTTTTGCTTTCCCCAGACTCGATTCTTGCATCTAGAGCTCTCTCCCTAGAAGAGCCATGCTTATGATCAGAAGGTTTTCCACTCCTGGAATCAGATTTATCCAAATAACTACTTTCTTCTGCTTTCCTTCCTGAGTCAGGTTCATCCCATCTTCTCCGTGGATTCCTTTCATGCTCGCGTGTTCCATAACCTTTCTCTCGGCTACTTTCCTTCCTCTCTGAGTACCTAGAATCTCTATCTTGTGGCTTTTCACGCTCGCTGTCATGGGGAGTGTCCACCTTGCTTCTTGTTTTGCTTTGAGAACCCTCATTTGGCAATGGTTTTGTGCTTGGTTTCCTTGATGAATTCTTATCACTTTCATCAGCATGTGCATAGCCTTTACCACCATCTGTATCTCTACTGCTTCTTCTGCTGCTTTCCAAATCTCTATCCTGATAACCGCTACTTGATTTCTTCTCATTCCTCTCCTCTTGACTTTTCTTCACTATCTTGGCACGTGATTCCTTTCTCATATCATAATCGTCCTCTTCTCCGCTGTCTGCTCTGCCAGAGCCACTGGACTTCTTTCTCCCATCATTTCTGTCCCCAGAATTCTTCCTCTTCCCATTTTCCCATTCTTCAGTGTCTTCTGCATTTCCATGCCTACTTCTTGACTTGCTAGAGCGATGCTTCCTTTTATCAACACTCTCCCAATCATCGTCGTCATTAACCCTATCAACCTTTGTATCTGAACTGTCCTCAGCATCCCGCTTCACGTAACTCCGGAGAGATTCAAGTGCATCCATTGCAAGCAATTTAATTCTTTTGAAGCACAAATTAAAAGTAGGGATTGGTTTCTTCTAGTATGAGGGCTGCTTGCAAAAAAATCACATCAAAGCTTCATATGTTTGTCCTGAAACAGGAAAAAAATGCACATAAGAATGGGTTTCCTTTTTCCTTTTTTTTCTTTTTTTCCTTGTTTTTTCTCTTCCAAGTAATGAGACGCGACTATACAATCATGTGAGCAGACATTAAATAAATTCAAACTAAAATGGAAATATTCATCATATCAAATCAATATGGGGTTGACTTAATGTGCTCTAATCAAGTAACAAAAAGAACTAAGACTCAATGTCTCATTTTTCTAGCATTGGTGTAGGAGAGAGAGAGAGAGAGAGTGCCTGAGCGGGCAGCCATGCATAAGTAAAGAAAGGTTTGAAGGTACAAGATATCAACATCATCACCCTCATTGTAGTATAACCAATGATAGAAGTAGATAACTAATCACAGATACCAAGTAAAGAAACTAAATATATAAACATAAGGGGATGTCCTTGATACCTACCAAGTACCAAAACCCTAAAAACCAAAGAGACAACCTCGTTTTTTTTTTTACAACACACTGCTAGAAATCAACTCAAACTGAAGTAAAACCCAAAAACCTTCACATCAAACCCTAAACCTAGAAAAACCCTCTAGATCCCCAACAATCCGAAATCCGCTTTATCTAACGACCTCTATTTAAAACACTGCTTTTCCTCAAACCAAACACACAAAAAGATAAATTCCCACTCAAATCTGACCTAAACCCTTGCACACCCAATCAAAACCCACCAAAACCGCTACAGATCGACCTCCCCCAGCATCCAAAACCCTAAAATCCAACCAAAGCACAGATTAACAAGAGAAAAAAAGAAAGAAAGAACCCCATATCAGGACGATAAAAATCTGGGTCAATCTCGACCTAAACCCTAAAACAACCAATCAAAACCTAAAAAACCGCTACAGATCGACCTACCCCACAACTCAAAACCCAAAAAAGCGATCAAACCGAACACGAACCAGAAAACCCATGTCAACGCGATGAGAACCCAAATCAAATCCGACCCAGATCGACGAACCCCCCAACTATAAAGTTCCATTCTTTTTCTTGTTTCTCATACATTTGCTTTGGAAATACTGAAAAGAAGACTTTGTGGGATTGAAAGAGAAGGAAACAACAGATCTTTTTAGACATGAATCTGTACCTTTTTCGTGTCTTGGGATCTACAGAGTGGGAGAGAGATAAAAAGAAATCTACTTCCTTCCCTGCTGTTTGGATTTCTTGGTGACTAAAAACCAGATCTTTCTTTTCTCTCTCTGTGTGAGATTGGGGATTTGCTGCTGCTGCTGCTGCTCTTCTTTCGATTTTATTATTTTACCAAAATGGGGTCGCCGCACTCAGGAGAATTTCTCCTGCACGTGCGGTCCAGCTTTGTGGAGCCCAATTGAGGCCGCGTTTTTATAGCGTTGGATTGAATCTCAAAAAAAGTTTAGGGTTAGGAGATCACTAAATTTTAATGTTTGTTAAATCAATGGTTATGATGACATGTGTGACAATTTTTTTTTTTTTTTTGCATGACTCTTATTTATGAATAGATATATCCATCCATCTTTATTCCCGTTTGGTATTTTACTTCTAAAATAAAGTAGAGGGAAGTGAAATAAAAGGGAGGGAATAAAATATAAGTGGGTTATGATGGTATTTTGCTTTTAGTTGTTTGGGATGGAATAATTTTGATTTTTTGTATACGGAAATGAATTTTTTTTTTGTCTTTTAGTGAATAAAGGTGATTGCTTTTTTACTTCTTTTTTTTTTAAATATGGAGGGAGTTTTGAATTAATGTGATTTTGATTTGATACTTAACTTTAGTTTACTTGACTTTACTTGACAAGTAAAATTACCAAACGGAATGATAGGAAAGCATCTGAGTGGGGCCCACGTGCCTATATTTAGTGGTTGAAAGGTGAAAATCTTCCCACCTGCTCATCCCTTTGATATTGTAAATCAAATGGGGGCAGGCATGTCTCATTCAATTTGAATTAGATTGTTTCGGTTGGATCTTTTTACAAAAAAGGGCATTTGGCATGTCGGGTTTGATTAGAGAAAGTTAACTTCTCATTTTGTAAAAGTTACCAAGGCAAAGTTGTTAAATGGTAAAAAATAGTGGATGCAAATGCTAACTTATCCTCCAGTAAAGGTAATAATGGCAAAACTTTTCATATAACAAAAGTTTCATCAGTAGGTCTGAAAATAAAATAGAAGGGATAAAAGAAAGGAACCCAAAAGATATTTCATTGCTTTGGGGTTGTTCGTTTGCACTCGTTTACATATGCAGGCGATACATATATGTAGGTGATGCACATGTGCAATAGTAATATAAGATCACGTGTGTTTCCGCTTATTTATGCATATTGATATAATGTATAAATGAGGTGTAAAAATGATATGTAAATAATATAATTTTCATTTCAAATTTATGTTGCTAAGGAGGTATTAAATGAAAATTTATGTAATAGACATGAAGTGGTAGTACAGGTTGTGATAGGGGTGTTTGCTTAGGCAGGTTGCGGGTTTGAGCCCCTTCAAATACTTTTTTTTTTGCACCTAGGACATTTAATTTCATATCTCGTCTTTTTTTTTTTATTAGATTTTGAGAAATTTGCAACCTATAAATCTGATCTTTGCACTTTTTATGGACCTTCAATTCATAATTCCAAATGTTCAATACTCTCATATTAATGAGAAGCACCACGACGTTCGATTCATGATTCCAAATGTTTTTCACACGTAACATTTGCATATTAAAATCTCCATATGAATCCTTTACATATGCAAAATTCATTTTCCTATTCCATGCATAAAAGGCAAATAACCCCATAGTCTAAAGTAGTCCAAAATCTATTTGAATAAGTTTTGTGACAAATAGACAAAAAGGACAGAGATCTCCCAAACAGCACCTAAATTAGTTGTAATTGTTAGTTTGGCTCACTGGCTTGAGTGTGGGACTTCCAATATGAGGATTAGGGGTTGATCCCTGATTGCTAGTGTCAAATCTAACCTTACCTTTGTCACTGAACCATAGTGGTTCGGCCCAACCAAACCAGTTCTTCTTTGTTGGCTCTTAATGGCTTGAGTTGTTCTCACTGATTTTGACTGGTATAGCAGTTATTTACCTAAGAATGTGTGTTTGTTAATATGTTTGTGGGGGGATATTCAAGTGCATCTATCCCTCACCCTATGGTGAGGAATAGATGCACTTGAATATTTATGAAAGGCATAGGCAGATGCAAACTTCTGCTTTGGGTTGAAAATGATTATACAAAATGATGCATCCAACTGTTGCTCACCATTGGATTGAAGTCCAAAAAAATGACGCCACTTGAAATCATTGAATTTGATGGCCATGGATCAAGGGGTTAAGGTGACCGAAGAGAGTTGAAATTTTGCATACATATAGATCTCATTGAGATCTTTGGATCACCAACTTTCCCATGAAACTGCCTGGCAACAACAGAGGCTCTTCTTCATGGTAAAGGCTCAACCCAGAGATACTGTCCTTAATCTTCGCCCAAATCAGCTGTCCTGACTCCTCTTTTGCATTCTCTTTTTCCTTTTCAGAATAAAAGAAGGCATCTAAAAGTTCCCAATCCTTTTCTTACTGAAAACACTGGAGTCAGGCCTGATTGGATTCTTCATGGGAAGAGTCACCACTCACCACTGTGAAAAATATCAGAAGCTCTTGCCTTTAACCAATTGAGAAGAGAAAAAGAGAGCATTAAGCCACAGACTCCAATGGACCCATTCCCGCCTGGATCCACAATAATCAAGGATTTGCACTGTATAGAGGGCCCAGCAAGCCAAGCCTGGACCTATGCCATTACATGCTGGAACCTTTAATCAGATGGTTAAGATCAATGGAACACACCGAAACCGCCATATTTGGAGCCAAACATTCTCACTAGTTTAAAAGAGAGAATCAAAATCAAATTTATCAATCATGATAAATTTATGGCAGCAGCAGAACAGCCACAGTACTATTCTTTCCCTCAACAGTAGAAAGCAGGCACATAAATAAGAATAATTTCTTCACTACTCAACAACAGAAAAAACAAAATTATACCCAAAAAAAAAACACAAAAAACATAAAGAAGACGAGCGGCTTGAATTCACTATTAACATGGACAAAATCCAAGTTCCACACTTAATAGGAGAGTGCAACATGGAGCTCTTCAGTTATTTGGCCAGACCAATTGAGGCCCATCAATGAACAACAGTTTTAAGGTTCACCACCACACTGTAGACAACTGCTACAGAAGCACTTCAAAATGTCTAAACATAAAAAATAGTATACGTATATCATTTTCTTCTCACTCATTAGGGCGACGATCTTTTCTTACATTCCAAGGTCCATAATAGAACTTTGGTTTCATTAGTGGCGCTGCTTCTCCTGGATGGTCTTCCCAGTACTTCTCCTGTTAAATATCAACACAAGGCAGAAGAACATTATAGGCTACTAGAAATTATGACTCGGAAAGAGCTCATTCAAATGCTGGCCAGTCTCCAAAATGAGCTGAATATACCAATCACTGACATAATGCAATACATCCAATTTGTTGTCAGAAACAAAATGCCATCAAACTTGAACCTACTGAGATAATGCCTCAGATTGAATGGATAAGGGCTATGATGATGATGCTTTATTGACTCGTAATTCTTATTTAAAAAAGTGAAATAGCCTCCCTCCAAAATTACAGTTCCAATTAATCTATTGGTTGTGGCAATCTTGCCATGTGATCACCTTGTAATTTTATTTTGTATTCACGTGCATATCTAGTACGATCACAAGATAAGATTATTTGCATATCTAGTAAGATTGCAGGATAAGATTATTTGTCAACCAAACACCACCACACACACACAAAAAAAGAGCTTTGCCATGTTCCTGCTCTCTCAAAGCCGATCAAAGTGGTGGCAGTCACATGGTCTAATCCTTAGCTTAAACGACTTGTTCATGAGCAAACATATACAAATGGTAGGTTAATTATCAAACAAATTATAGCAACTTCGATTCATTTATTTAGAGATTTGAAAGGCAGATTCATTATCAAAGCAACTTTGATTCGTTTAATTAGAGAGTTGAAAGGTTAACATAAAAAGAGGGTTTGGCATGCATATGCGCACACAGAGGAGAGTAAAAAAGAAGGCAAAGTAACCTTATAAAGTTGCTCTGTCACTGCAGCTCCTATAACCCCCGTGTAGAATGCAGCTACGTATATTGAAAGAACCGGTGTGAAAGATTTAGGACGACGGTAAGGCTCAACCATTTCCCAAACAACATTCTTCTCCCATCTATAGAACAAGTGATCTGCATACATCCTCCATAATGCACTTGACATTCCTACAAGAAGAAACATGTTAGACGAACCGATCACATGTAGTCAACTACAATTAGTACCTTGCTAAAATCTAAATTTGGCTAGTGAGAGGGACAGAATAGGATCGATCATGAGTGGGCCAGGAGGAATCCACAAGCTGAGGCCACCCTCAATAATGTTGCTATATATAGACACACGTGGTGCTTATGAAGGCCCTCTTTGATTAATTCAACAGCAGTTTGTATGGTTCTTAGGGAGTACAGGAGTGCAGAATTCAACTCCTTCACAATCACTACCATGCCTTCTTTTCAATTTGGCACTCACCGCCAATCTGACACTTAGAATGACATGTATTTACCATTGAATTGTAGCCCTTTTTTTTTTTTTTTTTTTTTTTTTTTTTTTTTTTTTTTGAATGATAACTTTCATAAAAGCAAGCAGTACAAGAATAGCCCAAAAATTGCATGGTAAAACTTAAAATGCCCTTAAATCAAAGTTTAGAATTATCACACAAGTTTTTTTTTTTTTTTTTTTTCAATCCCTTAATCCTCAACTAGGCATTTCCATCCCAGTACCCTCGTGATTGGCATGCATTCAAATAGGCCTCACAAGCTATCTCATGCACATGTGCAATTGAAAATCCCTCAATAATTCTAGAACACATTCATAAACATACATGCATAATTCTAGAACACATTCATAAACATACATGCATATATACGTAGGCCTGGCCTGTATTATATATGCATATATGTTGCTCAGCGGTCACACAATGACACTCAAAATTGCATTGTGAGCTATTTGTTTGATCAATAGCATCCACGGTGGTCAGGCCCCTACCTTACTTGTTAGGTGTGTTAGGGATTTTGTGTGTTGCAATGTGATGGATGCATATGCATTTTTATTTAAGCATCACTTGAATTTTCACATGTCCATAAACTTTGAAAACCTTGAAATCATGATTTAATCATGCATGGTTTTATAACTTTTAGAACTTAACTTTTCATGCATGACTTGGATTTTAACTTAGATACATAAATTGATTTTAATCATGCATGCCTATAATCTTAGAATTTCAAAATCATCTTAGGCGTTGATAGGTTCATGTTTTGAACAAGGATGAAAATAGCCGTAGCGGCCCCCCGCAAAAATCTACGTAATCTACGTAGCGTAGCGGTGCGATTTAAAAAAATCATCAAAAAAATCTGAAAATTTTTGTAGAAAATCTAGAATATTTAAAAATGAGAGAAAATGTTCTTTTTTTGCAAAAATAACTGAGGTAAGGGGGCGTAGCAGTACCCTCATTGTATGAAGTCTTGTATATCTGTGAAACCTTGAGAAGAACTCTCCATATCCACTATAATTTGGCGAGATCGCATGCTTTTTGGTGTTCTTTTAAATATAAAAGGGTAGAAGAGTTGCATAAAAATGTTATTTCGAGAGAAAAAAAAAAGAAATAAGCATCATTATACATTTTGAAATGAAAATTTCACACCCCATGGTGGCCCCAAAGCGGGCGTAGCGGCCCCGAAGTGGGCGTAACGGCCCCATAGCGGGCGTAGGCCGCGTAGCGGCTCCGTAGCGGACCGTAGCGGCCGCTACGGATGTGAACAGCGCTAAATGCCATTTAGATTGCCACGCCCGATATAGCGGCCGCTACGCTACTATTTTGATCCATGGTTTTGAAAACACCTTTTGAATTGATTTAAACATGAAACCAAGCATGACTTCCATGACCAAAAATTCCCTCTTAGAAAATCATTTTTAAGTAAAAAACTCTGGGAATTGTCGGTTAACCGACCTGCATGTCGCCTCCCGTTAAAACAAGTGGATGCTCAAAATGTTCAATTTACTGAGTTTATTGAGCATTTGGTTCATTCAGTTCATGTTCGGTTAACCGAACTATAGATGTCGGTTAACCGACAAGTCACCAAAGTTGAGTTATTTACCGTTGGAATTTCAGTTAACCGAACTTGGAAGAGGGTTAACCGAAGACCTAGTTGGACAACTTCTTCTATATATACTAGCTCATTCCAAGGCCAAAATCAAGGAACTAAGAGGGACTTTTTGAAGTGTCATAAGGCCAAAAAAAAGGGGAATGAGCTAAAAAAGGCTAGAGGTCCTTTGGAAAGCTAAAGCTTGGAATCATGAAGTTAGATCTCTCTAAGTAAGCTTTGTTTTCCTCATCATATGTTTTCATGCATGTTTAAATTATTAGTAAACCTGTTTTAGCATGACAACTATGATTTATTGAATCCATTAAATGAATTTTACTTAGAATTGATTTATTTCTTGGATTCTCATTTGGATTCATACCAAGTAGAACTCTAACTTTCATATCTTTGACTTTGGAAACATCTTTGAAATTATTTCTAGCATGTTTCTAACTCTTGGTTGAATCTTTAGCTTGTTGTTTTCCATACCTTGGAACATATGGTTAAACTAAATTTGATTTGGAAACAACATGCTCATGCATCAAATGTTTTAGTCTTGAAATTTCATACAACTTATGAGCCATTTGATTAGTCATATCATTATCAAATTGTTCATTTGAAACTACATATGATTTGCATTTTACTTCAATCAAATACCTTGTTATGATTTAAACTTTTAAATGCTTTAGGCATAGCCTTCACTTTCAAGTTTGATTGAAGTCATCACACATACACATCGATCATACATCTTTGCATTCATGGAGTGTATGTTTAAGTTGTTCTTTCACTTTGATATCAGCCTATCTTAGAGGCATTGTAATGAGCTGAAATTGTATCTCTTAGAGTGTATTTTAAACACATTTCTTTTGGTTTGTAAAGGTTATAGCTTAGCCTAGAAAAGCATAGTGTAAAGGGTTATTGCTAAGCCTATAGAAAAGCATATTTTAGAGGTTATTGCTTAGCCTAGAAAAGCACATTGTAAAGGTTATTACTTAGCCTATTAAACAATACAAGATAATAGAAATCCGGTGGGGTGTGAAAACACAAGCCCGAAGTGGATGTAGGCATTGAGGTCAAACCACTATGTATCGTTGTGTTGTGGTGTGGTGATTTATTTTGATAGCTTCCACACAATAGTTTACTAATCATCACTTGTGCCCAATTATATTTTTAAAGAGTTAAAATTTGACATAATTGGCATAAAATTAAGCTCACCCTATTCAACTCACAATGACAGGCCTTTATATAGATAATAGAGTCTAGCTAATGCCAACAATTTTGCTATATATATTTATGTATATACAAAGAAAATTTCCACCTAAAGATCAATTCTCTCAAAAGCACCATCTGCACATCTTGTGGCTCACTTATGATCAATCCAACACTCTTCCTCTCCCCCATTCTCTGTCTAAGTTGGCACTAACAGACTAACCCCAGTTTGATGCTCATCTGACCTACATAAGATGTTGGATTGTAGCTAAAAAAATTGCATAGTTACAAACCATAAACTTTGAGGCCCTTAAATCAAAGAATGAAGATAGTAAGATGAGGTTGATTTCAGCAGGCCACTATCACTAATGACACCTTTTGATCACCCTAGTATACTGATGGCATGCATAAAGATGGGTCCCCCACATGCTGTTTCATATGGTTAATCCCTTGATGCTTTTGATACAAATGTGTAGTTCACTAAAAGTTGCACTGTGTCTCTGCGACGTTAAAATCAATAAAAAGGAGTCAAAGCCTTGAGAAGGGTCAATTAGGTCTACTCAGCCCATGTTGTCCTCTGCACTCCGCAATGCCCTAAAAGTGCATTGCAACCTGATTTGCAATGGCAATGTCCCACCATTTTGATCACGCCTAGACTTTGACCGCAAATCACAGACCAACTGCCATCACTTTCCCAACCTCCATCAACCGAGTAATCTGCATCTGCCAGCCATGTAGCGATCCTACAATTTGAGTGGCTATCAGCTTTGACCTTATCAATCTAACCAACCAATAAATACATTGCCTCCATTTTTACTGATCTTGGAATCTCAGGCTTGCAAATCCAACAGCAGGACATGCTATCAGCCTGACTCCTTTTGCCTTTTATCTCCATGCACAGAGATGGGTGAGGACTGGAGCGAGAGCAATCATATCGGGGTAGCTACTTCTACATGAACTTAAATGAGAGAAGCCCATAATTTTTTTGTTGAGAGAGATGATCAAATGCTGATATTCAGACCGAATAAACATTAATGCCCACTGATTTCACTTATGTGGGATCCTTTTTGAAATTCAAACCACGTATATCAGACCATTTGTTTTTTATTTTATTTAACCATTAAAAAAAAAATGTTCACCAACTCACCTAGGGAGATGAGGAACCAATAAGGTGATAAAGTCATTTTGAAAACACTATTGAACTAATAGTGTTCACAAGCCAAGCTTTAGCACAAAGATACCTTTAATATTAGACTTAAAAATTCTTTTACGCCCATAGTTTTTTTTTTTTTTTAATGAGAGGAGAGAGATGATCAGATGCTGACATACAGACAGAATAAAAATTAATGACCACTTATTTCACTTATGTGGGCTCCTTTTTTAAATCCAAACCACGTATATCAGAAGTTTATTTGTATATACTTGGATTCGTCATGTTTTTTTTAAATACTTGGATTCGTTATTTGTATATACTTGGATTCAAACCTTAATCTCTTCTAACAGATTGAGATGTTCACCAGCTCACCTAGGGAGATGAGACATCAATAAGGTAATATAGTCATTTTGAAAACACAATTGAACTCAAAGCATTCACAAGCCAAGCTTTAGGATAAAGATACCATTAATATTAGACTTAAAAATTCTTGTTCTGAAATTATAAAAAAAAAAAAAAAAAAAAGAGCATTCAGTGCTGAAGTATATTTTTTTGATAACATCATTGCTGAAGTATATTATCCCATCTACGTAGGATTGGCTAAGCGAGTTCTACTTCTCACTCACCTCTCCTTACGGTAAGTTTTCTATCACACCACGGCTTAACATATCACTTCTACTTGCAAGTCTTCTTGCTCCATTCTCTCATATGACCTTGTGCTTGCAACATTTGAATTTTCTTACAAGGGTTGTGTATGGTCCTTCCAATTGTGTGCCCAAATCATATTCAGAGACATTTTGTTATTCTGTTTCAAAATAAGCCATCCAAAGATCTCATCTCATGTACTCATTATTGTTCTACCTTTCTCCACAGTCAGCACATTCATTTTAACATCTACAACCTATGTTGCATGGATTTTATGAAATGAGGAATGCACCCATGTTAGAACATATTGGCGTGGCACAGTGCCAGGTTCTTCACAGATATTTTTAATAGTAATACTTATAAATTATTATGGAATTATTAAATCTAAGTAACTCACTCAAATGTTTATTTCTTAATGTTTAGAGTAAAATTTGTATCAATGTAGAGTCAAATCCATGAGTTCTAAGTTTTGGGATTTGCCAATTGGATGCCTCATTTGAAGATCATATTCCAACGCACATACACATACTCATGCAACTTAAACTATAACTTGGCCCCTTCTTTTGGTATCATACTGTGATTTATTCTTTGCCATTACTCAGCTCCACATGAAAATAAGGTCTAATTGTCATCTTATAAAAATTTCCGTGTAATCAAATTACCCTAAATGATCATATAATAGTCCAGTAGCTCCACTTTGCCCACACCCAACAGTATTCCATATTTACAATATTCCCATCAATTCACTATTAAAAATATACATACACACACACCCATCAGTTCTTCCATTTTGTTTGTTTCTATAGCTCCTCCCAAGTATCAGTACCTAACATACATATATGTGTATATATTCTCATCAGCTCCTCCCTGCTCTCAGAGCTGCTACATTTGCGGCTTATATATCATGTCTATATTCTATTAATTCTCAAAGTATTTAAAGTTTGGATCTCCTAGGGCATGTTTGGTAAACGTAGATGAATCATCTGTTTAGAGGATTCTTCCATCTCCAAAGAACCAATACATCCTCAAGAAGGATTCCCAATGAGAGTTCCATGTTTGGATGGAGGGAGGTTTCCTACAAATTGTAGAATGTATGATCCAATGGTCACAAACATTTTTTTTTTAATTTCCAAAATCCATAAAAAATCAAAACCTCAACTTTCACCTCAAAGTAGTTTGTGGTCATCTAGAGAATATGTACGGTTCAGATCGTGCAAAGGGGGCCCACAGGAATAAGAAATTAATATTTTAGTACTTAGACTTTTCTACAAATATCTCAAGATATGATAAGGATCACTGGTTGAAATTTGGTCAACTAGCCGTATTTGACCTTCCAGAAATAACTACTGGTTCAGATCATGATCTTGGGGCCCACAGGAACCAGAAAATCTAAAAAAAAACGGACTGGATTTAATCCCCTTTTTTGGCCCACAGCTTCTCAGAAACTGCCATCTAACGGTTTGGACGGTTTTGCAAATATCTCAAGATCTAAGATGAATCAACGGCTGAAATTTTGCGAGATGACTGTTTTGGACCTTCTTAACACTATTATCGGTTCAGATCTCGATTGTGGGGCCCATAGAAACCAAAAAAACGCAAAAACCGGTCTCCCCTCTATTAACGCCTAAAACACTGTAGCTCCGCAAATCCTCTCTTGTGCTGAATCTACTAATCCGATTGGGGGGGGGGGTGGTGGGTTCCGATTCTCAGAATATTCAGAATGGTGGATGTCTTCAGTCCATCCTCTTCAAATCCATGCTGATCCAAACAAGAAAATCCATGCGATCGTGGATTTTGGGCGAGGAATCTGTGGCGAAGACCGTTGCCAAACGTGCCCCTAATGTGTTGAGCATTAGAAAAAGTTGTGTCATCCAATCAAAACGCGCCACGTCAGGCAAGACGTGCTTTTCAAATCTAAGAAAAGTGTCTTGCCTTTCTCAAGTCTCAACAAAGCTGAGATGCACATCTTAACTAATGTGGCATGTTTCGAAAGGAAGTGACATCTTTTTTATGATTCCCATTGTCAACGGATCCAGACTACTCCATTTGACTTGAGCATGTCTGCAACATTCTAGTTATTTACTTGCTTTCTTGTCTAACAAATGGAACCACAAGAAATGCAAATAATATATACAAACAGGGGAAAGCAATATCAATCTTTAACACCTACTCAAGGATATAGAAAAGGGTGTTGCAACAAATCACAGCTCTCACGAACAAAGGTAAGCAAATTAAATCACATTGTCCAACAGTACAAGGCACCAAAACATGTAGCCATACACAAAAGCCGTTTGTATTGAAATACCAAACTTGCCCAAGTCCAAACAATCATCAATAAAGTAGTGAGAATCATACCAACTGTTCACTTGATGTCATCAAAAAATGAGTAGAAGTTGTTGTTATTATTATTATTATTATTATTATTATTTTGCTAGATCTAGATCAGTGGCACAGTAACTCATGTGAGACGAGTAGAAGTTTCCATTACTAATATGTCAGATACAACAAATAAAAAGAAGCAAAGAAGAGAATAGAAAAGATCAATGTGGAAAAACACAAGTGAGGGCTTACTTATGTACCACATTTTCTCTTGATGGACCACAAAGTTCAAAGAATGCGCTGATTTATTTACACAGAATGGATTGCTTGCCAGCAGCAAGAATGTCTCTCACCTGCAACAAGCACACTCTCCTCTTTAAATTATTCAAATTAATGAGAAAAACAACAAATACAAAATTAGCTCAAAAGGTGCTGCAATGGTTTCTGTGAAACTATACAAAAACAAAAAATAGATTATCTTGAAAAAACAGCTACAAACATTAAGTGAGAAAAAACATCCACAACCACAGAAATCAATAAATCAAAGTGAAACAGTAAGTCTAGGTAGATTTTCTTTCCAATGAAAACTTTTTGGGCCTGTTCCTTCAGGAAAATTTCTGACAGATTTTTGGGATGTTGAGATTTTTTAGACATAATATAATGGCCAAATGCAATGTTTCTTTACTAGAATCCCAAAATTCTGGCCACCTAGAAAATCTCAAATGACCTTTGGAACTCCTGACATTCCACCATCTTTGCTTTTTGCTGGAAACTTTGGGTGCTCAAGTACAAACGAGAATTCAGGAATTCCACATGGTGGAGAATTCAGAAACTCTCCAGACAGGAATTCTTTGAATTCCAGTAAACAGGCTCATATAGGTATAAATGGCCATATTTAGAGGATAATCAATTCCACCTCGGCGATAAATTGCAATTTGCATCATCATATGCACATGAAGAAAAATCTGCAACACTGATTCTAAATCAAAGAAACAAATTCAACATTCAAGGTTGGAAAAACTTTAAAAAATCTTGAAGAAAGATATAATGCAAGAAGAGAGAGAGAGAGAGAGAGAGAGAGAGAGAGAGAGAGAGAGAGTCTACAATAACCAGTGACACAATGAAGTCTTCAGTTATTCTATTGAAGAGAGATCCGGCAATGCTTTCCATTTGAAGAAATTGACTAAGAAATAGAAAGAGTTTGCATTTTTGGTAGTTGGCAAAGAGATAAGGGAGGTGCCACCATTTCACTACTCAAGAGAAAAAGGAATCCAGGTACCTAAGTGTCATTACCAAGACTGTTTGAAATGAAACCAAATAAAACTGAAGGAGGCCCCATATAATAGTCCATGTTCTCTCACAAATTGTATAAAACTCTAGAAAGAGGAAACTTGGCTAAGCAGACTATGGGACTATTATGTATCTTAACATTATTCTTTTTTCCTCTTTTGCCCCACTTATATCTTAAATGAGGATACTTACTACGACTGTACACCAATAATAATAATAATAATAATAACTCTCAATCCCCTGACACGTGCTTTATCTTCCAAATTTTTCTGTATCTAATTACATAGAGTAAGAGCAAGAAAATATCATTATGTTACAAATAAAAAAAAAAACACAAAATAAATCTATGAATGATATACAATGTAGGAATTTTAAAAATTTTGTGCAATGAAAACAAGCATAATCTGTGTACATTACTGGTAAAGAAACTATCTGTCTACACTGAAACTCCAAGAACCGAATAATTTGGTATAAAAAAATGAAATTACACATTTGTCAAGACAAAATGAGAAAACAAATGGCATGAGGAAGGTGTATAATGGCCACATACAGAATGAAAGATTAATTTCATAAAACTTCCTATCCAATAAAGAATCTGAAATATTCCACCAACCATATAACACAACACAAGTGAAAATTCACATTCATGCCATCAATAGCATGAAGAAATGGAAATTTTGAAAATGAAACCTAATCCCCATCCAAAATCAATCACCTCAAAATCAGAGCTCATGGGAATGATGGCCATGAAGGGCTATATTGGTTTCGATCTTGCCTAATCAATTATGCACCAGAACTGTAATAGAGTTTCCTTATAGTTCTTTCATAATCCCAACAAACAAACAGGACACTCCTTTAGTCCTTTCATTATTTTCTACCCTCTAATCTCCACTCTCTTTCCTACAACAAGAGCTCTAATAAATAAACATAAGGGGATGTCTTTCACACCTGCCAATTACCACAAACCTAGAAACCAAAGAGGAAACCTTGCTGACACTGCTAGAAATCAACTCAAAGGGAAGAAAGACCCAAAAATCTTCAAATTGAACTCTAAGCAAAAAAATAATAAAAAATAATAAATAATAAAAAATCATAACAATCTGAAATCCTCTATATCTCACAGCCCCTAATTCAAACACTGTTTTTCCTTTATCCAAATGGGCAAAAAAGATAAGCCTACTCAAATCTCAACCCTAACCCTTAACAAACATCAAACTGAAGCCAAAAAAAAAAAAAATCTTCAAATTTAACTCTAAGCCAAAAAAAAAAAAACCAAAATTCCCAACAATCTGAAATCCCCTTATCTCACGATCCCTAATTCAAACACTACTTTACCTCCATCCATTCCAAACGCGCAAAAAAGATAACCCTACTCAAATCTTGACCTAACACCTAACAAACCCAATCAAACCCCACCAAAACTGCTATACATCTACCTCCCCCAGAATCCAAAACCCTAGAATCCAACCAAACCCCAGAATAAATAAATACAGGAGGAAAATCTGGGTAAAAAATTGACTTGAGCTTTAAAACAACCAATGAATCCCCGCAAAACTGGTAAAAATAGACCACCCCACCACCCCTAAACCCTAAAAAGCTATCAAACCCAACATATTATGTTGTATGATTTCTCACAATAAACCAGCAGCTCTGGCATATTCATTGTAAAAATTTCCACCTCTTTCTATTGTGCCAAAAGCTAATCCAACTACTGACTTTTTTCTTATCATCAACCTCTACCCTGTACATATATTCAGGTCATGTGAGAGCATTGTACTGTGTTATCAATACTACACCATAAGAGTATATTATCTTAGCCCTTGAGAGTAGAAATCTGAGGCTTAAATTCAGTCCATGTTCTTGAGTTGGCCAAATAATTAAAAAAGATTCATTCTTTCTCCCTTCACAGCATAAAACAGATAAACCCTAATCCCTCTCTCCTTTGTAAATCTCCATGAAGATGTCAATATCTCAGATTTTACATGCTAATGTAGAGGGTTTTGGTCCAAAACTGTGATCTCAGAGAGAGAAAGAGAGAGAGGGTTTAGGGTTTTGGTTGAAATTGACAGCGAACGAGAGAGAGATTACCAGGTCCGAATTGCAGGATTTCACCTTTTGCTCATCATCATCTCTGAACTTTGTCTTCTCTCTCTTTCATCTTTTTATCTGGTGATATGAATTTCAGCCCTCGAAACTTGGCACAGGTTGGGATGTAAATGGTTCTCGATTCTACCTCAGGATTACGATCCGTTAAAAATTGGGTGGAAAACTTATTTAGCTCCGATAATTAAATGGGTTTGAATCCGATTTCACCTTGTTCGAATACATAGACCCGAGGCTCGACATATTATATCAATTTTTGAAAATCCTTTTTAAAAACCAAGGTTTTTCAATATCATTTTCTATGTACATCCGGATCCGGATCTAGACTTGTCCAATATATGGTTCTAGTTCCGGTTCCAAAATGATTCCGGGTCTGGATCCGGTTCCACCTTCTCCTTAGCGATTTCAGATCCAGGTCCACCATCGACCCAAACTGAAACCGACCCGTTTACAACCCCAGCCATAGTTGATGGGAATATTTTTTTTAATAAAATTAGGAACTTGCCGAGTAGTAAATTTTGTATCTTACATCGTTGTAGATTTTGGAGAATATGTGAAAAATGTAAAATCAACTAGCCCTTTTTTCTTTTTTTCTTTTTTGTGCACTTATGTGGGTCCCAATTCATGATCCAATTTATTCAGTGTCCTCCTAAAACTAACGAACTCAAATGCCTGAAATTTCATATTTCAGATCTTTAATGGGAAATTTGAGATCCATGTGAAAAACATAAGATAATTTAATTCCACTTGTTTGACGTTAAACCCACTTGGGAGTTGGTGGAGTGGTATAAGCTGTGGGTTTGCTTTATTTGAGTCTGTTTGGATGTATGGTGAATTGAAATATGGTGAGGTGAAGCATCGAATTAAAAGAGAATAAAATATAAGGTGTTATGATGGTGTTTTATTTTTAGTTATTTGGTATGAAATCTTTTTGACTTTTTGTATTGAAAAGTGGAGGTTTTTTTTTTTTTTTTTTTTTTATCTTTTAGTGAAGAAAAGAGGTTCCTTTTTTTACTTTTTTAAAAAATTTGAAGGGAATTTTAAAATCTTGTACTTTGATATGACCCATTGTCATTTCTTGTCTGAATTCACTTTACTTAAATTTTAACTAGTTAATTACCAAACATGAGCCTGTTTGGTGGTTTTACTGGTGGAGTTAAGTGGAGTAAATGTTATTCTGAGGAAATAATAAAATATAAGTGGGTTATGATGGTATTTGATTTTTAGTTGTTTGTGATGGAATCTTTTTGACTTTTTCTATTGAAAAGTGGAGTTATTTTGCCTTTCAGTGGAGAAATGATATTACCTTTTTACTTTTTTTAAAAAAATATGGTGGAAAATTTTGATTAAAGTGTTTTGGTAGGAATTTTTTTATAGAAATTGGAGCTTTATCTTACTTGACCCTACTAGTAAAGCCCCAAACAGGCGAATCATTGGTGCCATGGAATCAAATATTCCTCAATAAGGATTTATGAGAGAGAGGACTCATCTCATCTCCCGTTCGGCTAGTACAGTGAAATCAGTGGTGATTTCTTCAAATTCACATTTGGTAAGCATATTAAAATCCATAGGAAAGAAAAAAAGACTAACATTTAAATAAGTTGAAATAAAAAAGATCTAATGACAAACAAATTCCTAAAAAAAGATAAATGTAGAAAAACCATAGGAAAAAATGACCAACATTAAATAAGACGAAATAAAAACAATCTAATGACAAGCAATCTCTTCAATAACTTATACTAACATTAAATAATTTATCTCTTTGCCAACTACCAAAAATATAACAATCCTAATAATAAATTAGATTGATGGGTCCATGATCAATGGTTATACATCAAGTGAATCAATGTATAGTTTTCACTTTGAATTAATTTTGTTTCCTCTTGAGGAGTTGAATTGAGTTGTTTTTGTTTGCAGAGCTGCAGTCCTTGATTACATGAGAGCAACCAACAAGATGATCAATGCAATCACAAGTATACCTTACTGAAAGGTCTTGGTGTAGAGTTAGATGAGTCCACCATGACTCAGTTTATATAAGGATGGAAAGACAGTCTACAGAAAGCTCATGTTTGGAGAGTACTAGGCTTACTACTATGAAGCTAATCATCTAGGCAAAAAGACTCTGGAGTATGCCAAGATCACAAATGAGAAATGATGGGCCGGCCCATGACTCCATGTACTCATCTAAATAAATAACAGAGGATAAAATCAGGGCAAAGCCAACATGGGGTAGTGTGGCCAAGGCCCATCATCTAACAAGGTGGGCTTCAAATCATCAATCAACTTTGAAATGGTGGCTCCTTCAAGAATTTTTTTTTTTTGTTTCTTTCTCAATCCTTGTAGTAGAAGATGTTTATCTCCCTCTTATAATAAGGATAATATTGCTTCTTGCTTTAAGATGGCTTAAATTTCTTTTTTGTTATCTATGTTCTTTTCTTGAAATGATAAATGTAATTCAGCCTTTGTAGATAGGGTAGGTTTCACCATTGGGCCTTTAAGCCTACCACACTATCAGCCAGGTTTGGACAAGTTCTTAAGGTCCATGAGCCAGGGAATTCTGTCCAAATAGTAGCCAGTTCAAGTTCTTTAGTCCATGAGCTAGGAAGGATCCCGAGATTCGTTTAGTTTCAATCTAGGGGTCGAAAACAGGTCGGCTCTAGTAAAAAACGGGTCTGGTTAACCACGAGTATATATGGATTGATAATATCCAATCCGATCTGATCTCGACCCACAAAGCCCGCAATCAATGCAGGTTAACCCACTTAACCAAACCCAACCTGTAGAATCTTGGCCAAACACCAGTTTATTTCAAACATTAAAGTTACATTTGAGTCAAGTTGCAGGCCGGAAAAGCCCAGCACTAGCTCAGCACATTCCGTATAAAAATAGATTGTTCGAAGTACCAAATAGTTAAAATGTGTTAAGATATGTGGGTCGACCCTAATCCAACCAATTTAAATGGGTTATAAGCTTGACCTAAACTCAACTCATTTGAACGCGGATCAAAGTTTCCCAACCTATGACTGACCCATTTATATTGCAATTCAGTTATGCTGGTCAAATGTAGGACTCGTGAGAGGGATGCCCCCTAAGATAGTAAATGACATTGAATCTGGCCCAAGTCCGGCCCATAATTTGACTACTAGTGAGTGCATGCACCGGGCCCGACGAGCCGGACCTGAACCCATGTTCAGGGTCCAAAATCCCTCACAAGCATAATCAAGGCCTATATGATCACAAGCTTGTGGGCACTTTAATATCTTATCCCTACACATACATATGTACAATACAAGCCTCAATGATGTCTAAATCCTAATTTTCACATAGTTTTGATGGGTACCAGATTTGAATGAACACCATGAGAGTGGGTAGTGCTAATCATCCAACCATTAGAATGCAAAAAATAGATGACAGAGAAAATGGAGTTTAAATATTAATAACCAAAAAAAGTGGTCTAATTCACACTATCTAGAACCAACTGACTGGACAATAAACCATGGGATCAGTAGAAAAGAAAAAATGGACCACTGAGTGTTATCCAATAAGGCTATGTCATTTACCACCATCTCTTAAAACTCAATATATGGGTACTAAATGAAAGGAAAGTTTGTGCAATACAGATGGATGGATCTGATTTAAGATGGATGTACCATTGTGTCTTAAAATAAAATAAAAACAAAATTCTACATCTATAGTGAATGGGAAGCTCATAACTGCAATTTCATGTTATGATAATAGACAGAGAGTTGTTGTAGTTGCACATTATTAATGGCACAAAAATGTTGAACTTACTTTGGATTGCTAACACATGGACACATCTCCACCAACCAACAAGGAAGGACAGGAACACTTGTCCACCATCCAAATTATCTCCACATGTATAAAGCCCACTCTCCCTCTTTCCATCTTCACCATCTCAGTCTCAGTTGCCTTTTCTCTATTATAATAGTTTTCATTCATATAACTAATAGAAAAGCAGGGATACACAAGATCATCTTTTATCAAGTGAGTTTAATGTGTCTTTCCAATAGATAATGATATATATGTTAGTGATTTCAAATTAATAAAATTGATCTTATGGTATTATGATTTGGGTCAGACTTTCAGTTTAGAAAATCAAATTGACAAAAGTTGAGGGGAATGGGAGAAACCTACAGCAATCACCATTAGAAAGATTTGGTTCTTCTAGTAATATATAGTAGATAAAAAAAAACTCATCAAGTATTATTGAATTTTTTGTTCATTTAAGGCCTAGCCTGTTTGGGAATTTCAGAATAATATAATAAGAGCTAGTAGGATTAGGTCTATAACAAATAGCTCTAGTCTAAAGAAAAGAAAAAAGAACTTCTATTTATCAGCAGTATCTATCATCAAATAAGAACTTATTAAAAGAGCTTTTTTGTTATTTTTAAAAATGTTTTTTTATTAGAGATAAGGCTTGCCACAGTTGGGTGAGCATGGAAGAATGGAGAATGATTTTTATGATTTGGACTTGTGCAAGGTGGGCCATTGTATTAAATAAAGGGATTTTTACCATACGGGATATAAAAGACCATAAATTCCTCTAAATGGTGGTGACCTAAAATTATATCCCAAATATAGGTACTATGCATGGGATCCCAAATTCCCTAATTTTTCTCTTGTATTTTCCTCAGTTCCCATCTCCTAAAGCACTAAACCTCAATTTCTTCTTGCGACTTTCTTTGTTATTACTACTTTCTCTATCATTAAAAAAGGTTATCAATAGGGTTTCTCCATTGCTTTTCCATTTATCCAAAAGTATCTCAAGGCTTCTCCACAACTATCTTCATTTTTCCTTTTCATTTGTTCCATATGATTTCTGTGACGAATGATGAAACAAGTGCGTTACAGTGTGAATAAAATTTCTATCATTTTTTATTTCCTCTTAAATCACACTTTCACTTATTATACATGTATAATGCACCAGAAATAAACTTGTATGAAAAAATAACATAAGATATTTATAACTTTATTCCACATCCTTTTCATAACATTTATTTACTTTTTTATCTTCTTCCTCTTCATATATGTTTTAAACTTTTTATGAGTTTTAAGAAAAATAAGGAGTGCATTTTGTACCTTGGTAGTTACATTACATTGTGTAGATAAACAAATAGAATGTTTAATCATCACATTATTAATTTTTAGTCATTTTGTTTCAGGGTACAATTGAAAATATAATTAAGATATTGGAGAAAACTAACAAAATAAGGTAATTGTGTAATTTTCTTTTTATGTAATTTTTTAATATTTATTTTATTTTAATGTTCTTATAAATAGTATCATTATTTAATATCTCAAAGGAGAATGAGTTTAAAATGTGTATTAGTAAATATAGAAACAAAAATAATAAAACATGATGTTAGAACAATTAAGAAAGTATTTGATCCATATTTCAGTTAGGATAAGTTAGGACAAGGGGTTATCTAAATTACATACATTAAAAAAGAAAAAAAAATATATTTATTAAACAAACCCATTTATCATAACTGTTTTTGTAAGTATGGCTTAGTGGAATTTTGGAATTTTACAGGGCTTGGAGTCATTTAATCATATGATTTTGGATTTCACAATGGTTTTAAAAGTAAAAATAATAAGAAAATTAAGTAAAAGAGAGAAAATCATGAAGCATATTTAAAGAATAAAGCTCATTTTATCGTGAATATTTTTGTTCAAGCTCTTAAGTTCACAGTTTCCAAATGTCCCATAGTGTTTTGTCTTTATTTAACTAAATATGTTTAGGACAAAGAAAGTTTATGTGTAGTTTTTTTTTTTTTTTAAACAACATAAGTTAGTTAATTTTGTGATGAAAAGCTTAGTTTTGCAGTAAAAATTAATGTGAGGATTAACTTTAAGTAATTTTAATATGTTTCATACTGGCCACTAAATCCAACTCAACTTGATTGTGAAAAATGCAACAATTAACTGGAAGCAAGTGACCTTTTATGTGATCTATTTTCATAATCCAAACCATTCATCCTCTCCAGACAACCAAAAAGGCTAAAGTGTCAGATTTGGCCGATTAATTCATCTTTCTGATTTATTTTGACCCTAGATAATGATCCAAACAATTCTATATCTCTAAAGGGTCAACAACGGCCAGAAGATCAATTTTCGACCATAGATTCATCATATAGCTTCAGATATTTGTGAAAAAATATAAAAATATTTTTTTTATTCTTATGGGTCCCATCTAAACAATCCCAACCGTTCATCAACTATGGAAGGCCAATAATGGGGATGATAGCTTAAGTCATAATGCATCATGGATTATGAGAGATTTAAAATATATATATATATATATATATATACTTAGAACCATTGGACGTCATATTGTTTATAATGTATGAGAGGAATCATGCACAGATGTTCCATTATCTAAAACAAATGAAATGAATCTTGAATAAGAAAGTGGTTTAAAAAAAGAAAATGAACAAGCAAAAATCAAAATCCTCAACATCCAAACAACTTCTTAATTTATTGGAAAACGTTAGAAACACAACACATCAAAGTTCATCTTTTTGTGGGCAGATTGTCTCATATTTATTATACCACTGACAAGAAAAATAGTTTAGTGTTTATTTTAAAGTGCGAACAAAATTTTCTAATCAACTTTCATTTCTTCGTTTATCATTTCAGGTCATCTGTGGAGAAGACAAAAGAAACATAAACTTACTGAGATCAGAACAACAAATGTCAAGAAGAAAGCAGCATCAATTTCCTATGTTATTTTTCACATTAGTTAATATCTTCTCAACAAGAAGGGGTAGAGAAGGGCGAGGGATGGAGAGAGAAGGGAATAGAGGAGTGAGGATTTAAAAAGAGAGACATTTTCTTAAAAAGGGCTAGTTAGGAATGAGGAGACAGAGAAAACAGAGAAAGACAGACAGACAAGGTAGATAAAGGAGGAGGAAAGAAGACGAGGGATAGTTTAGGCAATAATCAACGGCTACATTGAGATGGGATTTCAAAATGGATTTTGTATAGATTTAAGTCTAAAATAAAAGTTCCAATTCTTAAATTCTAAAAATTATAAAAAAAAATAAATTATTTCATTAGATAATTTGGGCCACCTTTAAAATTTGTGGTAATTCCACCTTCATAAATTATAAAAGCTATTTCATTTTGGAAATTATATGAGGTTGTTTTAATATAAATAAAAAAAAAACACTTCGTAAAGTTTTTCATTGTTTACCTCCATCAACATTAGCTAAAAAATTCTAAAAAGCAGCCCCCATTAACTTTTTTTTTTTTCCATAGGCGAAAGTTCTGATTTGCAAATAACCTCTTAAATCAGAAAATACAAATAGACATTTACCAAATGCTCTCATACATACATAAGGTTTGACTCACAAAATAAGAGCTTATTTTGCGAGTTACCAAACGCCCACCAGGTCCCCTTTTGGCAATTGCAAATTCAAGGGGTGTCAGAATGTGAAATCCATAATAGCGATGATTTGTGGAGGCCAAAATCATTAACGCTTGCACCTATCATCAAAAGCAGATTTTTGTTGATACAGAAGAAAGTGGCTATCTTTTTTTCGTATTCATTTTGTCACCAAATGTGACCTCTATGACTATAAGTTAAGCTGAACAACGATACCAAATCCAAAGACAGAACACAAGAAGAACAATTTAATCTTTATAAAATGAGAAATGAAGGATTATTCATTGCCCCAGAACAATTGAGCTCAAATGAGAACTTCTACCTCAAAAAAAAACTGTGGAATATGAAGGATGTGTTTACGCTATTACATGAATAGAGCTTTGGGTGATCAAAGATTTTGTTAGGGACCTGTTTTTTTTTTTTTTTTTTTTTTTGTTTGGTAACGGCATAATGGTAGATGGGTTGAGCCTATGTCTGCTTGGCCCATAGTCCATTACTATTTATTATCTTACCATGCTTCAACCCTCAATATTCAATATTGTCAAATTATACGGGAAAATGCTCCTAGGAGAAAAACTCTCACGCTACTAGGAGAGTAAAAAACTCTTATGTTTGCATCTGGACCTGGTCCCTTGGAACATGGCCTAAGACCCAGACTTAGAACAAGAGTTTAGGCTCAAATATTTTGGGTTGGACAATTCAAGCAATCGGTTTCCATTAGCATTCCAAATATTTGGATATAAAAAAATAAAAAAAAAAAAGAGAGAAGAAATTATATAAATAAGTAAAACATATCATTTTTATTGAGGAGATTATTTGATAGTCATTTATGAATCTTTAAACCCCATTGGGCACCCAAAATTTGGTGGTGGAATAACCACACCAAATTACCAATCCTCTGTTTACAATAGAGGAATTATTATTACTCGCCTTCATCGTCTTAAAAACTAATCCCATAGCTAATCATCCTTATTCTTCTCTTCTACCCTTTCACCCCCTTCAATAAAGTCCTAAATACTTGGAATTAGAACACCAAACCACCCAATCCCACAACAAACAACAAAATTGATCTGTGGCATAACAGTCACACAGAAACAACAAAGGTCAAAGTAGCTTTCGTTTTTTAACTCCATTTTCAATGTTATACCAAAAACAAACCAATCCATTTTCAATGGTAATGTTCATATCTAAGAAAGATAATAAGAGAAACCCATTCAAAATCCAACATAGATCGGCAACAATACTAGTGAAGAAATGCAATCTATCCGAGGATATAGGTTAGGGTAGACTGCATTGGCAAAATACAATTCAAATAGCTGTCCTTAACCTAGCAGGTACAAAGGCTTTGATGATGATGATGATTATAGCTTTGGGTAGACTAGCAAAATACAATTCATGTAGCTATGATGAGGCTTTGATTATGATGATGATGATGACGACCACGACGACGACTGACAGCAGAACAAAATTAAGCAAGATGGAGATAACTGGCAGCACAGCAGAACTAGCATTGCAAAACTACAAGTTTTTGTGCATGCTTTTAATTGGATTTTTGCTGTTTTGGGGGGTCAGGGAACCTTCTCAGTATATGCGTCAATAATTTGCAGCGTGAAGACTCTCAAATGATTGTAGAAAGCACACTATGGGAAAACAGATATAAAACTGCTAGCATTATTAGCGTACTTTCTACAAAGCACATTTTAGGGAAAAGCATACAGGATATGAAACACACACCAATGCATGAATATACAGGGACTGAAGAGTATGGTAAATACATTTCAACAACATGCTCTAAGTAAACTGTTTACCACTGGCATCAGAAACCTCTCTCCCTCTCTCTCTCTCTCTCTCTCTCTCTCTCATGCTTTTCGCCATCATCATCAGTGGGCTCCACTGTTCAACCAATCTTTATCAACGCTCTGCTGATACACCGCGGATAACTGGACTCCGTCGGTGGCCACCCACAAGTACATCTTTAAAACGAGAAATGGGACCTAACATCCGGTTTATTTTCTGTGGCAGGTAAAGTGGAAAAAATTATCATTATTGTTTGATCATAAACCAACAAGAAGAAGACCAGTTGCCACTAATCATCCTAGATGTTCTGTTGAGTATAAGAATCATAAAAAATCATAATAATAAGAATCAAGTCCACTGATACTGGTTACAAAATCGAGCTACACCCCCCCGCCCCCCACCCCCCCCCCCAAAAAAAAAAAAAAAAAAACCCCGAAATAAAAGAAAATAAAATAAAAAATAAAAAGAAGGAAAAAAGACAAGCACCTTGTTTTTTCTTCTCTTGATTAAGAATATATGCTTTCAAAAGAAGTAAATATACCAACCAAAGAATCCGATGAGAAAAGGGGAATGAATTTCCAATACCTGAACTTCGAAAATAATCTTTTCATAATGTCTTTGGCTTAAGACATTCAAGTCCACCTTGCTTGCTTCTTCTATAAGAACAAGTGTGTTCTTATTTTATATTTTTCTTTCTTTTGTTGAAAGGTGAGCTCACTTGAACTTGCAACCTGTGGTTGCAAAAGAAGCAGCCTTCAACTTTGCTATGTACTCGTGATTTGGACTTGAGTCATAGGCAGCGGAGTGGAATCAACTTGAACAGTCAAGTCAATTTCGTATTTTAAAAGAATTATGGATAAGCAAATAAGTTTATTTTGGTTAAATTGATCTTGTACCATATAACACAAGATCTGTATGGCCTTTAATTGTTAAAAAGGGAAATCTGATGAAGTGTTTCACAGAAACATCGGATAATTTTGCAGTGAGAAGCCTTGACTCACTCTACTCTTTAGGCATCTGGATCTTCTAGGATAGGGAGCAAATGTCTCAGATTCTCAGGCAACATTGAAGTATTTGAGTCTAATTTTGGTAAAATATTCCTTGACTTTGCGTCATAGTAGTATTACTGTATTAGTGGTCAACTATTCTTGAACTACTGCATGTATCTTGCTTTACTCAGCTGACATATCTTGACCGTATACCATCTTATATATCTTCGGTGACAACTAGGGAAAATAAGACTTCTATTAATATAAAATTTTCTCAACAATCTTGCACTCAAGAAAAACATTACTTGATAGACATTTATGACAATGCCATTTGTGCAAAACTACTCACTACTCACGAGCAGTGCTTTAAGAAGCATTTAGTAGTTATGCTTTGAAGCCTCACAACCCACACATCAAGTCTGCGGCATACGAGCTAGATAAAGCATGCGCTAAGCGCTTCAGTCATACTCCATATTGCAGGGCATGTGCCCCAACATGTTGATTTTAAAATAAATAAATAAATAAAAAGAGTGGGCCAATTTGTAATTTTAATAACTTAAACAAACTCATTTTTTAATGAAGACTGTTGTAACCATGTTTAACTAAATTCAACTCTAAGTGCTTAAAAACAGTCAAAACTTGTTACTGTTTTCTATTTTGATCATCTTTATTTTTAATATAATTAAATAATTATTTATTAAAAAACGTTGGTCACAAGGATTATGTCACACTTTTTAAGCCCTTGATCTTCCACCTTTTTTTATATAAGAAGGTTACCATGCTGACCTTGGAAGGTAGTAGACTTCCTAAAAGGCATAAAGGGGTTGGTTTCAAAGGAACATTTAGAAAGGTAAAAAATTGAACCTGTCTACCTACTATGTAAGGTCGCCTGGTTGCTGTTTTAGAAGAATCAGGTTGCTATGCAGTAACTTGTTGAGAGGAGCCGTCTGTGCACCTTACTGGTTCCAAGGGCCGACATCAGCAGTGTGTGCATCCTCCTACTGGTTCCAAGACAACCACAAGAGATGACTTTTTGGGGCCGCTTGAGGCATGCCAATCATGGGGAGGTGGGAGATGGAAAGATTTCAATCAGACCTAGTAGTATGCAAAATATCAAACCCAAAAGATGATCCTAATCCCTTGATCCATGCCTTCAAAGTCATGAAACCCAAGTGTTTGCAACTGGTCCGTTTGGAGTTTGGACTAGACCGATATATTGACCGTAAAAAAAAATGATTTAAAACCGTTAAAACTTATGGACCACAAATGAAGGGCTCAGGATCATTGGGCTGACTTGAAATTTGATATATAGAGTGGTCCCATGACCATCTGAATCTTTCCATCCTCACCCCTTCCATGATCTGTGGGGCCACAGGTGGGACCCAATAGCTGTCATGCACGATAAGGATGCAAAGAGGGATAGAGAGAGTGGGAGAGAGACAAACAATCAAGGGATATGCATGAAAGGAAGATTAGGATGCAGATAAAGGATGGGCCTAACATCAATTTTATCAAATGATCTGAACTCATAGTTTTAAGGCCTCAGAGTTCAATGATTATCCCCCTTTTTTTTTTTTTTTTGGCTAGTTTGGCTCACTGGCTCGGAGTGGGACTTCCAATGTGAGGACCAGGGAGCAATCCCCAGTTGGTACCATGAAACAAAGGTGCTGCTACCACTGATCCATCAGTGGTTTGGCCTCCAAGTTCAATGGATATGTATAGTGAAAATTTCTTGTGATTAAATTCAACAATGGATAATGGTTGGAATTGGATCGTTGTCAAATTGGTACAAGTTCTAATTCAGTTGATGATGATAGGGTTGTGCAAAGGACTTGGGGATTGGAAAATCATAAATGGGCCCCCTCAATGAAAACTGAAAGAGGGGTGTTAGATAATGTGGGTGTTGTGCAGAATATGTCATATACACACATGCAGATATGACACTGACAGCGACTGGGCATTTAATATTAGAGCTGTAACGGCTAAGTACTGACTTGCACCTGTGAGGACTTGTGCAGGACGAAGCATGAGAGACTGTTCAATCATTTAAAGGGATTATTTATGTATTCAATTAATTTTTTTGAATTATCATTTAGAAGGCCCCTTTTGCTTTTGCACTATTCCCAGAGGCTAATTTATGGGATAAGGTATTGAGGAACAAAGTAATCTCAGATGCCTTTGCTTTGTAGCTTTTGTCTTTCCCTGTATCTATTTTTTACAAGTACTATGGTTATGTATATGTTACAGATGTAGCAGCAAGAATCATTTGAACCTAAGCTAGTCATTCATAAAAAAGTAGTAATAATAATAAATAAAGAAATTAAATGACACAAAAACACCTTGTGAAATTTGTATGACAGTATCAGCATACCTCATCATTCATACCAAGTTTCCACTGAAGCTGCTGAAGCTGCCACCTTTCTTGTTGCCACCGTTGCCCAAGAATTACAAGCCCCATTAAAGCAGCAGCAACCACAGCAGACCAAAATGTATTTGCCTCCTTTGCATGACTATATAATGATGCTGCCCGCTTCTTCCACCAAGCTTCACAGGGAGGAACAGACTTATCTTCTTTTGTTGTATCTTGATACTTCGATGAATCCAATGGGGAGTCTAATTTGTTCTGAGTAGGATCTCTGTCTTCGGGAATAATAGCACTCCCATCAAATGCAGTTGATCCACTCATATCTGCTTCAGCATGAAAAGAACTTAATTTAGCAGCACCATACAAACTATGCTCTTCAAGCAAATCGAGTCCTTGAAATTGAAAATCCTTCCCTTCCTCGACTTTTGTACCGGGAAAAGAAAGCCTCTTACCCTTTTCATCAAATAATTGAAGTCCAAGTTGCTCATCCACTTCTGATAAGTCTTTAATGTTCCAATTATCATCCGCAGATTTTTTGGGTCCATCTCCTTCTGCCACGTCTCGTCCACATTCTTCAGTGGAATCTGGACCTTCACCACTCAGCTCATCATGAATTTCACTGATATCAGGTTCCAGTGGAAGATTTTCATGCTGACTTGGTGGAAATACAAAATGGCCAGACATGAACATAGCACGAGAGGATTCCTCTTCGGTTCTATTAAGCTCTTTATCACCATCAGTTGATTCAAATTCTTTGGGACCAGGTGCTGCCTCATATGTTGATGCAGTAAGAGACACAACTTCCCACTCATTTCCACGGGAAGTTCCCTCACCCTTGTTTTCATCATCTGCCATTCTAAATAACTTGCTTTCCTAAAATCAGCTACTACTAAATGTCAGGCTTCCATTGCAATGGCCGCCGGATTAAAAATAAATATATAACCATAATAAGAAACCAGATTAACTCAACCAAAACAATAACTAATGAACAATAAAACAATGCTTCTTGAAATTAACCCAAGAAAATGCAAACAAAAAAATATGCCAACAACATGCCTTTAGTTTGTAGAAACTATAAATCCACCATAGAAGATCAAGTGTACTGATACACAAAACCAAGCTTGATATCAAATCAACCAATTAAACGAAACTGTCTGCTCTTAAAAAGCTATACACAGCGGACAAAGAAAACCTGCAAAATTGGCTTCTTGGAGAGAGAAAAAATTAAATAAAAATTAATAATTCTCAAACATTAGAGAGAAAGAGAGAGAGAGAGTTGGGGGGAGACGAGATCTTATTACACCATTTTGATAATGGAAAATATTAAAAAAAACAAAAAACAAAAACAAAATCCAAGAGTATATAGCTAAATTCCTAAATGCCTTTTCTCATAAATTACCCTTGAAAAATTCAGACAAAACTTATGCAGCAATCAAAAGCTACTAAAACAGAGACAGAGTAGTGTACCAAGATTTTGCAAGAGTAGCATAGTTCAGTCATCTATAGCATTATCAAATGGCCCTCACACCATGGACAACATTTGCCAAAAAAAAATTGTTTCATACACAACCATTTGATCTATGTATGGTCATCTTAATGAACCTTCTTTTTTTTTTTTTCTTCTTAATGACTTGTTTATTTGCAACGAATCAACCCGCTAGGATCTCCTAATCTAGAATATTTTAGAAGCATCATGCAAACTGAATTATCATTCCATCAAGCAAAGTAACAAAAAATCAGCACCAAACACTTTATATTGATCTACTGCAAATAATGATTAACAATTCATAATGATAATTAACAACAACCAAGGAATCAACAACAACCACCAAGGAATCATTTTGCCCTCACATAAGGACCGTCCCAACTACCAGCTCGTCAAGTGGCGGACCCAGGATTTTCGTTTGAACAGGGCATACGGAAACTGCATGTAAATCAGCATTATCTGATGGCATAGACATAACATAACAGATAAAATGCTTGTCTAATTTTATATTTTTTTCCCCATTTTCGTACATTTTTCCACTAGAGAGTAAGAAAATCTGGATCGAATGCTTCAAATGCCATTTTTGTCATTCTTTATACAGATTAGAAACCCAATTAGAAACCCAAAACCCACCCAATACCAACCCTATTCACGTAACCGACAACTATGATCTCTTGGAGAAGAAAAAACAGCACCTAAGAAGGCGTGATTAAGGAAGGTATGGAATAGCATTTCATTTTTTTTTAGTGCATTTTGGTTGTTTAAATTTTTTTGAATAGGGTTGGTTTGGGGTCGGTTTTGGGTTGTAAAAAGAATGACGAAAATGGGGATTTGAAGCATTCCATCCTAGATTTTCTTGCTCTCTCACAAGAACATCTCAATATAAACACACGCTCAGTACAAACCCTAGATCTACACATCATCTCAAAATCAGAAAAACCCGCAAATCATAACCGATTTTTCTAATAAAAAATCGATATTTCGAAACAAAGTTCAACAAACCTAACGAATCGAATCCGACCGAAAGATATGAAGAATTCGCAGAATACGATCGAGAGATTACCTGCAAATATCTTTGCAATGGAGGATTTCTAGGGTTTCTTGCGAAATCCCGCGAAGAGATATCACGATCCGATAGAATTGCGAAAACAGACGCTTCGAACTCTCTCTCTCTCCACGAAGAGATAAAAGAGAACCGGATGTTCCGGTAACTGCTTTTTAACCGTCCAAAAGTGACCGGCTGTAGGCAGTTTAGCGTTTTTGCTCCGAAAACCGTCCTGATACGGTACTAAACCTGACTTAATTCGTTCGGGGACCATATTTGCTGATTGATCTCAGCCGTTAATAATACAATCGTGAGATTTTTTTTTTTTTTTTTTTAATATAGTTGAAGTAATATAAGCCGTTGGTTTTAATTGTGCGAGATGAGGGAGTATGCTTTTTTATGCCATTGACCGATCCAATGGTACATGTAGGTCGAGATTGATTGAGATTTGTGGTGTCCCTACACGGAAAGAAGGTAAAGAAACCGGATGGATTAGATCAATCAAAAGTGGGGCCCTCATCTAAGGCTTTTCCCACGGTGACTCATGAAGCCAATCAGTCTTCACCACGTCCGCAAGACTATGGTGTCGTCAAGTAGTACCGGATTAATCCAAATTATCGATCCCACGGAAAGAATTTGGAACAAATAATGAATCCCATTAAAGTATAATTAAACTAAGACATAACTAATATAAACAACTGAAGTGAATAATTAAGACTAATAAACTATGTAATGTAATAATTAATTAATAATCTAAAATATGAAATTAATTAGATCTAAGTTAATCTAATAAGTTACACTAAACTAGTGGATGAATGGTGATGAAAATGAAAGATTTAAGATGAAAATGTGGTGTGAAGTGAATGGGCTTTTAAAATAAGTGATGTGAAGTATAGATCTAACAATCTATAAATGAAAATAACAAATCAAATAAAGATTAAAATTAACAACAATCAAAATAAAAGATTAGGCAATCCAAAACTCACTAAGTATATAATTAATCCAACAAATGCATGTTCTAATTCAACTCCCAAATCTACAACCCAATTAGCAGTCTCTTGCCTAATTGGATTAGATGATATAGCAATAAAAATTTAAGTAAAGAAAATCAAAAGCCAATATCCTAAATCATCATCTAGCTACCTTAACAATAATTTATCAAAATCAAGTTACAAAATATCAAAATAAAGGCATGCTATGTGAGAGAACTTAATCCAACTAAAAAGCATCAATTGAGATTATCCAAGCATTAAGTGTAGAAATAGAGCATGAGAAATGAGAGAGATTAGCATAATTAGATCTAAACTCTACTAATCAATTAAGGCACACGTAGGGAATTTAAACTAAAACATGCATGTAATTAAACTAATCACATTACTTAGCTTCAAAAGTAGATCTTAATTCAAGATCTTTAGCCATTAAACATCAAAAAAGATCTCCAAATCTTCATTAATGATCTTCAATTACACACTCTTTCTCTCTAGATTAGATACACTTAAACTCCTAATTACAATCTAAAAGCATGGAGAAGGTAAAATAAAATGGTTAAAAGACTAACTTGCCAAAAGATTCTCTCTCTACAAAAACAATTATTATATATTATAAATGTAGGCATCAATTTCGAAATTGGAGTCCGATTTCGCAATCGATTGCAAAATTGGACTCTAATCTCAAATCAATTTGAGAAATTGGATCTCAAATCAATTTCAAGAGATAAGCTCTATTAATCAATTAAGAGTCCACTTTTATTAAGCTTCTTTATGTGAATTTAAATTTTAATATATATCTATTATGGATAGGTGATTAAAGAGTCTAGATAAAAAAATCCATCTTGCTCAATAACTCTATCCAACCAAATTACAATGAGTCTTCTTAGGTGAATTTAGAATTTTAATATATCTATTATGGTTAGAAAATCCTTAATGTTTGTGATTTTTAAAAGTGAATAATTGATAGTGATTTATACATATGGGCTCCACATACAATAAAATTTTTTAAAGTGGGCCTCATATTCTAATTCCTAAAGACGGGGCCATATGTAATTTTACAAAATGTTAATTTACATAAGACTTGAAGTTTCATACTCATTTATATAAAAAGTAATATTTACTTTGTATAAATGTCGGGCTGGGCCATGCTTCGAACCGTAATAAATAGTATATTTATATTTTTTTATATTTATTTTCTCATTAATTAATATCTCATAAAATAGCCACAAATTGGACGTGTTTTAAATTTTATTTGTGGGCCCGGGCTTAGCGCGGGCATGCTTTGCTAGTCTAATTTATAGAAACATTGAATACATTTGATTGACTCATTTCCTTTTATAAGAATTGCTTCCATTTGATTAGTTACAACTTGAAGACATTTGATTGACTCATTTCCTCTTACAATGATTGCTTCCATTTGATTGGTTGCAACTTGAAGGCTTTTGATTGGCTCATTTGCTTTCACATGGATTTGTGTCATGGTAAGCTTTGATTAGTCGTAAAAAATAATAATAAGCAATTGTTGGGATTTAAACCCAACAATTGATAATCAATCAAGGCACGCGCAGGGAATTTAAACTAAAAAATGCATGTAATTAAACTAATCACATTATTTAGATTCAAAAGGAGATTCTAATCCAAGAGCTTTAGCCACTAAACATCAAGAAAGAGTTTCAAATCTTCATTAATGATCTTCAATTACACATTATTTCTCTCTAGATTAGATACACTTAAGCTCCTAATTACAATCTAAAAGTATAGATAAGGTAAAATAAAATTGCTAAAAGACTATCTTGCTAAAAGATTGAAGACATTTGATTGGCTCATTTCCAGTTACAATGATTGCTTCCATTTGATTGGCTGCAACATGAAAGAAAAAATAATAAGCAATTGTTGGGATTTAAACCCATAACTTATTTCATAGCAACCCAAGATCTAACCAATACACCAACAAATCTTTTGTGTTAAAAAATGACTTGTTTTATCCTTAAAGTTTTCTCCTCTTATTTTGGAATTCTTCAAATCTTCCTAAGATTTTTTTCATGTAACTTCTCCATTGAAATATCTTCTTCATGCATCGGGATACTAGCCGGAGGGTTGACGCAGTCGCGGGGTCCACCAACACAAGAGAAATTACATAAAAATGCGCTATAAATAATCAAATTTATGCATGATAATTCGATAATTCGTTAATGTGATAGAAGGATAAAATCTCCGTGTAAAGCAAATGAGATGCATATGAGATGCTAATAAAATTCGAACTTTTTTTTTTTTTTTTTTTGAAAAGTTACCAGTAGATTGGTCAAAATTATTACTTTCTTTGAGAAATATTTATTTATAAATTACAAAATTCTAAGCTAACTAAAATAACAAAATGTAATAGAAAAATCATTTCAGCAAGTGATGGTTGAGGCTAAAAAAATTTTCACAAGTTAAAATTAAGACTTCTAAGGAAGAAAATCAGTTCTTCATAAATAAAGTGTAATAGGAGAAATAAGCATACATTTGGATGATAAGAAGAGTGATCCACTATTGCAAATCCATGATCTCACAAAAAAAAGTAAAAAATGAAACTGTTGTTACTACATATAATACTAGCAACACAGGCCGGTGCTTAGCCCAGGCCCAAAAGTAAAACAAAGCTATATTTAATTTAAGTCTATCTTTTGAGATACAAAATGAGAAGAAAAAAAATCTAAAACAAACAAATATATCATTTTTTTCATTTTTAAAACTATATAAATCAAATTTTCATTGTTTATTTTTTATATAATATTTAAGAACTTATATGAATATTATAAAGTATGTTTAATTAGAGAATATTTTTAAAATGAAATATATTAAAATATATATGGAATATATATATTAAAAGTCAAATGAAAATATATTAAAACACACAGGAGAAAAACATATATCTCAATATAAAAGCAATATCTGTACATATCAGAAAAATATAAACAAAAATATTAAAATATGAATAAAAAAGATTTGTGGAGGAAGTAAGATGAGGGAATGAGTAAGGGAAATATAAAGATTTGGGTTGATTAGGTGGGCCCCTCTAACCAAATCTATCATATATATAATAATATTAAGCAGAGCATGAGGATTCTAAGCCAAAGTACTCGTAGAGTCCTGAGGAGGCCATGTGCTAAGAAATTAGAGTAGTTTAGTGATCCCTCCCATGTAACAGCCAAAAAGAAGAAGAAATAGAGATGGTTATTTATGAGGTTTCCAAGAAAATAATGTGTGCTCCTACCATGGTTGAGAAAATCAATCGGTACCGGTTTGCATCGGCTGATACGAATCGATAATTTGGATATTATCGGTATCAATACCGTACCACCAATTTATCCCCAATTTATATGTTGATATGACCGATAATTTGAAATTATCGGTTTGGGCTAATATATCAACCGAGAAATTGAGTTTATCGGCCGACAACCAGAAAACCCTTTTTCCTCTTTTCCTCATCTTCTTTCCCATTTCAAAACACTACCAGCTCCTCTTCCTTTTTAACACTTCCAACACCTTTTCAAGCCATCAAGGATTTTTAATAAACACTTTTCCACATGGGCCACCTTAAACACATGCTCAGGGTCAAGATTTGTCAAAATGTCTTTCCCTCAATTATTTAAAAAATGATACAATCTAATCTTATTGTTTGTTTTCATAGAATACATAGGAGTTGAGTACAATATTCTAATTCAAAGTCAAATGAGCTCTAATGAGGGATTATTAAGGTGAGAGGTGAAGGGTTTGCATTTTGACGTAAGGGATGTATGATACAAGGTACCTTTGTTGGTGCATTATAACCCTCGATTTTTTAGGATTTGAATTACTAGGTGATGGCTGGGCATTCATTTCTCACCACCCATTATTTATTTTCCATATTCAGATTCACATTTGGCTCTTTGATTTTTAACATTTTTAAATGTAAAAAAGCCTTACAATTATCATGTATTCAATTACATAAAACAAACATGCCCTAAATAGCATTAATAAGCTTGCAGTAAACCAAAATTTACACAACTTCGGATGAGACATCGATACAGGATGTCATGACTTAGGGGGATCAATAATTTGATTTATAGTTGTTATTAATGGAAAAAACATTGTTTTTCAATATTTTAAAATATTCTGAATTTCTTAAATATTTCTTCAAAAAAATTTATAGTAAAGAAATTCACACCGTGAAGACTGCGGCAAACCGCGACCAGCAACCGATAACAATGCCATATGGTTTTTTGGACAGATCAATACCGTGATTTTAAACCATGATCCTTGCTCATGGCAGAAGCTTAGGCAACCAAAACACAGGTCCCAAAACAGAAAATTCAGGTGCAACCTGGAGGCCTCTTTAGACCCATCTCCTCATCCATATCAGGCCTCTTCGCATTAGTAGGTGGTCCCATATGGGACAAATGCCTTGTGTCTTACACAATAATGTTCTCTTCCAAAATTTCAGACAAGTTAGAGTCAACTAATTATGGGTCAGCTTCAAGAGTAGTAAAATTGGCTGCAAGCCAATTTGACATACCCAACATATTGATTTCACATGAGGGTCCAACTTAAACCCAACCAGAACACTCAACTAAAGTGCTTATTTTCTTTAGAAAAAAAAAATCACTAGGTGTGCTTTGGCAATTCTCATCTCTTTGAAATGGAGATGATAGATAAGTTTGAACTATATAGTTGCTTCCATTAAACTTTTTTACAAGTGGACGGTCCATCATGTTTGATTCAATTAGAAAAAAATGCGAACTTGTTGTATTATAAAAGTTGCATGGGATAATTGTTTTTGTGAAGGGAAGGTACCTCACCAAATCACCAGTGGATGATAAACAAATTTATCATAAAAGTAAAACTCTATAAGCATCAAAATATAGAGTCCAGCTCCATAGGGGCTACTTAGGTCCACCTTTGATCAATGGAAGCCCTTTTGAAACATACAGTTAAAAGACTACTAAACTTCATTGCTATTAAATGAAGGGCTAAGATGATTTGACATGGTTGATTTTTTTTTTATTGACCCTTATCAGTAAGGAAACCTTTCCATATAACCTAATTCCACTGATAAGGCATCTAAGTGGGCCCCTCGAGCTATGAAATGTATACAATATGCTTGTAGAAATACATCATCTTCTTGTTACTTTTTGAAAAAGAACCAAAAACTCTTCTAGTTGATTCTTAGGCATGCATAAATAGTTTGCCGGATAGCCTAATGCACTCAAACATCTATTTCAATAAGATTTAATTCAAATAGACACAAGAAGTAGACTCGCTAAGTGACTCCTCAACCTAACTCAAATAGTTTATAGGTCAAGGATATTTCGGAAATGATAATATAAGAAACAGTGTTATAATTGATTTACCCGTGTGACCCATTTTTAATTTGCCAAAGTCTTTCATTTCACATTACCTTAGCATAAGAACACCCACCATCTAACTTCTGTACAACCAATCAATTTACTGTTTCATATCACTTTTGAGTGATATATTTACCACTGCCTAAACATGAAGGCACGCAAATGCAATATGAGTGAGTTGGATCATGCCAACTGTTGAGGTCAATGTCCACTCTCGCTCCTGAACGATCATAATTGTGATCGAGCTCTCACCCTCACCATAAAACTATTATTGCGCCGTTTTCTATCACTAATTAATTTTGAGATAAGTGGTAGCTCAATAAAGTGTAAGATCCTACACCAGTTAGGGTCACACACAGGTTCAGTTGCAAGCTACCTTCAACACCATATGTCTGCTCCATAAAATCATCCCTTCACAAACAGAAACAAAAAATTGAAAACAAGACAAATGACTGACTTCATTACAAGACAAATGAAAATATATACATGAATGGAGTGAGCCAAATTATACGCAGCTTGGCTCCATGACTTCCTTCATTACAAGGTTCCGAGCCCGATTGATGGTCATGAAGGACAAGTAGAGGTGTTCCTCCAATTCATCAAGCTGATTAGTGAAGCTCAAGCTGTTCTTCCTTAGCTCATGAAGCACTCCTTGTATCATTTGAACACGGTCTTCTTGCCGCTCCATACAGAATTGTACAATCGATCGCAAATGTTCTAGCTCATCATGTACTCGATCCACAAGCCGGCTCATTGTGTCCAAGTCTCTATTCAAGATATACGCTCCCTTAGTGGCGGCATCAAGCTGAGCCGACATGCGAGCTAGCCGCCGAGCTGAAGCCGGTAACAACGCCGGCACCGACACAAACACTATCAATATATGTGCCCCCATGACGAATGCAAATGTTGCAACTGATGCTGTTAGCACCACTAGACCTATGGCTAAGCTGCGCTTCCACCCTTTGGCTAGCTTAACCCTGGCTTGAGTCTTATCTCGCCTCGACTCGAGCCGCTTGAGCAAGCCAGCGCATGCGGCGTGAACTGCTCGGAACCGGTGGGGCGACGGAGTTGATGAGTCGAAGGGGTTGAGGGTGTTTGCAATGCTCGCGAGCTCGTTGGCAACCTCCGGAAAGTGGTTTTCCGGCAATCTAAGGGCGGTTTTGAGCAGGCGGTATTGGTGGCGAGTTTGTTCTATGTCTTTCAAAAGGAGGCTACAAAGAAGGGAGGCCTCGGCTGTTTTGGAGAAGTAGTCAGAGAGGAGAGAGTGGTTTTCCGGGCGGCTTTGAGGTTGTGCCAAGGCTAAGATCTTGGTGACTGTGGGCTGGTCAGGGTCAAGGAGATACTCGGCGAAAAGGCGGTATGATGGAAGGCGCGCTGCTGCCGTCGATTCCATTGAATTACGAGTGGCGACATCGTCGGACGTGAGATCGAGAACACGAGTCCAAAACTCAAGATATGACTCAGTTCTAAAAGCATTGGCATATTCTTCACGAAGGTCCAGTGTGGTCGCATGGTTTTCTGTCGAAGGTTTGGATGCTACACAAATAAGAAAAGCATTTCAAAATGAAGCAGTGTCAAAGACATTTAATGCAATTTATCTCAACTCCCTCCACTGTTAAGTGCCTGTTTGTTTGAATTCAATAAATAGGAATTGAATGTTATAAAAAAAAATAATATAAATTGAATACATAAGAATTCATTATTCATGGTGAAACTCCAAGTAACAATACGAAGTGGATAAGGAGTCAAAATATACATATAAAGGAGCGATATAGATGGGCCCTTTAACTCTTGCGATTTGAATTACTAAGGTGATAGTTAGTATTCATTTTTCATCTTCTCCTTATTTAATTTGCACTAAGGAGAGGTTATTTGATGGTCTTTTTTTTTTTTATATTCATCTTTCATTCTTCATTTTTAATTACTAAAAAACTCAAAGTTCGCAATTCATAAGAATTCAAGTGCATGAAAGAAATAGTCCTAAAGGTTTCAAATGAAGTTGCATTTTATTATTATTTTTAAGGCCATCATGTTAATCTGAATAGATGTCTTCCAACTGGGTAAGCAAAGATCCAACCTCGATGCTAAGGAAGTCGACTAACTTTTTTTCCCATGGATCTTTTTAAATTAACACGCCCTATCTCTTGTAGTAAGGTGAGAGATGCTCATATATATATATATATATATATATATATATATATCATATTTGAATTTCTATGGCTATTGTTGTTATTGACTTTGTGATATTGCGCCTGCTAGAGGGCTCATGTGCTCAGTTTCTATGAACTTTTAAGATTTTTAAACAACTGAGTTTTAGGAAAGATATCAAATTTAAGTGAAGGACCAAAGGTGAAAATCTATAAAGGATTACTAAAAATCCTCCATTTAGATGTAAAATTGATTGGCTACGCAGTTAATTTTACGAAATTACATGCTCAAGAATTTACGGTCACCATCTTCACCCTTGATCCTAAGGAACCCTTTGATATTCCTTCTATAATAATTTCAGTTTCTTATAAGTTTTTAGAAATTCTATTGGTGCTTGCCAAATGTGCTCTTAGGGCCCTTTTTTGAATGGGCATTAGAATCTAGATCTACAAGGCGCTTTTGAAACTTCTTTAGATAGGAAATAATTACCCACCCAGCATTTAATAAATTAAATCCTAAAAAGGTGATGATTTTAATTTTGATCTCCAACCTTGACCCCTTGTCTCTTTTTCTTTTTTTTTTTTTCTTTTTCTTTTTTTGCTATCAGAGGAGGGTTCCCAACTCTTTGGACTGGACTAATCCCTCAGGGCTCAGAGGGAAGCCAGGTTAACACCGTTGTGGCCCAAAGGTGGTAACACACATTTAGCTCCAGAAGAGGGAGGAACCGTGATCCTGACTACTCGGCTAACCCCTTGGGGTTACCCTTGTCTCTTTAATACTATGATCTTTTCGGAATTTAGCTTCAGATTTAAGGATCATATGAGCAATTCAGGTTTGTATCTTGGTACATTTGAGCATAGGTTCAGGTTTTCAGGTTTGCAATGAAGAAAATCTGGTTTGCAGTGCATCAATCAAAAGATTAAAGAAAAATACATACCTCTACAGATTCTGAAGATTCTTTTTCGAAAAATGCTGAATTTTTTCGTCATTTCAAATTAAATTGTAGGACTGTAATCACCCAAACAATGGACCTTTAATTCAATTCAACATATTATCAAAAAAGAAAGAAAGAAAGAAAGAAAAATAAAAGAAAATTGAAAGCATGGAATGGTGAATGTGGAATGTTTTCTAACCTTATGAAAGTGTAAGGACTGGAAAGGGGATGAAAGGCAAAGAGGAGAAAGCAATGGAATTGAGATGTTGCCTTTTAAGGCACATAGAGAGGGAGATCTCCCTTCCTATCCAATGTATGTGGTTACTTGTATGTAATCAGAAGTGCAATCTTAAAGGATCAGTCAAACCTAGTTTTGAAACCTTGTAATCTAAGTAGAGTCCCTGCAAATTCTTCTTTCCTCCTGTCCAATTGTCCATACTTGCATATATTATTTTTATGAAGTGGTAAGTGGCCCCATAGGTCATAACCTCAAGTGGGCCAATGCATTTTAGGATGATCCTGACCCTTCAATCAGGTGGGCAAATGTCACAATTACAAATTGCTTGTGGAGCCAAGCATTTGCCTTTGGCCTTGGGCTGATGCAGAAAAGACTTTGGCGTGGGCTTCTTTGTCTGAGCCCAGCAGCCCAACCCAGCCCTTTATGGCTTTGGCTGGTTCATGGTCTTTTTTTTTTTTCTTTTTCTTGCTATCGGAGGGTTCTCACCCCTTTGGGCTGAACTAATCCCTCCGGGTTCAAAGAGAAGCCCTATAGCCCCAGTATGGTAGTATAGTTTCAAACCTACAACTTCCAGGTACAAACCGTAGTCCTAAGCCAACTGAACTACCCCTTAGAGTTTAGCTGATTCATGACCTGTTATCTTTGAAAAGTGGCCTGCATGAGCGACTTCAATTGAGCCAAAATCCAAACTTGACTTAAGTCAAAATCTATCAATTCATGCATGCCATAAACTTGACTTAGGTCATAATCTATAAAAATTCATACCGACCACAAACCCGAAAAGCCACCACTAAACCTGCCCCTAGTAGGAGCAGGTCAGCCAGATCCCATCTAACCGACCAGCCCACTAGCATCACTAGGTGGAGCACCTCACTAGGTGGACCGACCCACCCATTCCATCACTATCTCCAACATAGACAACATGTGCTTTTCGTTATTGTATATTTTATTACTAAATTTTGTAATATTATTTAAAGTTTCTTTATCTTTGGCCCTCCTAAAAAAAAAAAAAAAAAAAATTCAATTCCACCTTGCCTGAACTTGGCGCTCAGGTCACAATCTATAAATTCATACTTGCCATGAACTTAACTCCAGTCGTGTTCCTATAAATTAAAAAAAAAAAAAAAAAAAAAAATACCCTACCAAATCTGCCTCCAATAGGAGCAGGTTAGGAAGAAACTCGAGACATCCCAATGGTTCTCTCCGCAGGTGAATATTCTCACAAACTTTATGCCTGTCAATGGGATGGGCCGGGCCGGGCCGGGCCTGGACATGGGTTGTCCAATCCCGTCCCAAATATTGGACGGGCCTGCCAAGGACTGTCCAATCCCGGCCCTAAATTAAGCGGGCTTATGTCAAATCTCATCGCATGTGGGCTTGGGCCTAGCCTCGGGCCGGGCTTGGGCTTTAGCTATTTCATCAATGGAGACGTCTTTATTCTTTTTAATGGGTGAAAAGCTCTGTTAATAAAAAATGATAATGATGACCGGACAAGGGGTAGACCAAATTTCAGCTCAATCAAATTTCAAAAGATCTAGATACTAGATTAATGATAATAAGTCTTCAAAATGAAACGTAATATAAAAATGATAATGATGACCGGACAAGGGTTAGACCAAATTTCAGCTCAATCAAATTTCAAAAGATCTAGATACTAAACTAATGATATTAAGTCTTCAAAATGAAAGGTGATACTAGACTAATGGTATTAAGTCTTCAAAATGAAGGGTGATAAATCCATCATAAATTTCAATTTAGTAGTGTAGGGAAGATGGATTTTATAGGCCTGAATTTGGATGCTTTTAGTGGGTCTGACTTCTGAGTATTGATCCTCATGAGTCATGACCCATGACAATTTGCCCCCTTTACAAGAATGAACAATGAATGAGTAGTTAAATTAGTATGGGTTTGGGCCTAAAGAGCATATAATTCATGGCTTGACAACTGTCTCTACGAGGGCTCAAGGTGAGTCTTGGTTTGAGCCCGAACGCTTATTTTTTGAGCTTTTCTTTCACAAGTTGAGCTTCAGTTGAATTTAGGCTCAGTTCAGTTAACCTGGTTTTGTCACCCTTTATCTGAATCTCAGCTCTACATGGTAAACAGGCCATTCAAGAATTCAACAAGCAAAGCCTTGGTGTAATGTCCCTTCCTTACCAAGTGTTTTTACTTGTAAAAGTGCCTTTTGCTGGAGGAAAACATGTATGATATGAGTAAGTTTGCTATAATCAGTCCTAATATTCAGGTGCCATGTTAACTCCGAGGGCCTGAAATACATGCCCGAATTCAAGTGTTAAGATCTAGTTTTGCCATATTTCAGGCTAAATTGAGCATTCTCAAAGAAACAGCCTATCATCAGGGTTACAAATCTACCCAACATATGAGAATGGGTCTTGTTAGGGTCTTGCTGTTTCTTACATTCATTGAGAATAGCTGATCACAACAACCTGGGAAGAGAATTTTTTGAGCTTACTCTGCTGAGAGATAAAAATTAGTAAAATAACATTGTGGCCGGGCCTAGACAGACTTAGCATACTCTGTCCATTTTAAGTCTCATTTTGGCCGGGCTTTCAAATAATTGTCCAAGCCCAACCCGCTGGGCTCAAATATTTTTAAAAGCCCTTTGTTTTCTGGCTTGGGATGGGCTGGGCTGGGCTGGGTACCCATTTTAATGGGCTAAATTGACAAGCCTAGTTGTAAACAAGTCGGTTCCGGTCTGGGTCCATGGTGGACCCAGAATCAGAACTACTAAGTAGAAGGTAGAATCGGATCCAGACCCAAAACTGTTTCGGAATCTGTTTCTTGGCTCCGGAACTAGAACCATATATGGGACAGATCTGAATCCGAGTCCGAGTCTAGGTAGAGAATGATATTAAAAAAATATAGTTTTTAGGAGAGATTTTTGAAAATTAAGGTAATTTGTAGGTCTCGGGTCCACGGGTCCGAACCAAGGTAGAACCGGACCCGAACCTATTTACTTATCGGGGCCTAAATAAGGATCCATATCGGGTTTTTAACAAGTCAGAACCTCCTGACAATCGAAAAATTGGGGACCCATTCACATCTCTATCTAGACCCAGTTTTTAATAGGTCGAAAGCTCCTCGTAATCGGAGAATCAAGGACCCATTGCCGTCACTAGGTGGAAGTGGAACACCATAGTAGTAATTCGGGTCTGGTCGGGGTACAACATGTACCGACCCGACCCATTCTATCGCTATCTCCAACCTTCATCTTTCCACTGTTAGCCGGCGTGCCACGCGTCGGCCACTGATTGGAAACCTCCTGTTATAGAACCGGAGACGACCATCTTCTCTCTCCCAACTGCAATTTCATAACGACAGAACGAGAGAAAGCGAGAAGAAGATCAACGGTCGGGAATGGGCGATCTGTATGCCTTGGATTTTGATGGAGTTCTCTGCGACAGCTGCGGAGAGAGCTCCCGCTCTGCCCTCAAGGTAAACCCTAATCCCCTCCAAAAATCACATTCCTATTCTCACTACAAACCCTAATCTCTCTTTCTCCAATCCCTTAGGCTGCAAAGATCAGATGGCCCAACCTTTTCAACGGTGTGGATTCATCCCTGGAGCAATGGATCCTCGATCAGATGCACTTTGTAAGTCTCACTTGATCTTCTTCCTCTCTCTCTCTCTCTCTCTTTCTCAAATAGAAGTGATTGTAATTTGGCAGTGATGATATTGAAAACTGTGATAGAGAGAGAGAGAGAGATTGATCAATTGGTATTTCCTACTGGTACAGGTTCGACCTGTGGTGGAAACTGGATATGAGAATTTGTTGCTTGTGAGGTTGTTGTTGGAGATTCAGATACCATCAATTCGGAAGTCCTCAGTGAGTACTTCCATCATTTAGAAATGAGATTTCATGCATCTTGATCTCTTATACTCTTGTTTGTACTCATTGGGGTTTCAAAAAGGGAGTGTAGTCAATTCTTGTACTAATTGATATATACAATCCTATGAGTTTTAAATTTATACTATTTGTGTGGGTTTAGCGGGCGCCGCCCCGGGGATTGTGACGCCCCGGAGTCCTACATCGACTATATATATAGAGGAAAGTGAATGAGATTATATGTAGAGCTTACACCCTTACTTTGCATTAGCCCTTTTGATGGGTTGAGACCCATCAGAAACAAAACCGTGAGGCCCCGTGGGCCAAAGCGGACAATATCATACCTGTGTGTAGCAGGGTGCTGATATTCTCTGTGTAGTATCCCCTGCTCAATTATTCTGCTGACATTCTGTGTGTAGTTGGACTGCTCAATTTAGAATCTTTTACTCTTGGAGCCTATGTATTTTTATTTTTTAGGCCTATCTGATGGATGGATGAGATCATCAAGTAAATGGTTCGTAAATGAGTCTGATTACTATCTTGGCAAATAATACATTTGCTGAGATATTTCCTCTTAAAATACACTAGCACAAAACCCTGTGTTAAACACGGGTATGCATGAAGAGGTAGGGTTTTGTGTATGTTACAAACGGGGAAGATGGGAAAGCCCATAAGCGGGGAAAGTATATTAGTAGAAAGTGGAGAGAGAGGATGTTAGTGGTTGTAGAAACCGAAAATAACTTCCGGTCAAAATTAGATTCAAAACCTTATAGTTTAATATATTATATATAATTGTCTGATGAAGAAGGTTTTATGTGTAAGGTCGCAGCTGGACTCACTGTTGAAGGAATATTGGAGAACTGGTCGAAACTGAAACCAGTCATAATGGAGGAGTGGAATGAAAATAGGGATGCTCTAATTGATCTGTTTGGGAAAGTCAGGGATGAATGGATAGATAATGATTTATCGGGCTGGATCAGTGCAAATAGGTAATATCTCTTGCGAGTTCTCTAACAGGGATTTTTCTTGCATTCATAATAGTCTGCTCTCTTAAGCTTTTTTTTTTTTCCTGAATCTTGCCTGATTTTATATGAAAATTTTGTTAAACAAGGCACGCCCACCCACTGATGGCTCAATGGCCAGGCATTTCACTCTCATGGGGATGACTTGTGATCGATCCCTGTTATCACAGTTGCAAGTTGGAACACCACTCCCTTGCCAATGAGGCAATAGGTTAAGAAAAATGGATATATACACGATATGACTGTCATGTCATGTGCCAATAGTTACTGAGAAGATTTTCCAACAAATGAGCATATCCTATCTACTTATGTTACCACATTGCCTACCGACTGATTTACTTCCTATGCACCTGCACTACCTGCACTACTAACTTAATTTGTGTTAAGTGAATAATTTAGAGGAATAATTCTTTCCTGCCTGATTTTATATAAAAGATTTGGTTAATTAAAGTATATACTACAGTAGTTACTTGAGTGGATTTTCTAGCAATAAGCGTATCATACTAATTTTTCCAGATCACCTACCGGCCGATTTTTTTTTAGGTTGGCCCCTAATTCCGAGGGAGTTGGGCAAGGTGGATGACTGGGAAATAACCTAAACAACCTTTACATTTTTAGGAGTGCACTGGCCAATTTCTTTCTGCATCACTGGGACTTGATCCTGCCCATGCTTGTGGCTCCATCAATGAGGATTTTGTCCCTTACTTGCTGAGCTAGCTGCCCACGACAACTACCAACTGATTTGCTTTCAATACATTTGCAAGATCTCTAACCCTCATTGTGTTTGGGTGCAAGTGTAATCCATATTGAGGTTCGCTTTCTTTTACCGACTTGGGAGAAAAGCATATGACAGGAACTGTATCTAATTCTATATACTATGTTCGTTACCATTACAATAGTATACATTTAATACTTTGTTGTGTGGACCATATATCATGGATCACCAATTTCCTAACTCCTGCAAAGAATTGTGTATCTTATGTTATATTGATATGGATGGCCCATCTGGATCTTGTCCGATATTTAAGAGTGGTAGGAAGTTGGTGGGTGCCCTTATGCTTTTTTTCAGGAGTTTTTGTTCTTAAAAGTGGTTCCTCTCTTTCTTTTTCCAGAGGATATTGTTTACTTGGGGTTCAAAAGTTTTTTAGGTGTCTTAAGGGGCCCACTGCTTTGAACTATTTACTTTAGAAAATGGAATATCCTTGGATCATAGGGAAAACTTAAACAAAATCAGTTGCATCATATCCCATATTGTTGGCCATTTCCACTGTTTGTAGTAGGTTTTGTGACTGCATGTGGAAAGGTTTCCCTTTTAGCTTTTCATTTGGCTCTAGGGGAATATCTAACATTCATGACTTCTCTCATCACGACCAAAAAGAAAATTTTCATTCTCTTCTACCTAGAGAAAGTTATTAAACAGGAAAAGAAAAGAAAATTAAATTAAAAAGAAAAAAGAGCTGGTATTTTGTGCTTACCTGTTTTCAACATGAGAGTTAACTGCTCCAGCTTATTTTGGTTGTTCTGAAGATGTCGTGATTTTGTCTAGCTTGAAATGAAGTCCATTCATATTTTCCTCAGCTCATTTGTTGGGTTGGCCCCTTTAATATTTTGCTGCATAGTAGTAATTCAAGGTTAACTTGACATAATGTGGCTTTATTATCCATTTAGAAAAAAGTGGATTTATGACAACAGCACATCTTGTGAGTTGTGAAAGATGATAGTTGCGGGATTGAAAGCTGACATGGAAATGCCCTTGCAGACTTTACCCTGGTGTAGCAGATGCTTTAAAATTTGCAAGCTCAAGAGTATACATAGTCACCACAAAACAGGTGTGTTCTTTTCTTTTCTTTCAAAAAATAATCACTATCTACTTTAGCTGTTTGATCGTATAGCGTTTCATTTATATTTTTAGAAAACTAACCTACTTGTTGAAAGGCATCGTACAATAATTGGCCTGTAAAAATATACAGTTTGCTTGGGTTTTTTAGTTTTACAAGTGACACATGTTCAGTGGTCCAAGGTCCAAACTGTCATTATGTTCAGCCACACTAGACATAAGATGTATCAGAAAGGAGAATCCTAATGCTACAGATAATTGGCCTGGACATTTCTTGTGCATAAACCCATCTGTGGTACGCCCATCATTCCAGCAGTACAAATCATGGAATTATGGACCTCTCTTGTATGCTATGATGATACGCTGTAAACATGCAAAAGGCATATGCTTTTTGAGGAAAAGAAAAGGTAAAATTCAACATACATAGATAAGAGAGTGTAAGTAGGACTTCCAAGAAATCTAGGATGAAAATGGCTACGGTTGTTTTGAGAACAGAGAGAAAGATAATGGTGTCTGCCAACATGGGGAAATCCTAGTATTATTCATGGAATGGTAGAGGAGAATCAGAAAGAAAGAAATTGAAGACAAAAAATGTCCTGTCTAAATATGGCAGGTTACACTGAACTCAATTAGTTACTATGTCATATTTTCAGTATAGCTACACTATAACATCATGAGTAACTGCTTTTGTAACATACAACCTATACCAAATATCTTTCAATATAACATATAGACCATGAGTTACTGCTTTTGTAATATACAACCTATAACAAATATCTTTCAAATATTAGGATCTCGCTTCCATATTCAATCATTTCCTGTACCCATATTCGTATTGTATCATCTGGATACCTGTACTCGAGGCTTATACAGGCATCTCTGAGTATCATAGCTTATACAAAATACAAACTATACATCTTTGCGGGCCGAACCTTGTATACTTTCTGATTACTTTTGTTTTTTTAATGATTATACTCTCTGATTTCCTATTCTAGAATAAGGTGGCTTCCTGCTTCTTGTACCTGCTACTGAGATTTGTTTTATCCACGTGTATTCGTTCCAGAGCAGATTTGCCGATGCATTACTAAGGGAGCTGGCTGGAGTAACTATCCCTTCTGAAAGGATATATGGATTGGGAACTGGGTGAGTATATTTTGATTCTAATAAAGTAAAGAAGTAGAACTAAAGTTTTCCTTTATAACTTGTGGACTGAATTCTTATTCTGAGTTCTTCTTAGTCCCAAGGTGGAAGTCCTAAAGCAGCTTCAAAGGAAATCAGAACATGAAGGGCTGAGGCTACAGTAAGATTCTTTTCTGCAAAGATAGATATGTTTAAAAACGTGTTTAATCTTCTGATAAGTTGTTGTTATATCATCTGAGTAAGTTGGCCTAGCCTCGAGTTCAAGTTTCCATAGAACTTGCATCAGTTTGCAGACCATTTTAAACTTCGTTCTACCTATTTTCTTGATCAGTTATGACCTTTTTCCTGGCAATGTGGTGAAGTTGGAGTTCTACTTTCACACAAAAGTAACTCAATTTGGTTCGGCGAGTTTTTATGGCCTGCTAACTTTGTAACAACAATCCTCATTTTTTGGGCTTGGGACCAGCAAATGCTAAGACATGACTTATGGCCAAGCAATTTATGGAGGAACAGATTATCTCCATTGTGTTGAGCATTTCAACTTTCAAGTAACTACATTTGGTGGGATTATGGTTTTGGACTTTTTCATGAACAATCAACACTAGTGATCATGCGGATATCCAATTGAAAAGTGTCTCCAGTAACCTATTCTATGATGCATTTTTTTTTTTTTTTTAAATCGGTCCTATTGTATGATGCATTCATTACACACAAATAGCACCCATTATATCTGTGATGTGTTGATCTGGAGATTGAGATAATTAGGCCCTATTGTAGATAAGGAATGCCTTGAAATACTTCCATGTTAATAGACTATAAATATCCAATGTCTTAACTTTCCTCTTTTTTTCTAAAACTTTGTTTTCCTTTATCCTTCTACTTTTAGTCTGTTGCATAGGGGTAGGGGGTAGGACCTTCCAACCTTAACGAGTTTTGCAGCATGCCCATTCAAGGTTGGGATCAGAAGTTTTTGTTGTTAAAAATATGGGTCCTATTATTAGGTTAGGAATGAATACATCATGGTACTCACCATACACGTGTTGATGCATCATGACTCATTACCATATAATTTCTCTTTCCAAGCTTCTGTGCTGTCCAAAATGCATAAAAACATATCACTAGAATATAAAATCACTTGCAGACCCGATATAGTTGGGAGAAGGCTTTGATAATTATGATGATATAAATCACTTGCAATTGAAATGCATCTAGACAGATCCAGAGAATTGATCCTGCTGTCATTTTATCTTTCTTGAGCAGCTTTGTGGAAGATCGGATTGCAACACTGAAGAATGTCATCAAGGAGCCTGAATTAGATGGATGGAACTTGTATTTGGGTAATCTTCTCTTTCTCGTCACCTAATGCCCTCCTCTATGTTTCTTTTTACTGATCCTTCATATCTTAAAAACACACCAATTACATTCTAAACTAGTAAACCAGGCTTGTGCTGGACTTGAGTGGCCTTTTCAATTCACTTTGCCAACCAAGTCAAAAGATTTTTGTGACATTCTATTGAAAGATTCTTAGTTTCTTACCTTTATTTGTGTTTCTGTTTACTTCTTCTTCTTCTTCTTTTTCTTGTTTTCTTTCTTGTTTTTTGTGTGCATGTGATATCGTCCAGATGCATCATGCAAACCTACTTCTGTCTTCTACAAAATTCAGAAACATTCCTTTTTGAACTTTTCCCATATACATTTTTGGGGATTTTGAATTTATTAATGATCAATATGCAACCAGATACATCATGCAACCGACCTCTGTCCACTACAAAATTCAGAAACATTCCTTTTGGAACCTCTCTGCCCATATACACTTTTGGGGATTTTGAGTTTATTTTCTATGGAAGGGGAAAATGCAGTGCAAACAATTTACATGATCATTCATCGGGAAGATTAGTTTTACTTACAACAACTAAAAAAACATAATTTTTAGTTACGAAGCCTTTAAAATGATGATCAGTTATCTCATTGAAACAACCTGACAACCTGACCCAATGCAAATCAAGTTTGAGTCTGAGTTTCCTCGCAGTAGTTTTTTATTGCATCCTTTCCTTCGTAAAAGTGAATTGCTGATAACCCAGATTTTCTACTTAGGGAACTGGGGATACAACACTCAGAAAGAAAGGGAGGAAGCGGCAAGCATTCCTAGGATTCAGGTGCTGGATCTATCTGCTTTCAGTAACAAATTGAAATAGCATTATTTTGTGTTCATCTACCTGTCGTTTGCATGTAATTCTTATTCATATTACTAAAGCTGATGTTGATCACATAATTATGTTGTAATTCCATAACAGAGGTTAAATCCCAGCTATAATTTATTTTATTAGGATCTATTAATTCATGGCTCTATCAGAAACAGTTTTTGGCAATACAGTTCCTCTTCTTAGGCATGTTGATCAGATACTATATAAGCCTTTTTCCTTCTGTTTTTTTCCGCCTTTACCATGAAGAACAATCCGTTTGTTTCTTATTTTTACGATTTTATTTAGACCCTATTTGTTTGCATTAAAATACATTAGGAATTGAATACATAGGGTGGATAAAAATGAAGATCAAATGTGAATTTCCAAAAAGAGCATTAAATAGCTTCTTCTTTTGATTCTATTTCCCTAAAAGACAATGTAATTGGATGTTCATTTTCAGAAATTCACCTTTAATCTTTATTTTTAACCATCCTATGTTCTCAATTCCTACGTATTCTAATGCACACAACTGGCCGATTAAACTGGAAATGAGGCCAATTAAATTTCTTTGCTACAAATCATGAAACTGTATAAAGACCATTGAATTTGTTTTCTACAAATCATTACGAATGTCCAATAAGTCCAACTGTGGACTGGAACCAAGGCCTGAGTGTCAATCTAGCCCAAATGAGGGTCATACAGTCTTTTGGGTAGTCAAGCAAATGATGGCTATTGTTTATTTTGATTTGGTCTAAGGCTGCGGAACTAAACCTAGTTGCATATAAAACCCATGTTTGAATTTGGGCATGGGGCCAACTAAGCTGGATTGGCCCTGATTGATAATTGGACCCAGAATCAGTAACCCATAAAGTTTCTCAGGCTGGCTCTGTTAGGGTGATCAGGTGAACTGTACTACTTGGTGACTTCTTGATTGTCCTGTTCTCATGGGCCCACTTTTTATATAATGTAAGCCGTCGATATGGAGGGCACCTTGATGAAATGGGGATATCTTCAATAATTCTGCTTCTATGAGACCCTATCCACCCAATTGCTTTGGATATTCCACAATTAACAGTCACCTAACCAGTTGTGTCTTGGACCCCATCTGTGGACCTTGTTCATGGACTACCAAATTTATTATATCTAATTTTGCACACAAATTAAAAAAAAATGATCTTTTTATGTAACTGCTCATGTGGCACAAAGACCCAAGCCATGCTTGGATTAATACAAATGTAGCCCCAAATTTCTCAAAAAAAAAAAAAAAAAACTTTTGAAAAAGAACAGTTGTGAGGATTTTCCAAGGGAGAGAAATTGCCAAATACTAAATTTGTGACAGTGAACCAAAATTAGGATTTGACTCCACAATCTTCACAACTGTTGATTGACTGCACCACTTACTTTGCTTCAAACAACATGCATGCTTTGGATGTACCCATTTTTATAACCCTCCTCAATGCAAAGAGAACCGCACTTGCTTTTGCCTCTTTTGATGAAGAGGGTTTCAGTCCCTGAGATGCCTTTGCATCAATGATAGAGCCATTCATGCACATCATAAAAAACCAAACCTGGCTTTCCCATCTTAGACCCCAAAAAGATGCATCAGAAAAGATCACACAGTCTCTGCCTCAGTCATACATCCAAGCGATGGTTCTACCCCATTTGATTCCTGATCCCCCAGCCTATGGGGGTGATTTTCTTTTTCTTAGTAACATGTTTTAGCCATATTTATCATTTTCTATGGGTCTATATGAGTTCTCTCATTCCTGGCTTTTCAGATGGTCCCCTAAATGGAAAGACCCATGCTTTAATCTAAAGATTGCGGGTTTTTAAGTGGATGGATTGGTTGGCGAAGCAATGCTTCCACCAATACACCAGTCCACCAAACCATATTTTGGACTCAAGCCCATTTGATGACAAGACTTCTAACCATATTTTAGACTCTGAGATATTGCAAGGAAAATTTCTTAAAAAAGTATTTTCAACAGCTACAATTAAATAACTTCTTAGAAGAAAAATTCTCAGCACATTTCACTTTCGATTAGGCATAATTTTTAACATAAGAATGATACCTAAAAAAGTACTTGAACATTTACAACTCGTCTTTCGATGTCTCTTGCTCCTCAGAAGAATGAAAGTCATCAGCTTTGCCCTCTTGCTTATGAAGCATCTCCACAACTTGGTCTAGGGGAGGATCTCCAGGCCGTCGGAAGACTAGGTCACCTATCTTGATTTCATATGCTTCTGGCTGGCTCAATATGAAGGCTTTTAACTATCAAAATGGAAACAAAAATGATAATAAAGGGTCATCACTACCATGCATCATCTGCTATGACAAGCCTCGGCATCATGAAAACTGACCCAAAAAACAAAAAAAATGTTTAAATCTGCCAAAATCAAGAATATCATTCACTAATCAACTAGACAGTAATCAAATTTGTCATTAGTTACTGAATCTGGCTACAGAACCAAACAAGGGCAATCACTGTATCTTTTTGAGGGAGTCCAATTCCATTAGCATTTTAGGCATTAAGGCATGTAGTTGCTAATTGCCCCTCTAATGAAGGTGGCGTGAAAACAAATTGCATTAGGTATTTAAATTCAATTGCTATCAGCTGCTAAGAAGCTCTTCCAAGACCAACAATAAAAACAAGGTCAGTTTTGATATCTCATATGAGTGGTGTATATTTGGCAATTTTAAGATGTTAGCATTATGACCTTTTTATTTCTTACAAAGGAGGAACAAATCAGAAAGAAAAATATATAATAGGTTCATCGTGTTGAATTACTGCTAGATATCGACCCATTTAACAATAGATTTGATAACTTGTCGGCATCAGATCCCATTATAGCATATTGGACACAGTGATAGCTGCCCCATTTAGGATTTAATAAAAAATAAAAAATAAAAACTAACCTTTGGGCTGTGAAAACTAGAGATTACAACTATAAACTGATATTAAATATTTGGAGGATTTTTACAATCTGTCACACAAATTCTGTACTTCCCTAGGGTTTACTAGCTGGTGACTGGTTGTAGAAGAAACTAACTAAATATATCAGAATCAACTTAAAGGCATTCAAAATTACAATTACCATATATTTAGATTAAAGAGAAGAAACAAAGAACTTGAACAAATTGGAACAATTTGAATTTGAACGTGCCTCAGGGAATCATACCTCTTCTGTGTCCTGCCCCTTTTCCATGGTGAACATGATTGTATTTACATCAACAGCCATGAACTTGGCCGCAACTGCTCCAGTTCTAAGAATATTCGTCCATTGCATAGCAATCTGAGGCACAACCTCCTGAAAGCATTGAAGAACACAAATACTTCAAATATTGTTCTCATTTAAAATAACAGACATAATTCCGATATCATCGGACAAAAAAGACTTAAGTGAAAGCCATGACCCTGCACAATGCACTTATAGCTAGGTTTCAACAATGTTGATTGCCCAAATACGGTATTCCGGCTCTAATTCTGAAAGCAAGTTGATGGCTGTCATCCTAAAAGGTTTTTAAAAAAAAATAAATCAAGGATTCATATGGTTTTTAGATGTGCTGCAAACTACAAGAGGTTCTTGACTTTGTTTGTAGAAATAGGAACAGCATTTTATGGCACACTGTTCTTCTACTCATGCCCTAAAGCTTGTCATTTCAGATAAATGATATTAATTTGAAGAGTGAAAGCTGGGAAAATAGTATCTCGTTTGATAAGTTTTCTAATTTTGAACGATTACAGGACAGGTCCGATCATCATTCATTCTGCCAGAACAAAATGAAGTAGCTCATTGTGATTTGAATGACATCCAAATGTCCATTAAATCCCCTTAATAAATGACTAGGACAATGGTTTCCTGCAAATTTTATTGAATCAGAATTATAAATGTCTGAAAATATCATTTTTCAGTTCTTCTGCAATCCGTAAGGGTTACCGTGATTATTAAGCATGAAGTAAGCAACTTAAGCAGGAAGATATTGAGAAAACAAGTATTCCAATCAGCAAAGATGACCATACAACAACCAATGAAATAACAAAAACAAAGCAAAAAGAACAAAAGAAAAAGAATCCAATGACCATCCAACTGGTCATGTAACTTTTGGGGTTGATTCCATCCCGTGTAAGGCCCACCTGAACAATGAATGATAAGGGTCTATTTGTTTTGTGATTGTCCAAAGATGGGAGTTCCAGATGTGCAATGAACAAGACTCTTAACTCCTACTCATCAACCAGTTCCCATTTGGCATCATTCTATGACAAACAACATTTCTTCATTCATATGTGGAATGAATACTCAAAAAGAAAATTCATTTGGTTACACTTCCTCAATCATTTCCTGAAAATATTCCTCTTGAAAAGCATTCCCTCAGAATTGTTTTTGGAATGACTATAAAATTGTTTCCCACCCTAGCTAGATTGCATTGATGGTTACAATTTTGAACCTAACCACATACAAGGTGAATATCCAATGGACTACGATTTCAGACAGTCCAACAAACTACCACACCCCCCGAAACAAACCTACCCCAAAAGGTCAGTAGCTCACACCAAAAACAAGGGTCTTCAATTTGAACAAGTTTATCCCTCACACCAAAAATGATCTCATCTTAACCATCAAATGTGGGGCCCAATAAATCAAAGCTCCAGATACTGAGATCACATGACCCACTTGAATAAAACTACAATTTCAGACAGTCCAACAAACTACCACACCCCAGAAACATACCTACCCCAAAAGGTCAACAAGGGTCTTCAATTTGAACAAGTTTATCTATCCCTCACACCAAAAATGATCTTCAATTTGAACAAGTTCAGATATCTACACCCAGAACAAACCCACCCAAAAGGTCAACAAGGGTCTGAACAAGTTTATCTATCCCTCACACCAAAAATGATTTTATCTTAACCATCAAATGTGGGGCCCAATAAATCAAAGCTCCAGATACTGAGATCACATGACCCACTTGAATAAAACTACATAAACCCATCAAACTACAAACACATTAGATCCAATCAATTCATGTTTCTTCCACCCCAAAACCCCAATTCATGAGCATTCCAAGCCCAAAACCATCAATAGAAGAAAAATTGAAGCAAAACACAAGATTCCAACAAAAACCCAACAACAGCAAGATGAAAACCCCATGAATTTTGAAATCACAAAACCAATTGAAGAATTATGATCATCATACCGACGTGCGGCGGACCCCTAATCGGAGCTTCACGAACCCGAATGACGGCCCGGTGTGCCGCTTCAGCATCTCGGCCTGGAACTCCGATGGGTGCATTTCTGCTGGGTCGGGTGGCGGGTCGAACTCTTTCGGGTCGGATCTCTTCTTCCCCCATTCCTTCCATGACTCGTCCTCTTCTCCGTCGACGATGTCGTCGAGCTCGTCCGGCACGTGGACCTTCTTCTTCCCCTCGGCGGGTCGGAAGAACCCGAACCCAGATCCGCCATCGCCATTTTCAGAGGAAATGAAGAGCAGAAAGATTAAGAAGAAGAAGGAGAGAGAAGAAGAGAAGCTGTTTTTCTTCTTCATCATTTATATGCCATATATGTTTTGTGGGTTTGGAGTGGGGTTTTGGGTATTTATAGTACGCCTACAGTGCATATTAGAGTCTTTGTTTCATAATGGGTATGTATGTGAGTCATTGTTGGATTAAGGAAAAAAAAAGTGATATTTAAATGGTGATCTCGCTTGTGATTAGGAAGGAAAATTCATCATCAAACTCTTCTCCCAATTATTTTGGGTCATCTTTGAGATCTGTTTTAATCGCCTCCACCTACGTCTTCTTTGACTTATCTCTTTTTCTTAGTGGGTCAATTCATCATCAAACTCTTCTCCCAACTATTTTGGGTCATCTTTACATGAGTTGTAGTTGTTAGAGATCTGTTTTTATCGCCTCCATCCACGTCTTTTTTGACTTTCTTTTTCTTAGTAGGTCATCAACCTGATTAAAAGGTATGATTGATTTTACGGTGGTGTGCAGATGAAGGTGGCAATCATATTTGATATTTTTCTAAGAAAAAATTGACAAGTTAGATCGTTCATCAAAAGTGTGGCATCTACACTATGGTTGTTCTGATATGAGTGGGCCCTTTAGTAATTTTTGTCTTTGGCATGTGTAGGAATTCTCATATGTTTTATTAGGACATGTTTGTGTTATACTTTTCCACAGAAAAGTCGACGATTTTCCGTGGAAAATTCATTTTTCAGACATTTGGTATCAACAGAAACGCTTTCCTACCTCGTTAGCATTTTCCTTGCTAATGCTGGAAATGGATTTCCAATGGTGGGATAGGAAATGGATTTCCTAAAAAAAAAAAACTTCTTCTTCTCTTCCTCACTCTTTTCCATTTCAACCCAAAACCCTACAACTATTTCACTTCTTATTTCTTTAAATATATTATGATTTGATGTTAAATAAATGATATATATATGTTATATTATTTTTCTTCAAAAAAAAACATTTTCACCAAACAAGAGAAATTTGATTTTGTTTAAGGAATCCACATCTACACCAAACAACATTAGCACCAATTCAAACATAAATTTCTAAATTCTGCAAAAATCATTTTCCAATGTTTCCATTTCTAAAAAATTTACTGATGTGGCAATTTCCCCTTTCTGTGGAAAGGGTGTGTACAGAAACGTGCCCCGAGTCTGTTTTTGCAACGTCACGGAAGAGGAAACCTCGCCGGAAGTAGGTTTTTTGCAATGTAGATCGAAAAATGAAATGCATTCTTCACCAGAAAATGGGGACTCAACAACGTCGCCTGAAAATCTGAAAGACGGAATCCCCTCTGTACCCAAACGAATGGGGGATGGGCATAGCCATTTCTACGGAAAACTACCACTGCACAAGCTGAACCTTAAGCAGAACTGATTGGGTTTGATGGGTTTGAAAGAGAAGAGTTTATTTATATTATTGTAAAAATAGATAATTTGATAAGAGTGTGCATGCCTGCTGCCATTATTATTATTATTTTATCTAACTCAAGTTGTAAGACTTCTTTATCAATTTTTTCCATTCTTCTTTTTTTTTATTCTTGTTTCTCCTTGATGTGGCCATGTTTTTGGCTACAATGACTGGAAACAGGATTTCCAATTTTATTGTAATCTTGTTATATTCTTTAATATACCATTGCTTACCTTACAAATAAAAAAAAAAATAAGGAAGAACAAAAAGAAAAAAGGAAAATTGTTGCGTATAAAGATTTGTATAGGCAAAAGTGTGGAAAAAAAAAAAACATAAGTTGTCTTATTGTTTTCCCTGTTGTTATTTTTTGAAAAAGCAAAAAATCTTAATGCTTGTTCAATTAAGAGGAGAGGAGAATAGAATATTCCATTTAGATTGAAGCACTTTTTGTTGGGTTTTCTAGGGTTTCAAAAATTCAAAAAGTCTTCTTTTGTTTAGTACCTTTTACTGAGACATATGTTGTCCTTGTATGTGAAGGATTCCCACATCGGTTCAGTTCCAATAGTTTTTAAGGGTTTTAGGTTTTTTCACTCTCCTTGCCTGGAAGTTGTTTTGGATTCTTTTGCTACAAGCCCTGTACACTCACACAAGTCTGGCTGTCCCGGGTTTGGATCCTAACTTTAAAATATTTTAATTAAATAAAATTATTAAATTTAAAAAAAATATTTTATTAATGGCTGCTACAACAGTTTCAAACGTTCAAATAAATAGAAATTCAAAAAACATTTTAATGGATTTTAATGGTGCTTAACGTTGTGGGTTTATTGCTGGTTTAAAGGCCCAAGGACAATATTTTGTTTTCTTTCCTCTTTTTCTTGTTCTGTATTTTTCCACTGTGAGCATTTTGTATTCCATTATTAAAATTGAGGCTTGAGGTTTGGTGGTGAGCCCAATAACAAAAATAAATGTTCTATTCTGAGTCAAAAGTTTCCCATATAATATTCATCCTTCAATTGAAGTGATAACAAAAACAGCCTTTACATTTAAATTGGAATAATTAATCTAATTAGTACACACGTTCTGGTTGATAGAGTAAAATTCGTCCCATCCAAATCAACAGATAGATGAAAAAACAAACCAAATCAACCATAACCTAAATGAAACTTAGACTTTAATACAAGACAGGTTATAAAAATCGCTTGTTTTAATCTCTCTACTAGCCATGAAACGTCCAAGAGATAAAAATATCATCTTTTTCTCTACTATTCTGCCGCAGAGATATAAATGTCATCTTTTTCTCTATTATTCTGCCGCAATTGTTGGCACTTGTTGCGACTCATGTCCTATCACTAGCAATTCAGCCTTTTCCAATGGTGATCTATCTCTAGAGAAAACTTAAATGAATGATCATTTAACACCATCCTAATATTTCTCAGAAAAATAGATAATGAGAACTCTATTTATAGTTCTACATTTTATTACAAAAGACCGAGATTAAACCACTTGTTACTCATTGAAAGTATGAGAACCTTCTAGGAACTTCTCAACACTATCCTAGAATATTTGATACTACCATACTTTCTATAATCTAGAAGAACAATACATGAATATGTCAAGAAATTCTATACTCTTGAAGGCCAAATATAAGAGAGACAAAATTAAACTATATAGCCATGGCCATATAGAAAATAATCAGTTTTAGGTAGTTAAAGTCAACCTATCAAGCCTTGTATAACCATTAATAAAATCAAAAGAAAATAAGTTTCATGTGCTATATGTATAGGAAGAGGAGCATTTTGCCAATAAACATTGTCATCAGGGACAAGAGCTAGTGAAAAAAACAAGAGCTAGATGAAATATTAATTGTGTATTGTTGTATTAGAAATATACTCATGGTCAACCCAGAGATTCCTAACTGGACATGGGTGCAATCCAACATGTCTATAGCCTCTCCTATAGGAGATTGTATGAAATTATTTATGGACAACTCTTCTATATAACCAGCATGGCTGTTGAGGGGAAGCACTCATTAATTTTTCATCTGAGAAGACTTAACACACACCAATTAATGTGATATTTGATCCTTGTGACATGTGAGATGCAAGATATGACATGAAAATCCTTTTATAAATAAATTATGATAAGAAATAGAATTAATCCCTAGGCATGAATCTTAATAGAAAACGTGTGGGATGTGTGCTCAATATTAATACATTTGAAAACTTGGAAAGTAATATATAAATTCTAGTTTTATTTTATAGTGATTATGTGGTTTATGCAAGACTCTCAATAGAAATGAAACATGATATATCAAAAGATTCTTTGATGATCAATCAAGATGTACTCAGGTTTATTTATTGAGAAATAAATATGAAGCCTCATATGAAGTCAAAAGTTATGAATTAAAAGTAGAAAATTAATTAGAGAAGGAGATTTAAAATTCTAATTGTAAGTGCAGAAAATATAACTCACAAGGTTAAAGGGAGCCCTTCGGGACTTATCCAATAAACTGTGAAAACTGGTCGCTTTGGGAACTTGAAAGGGAAGAAAGAACAGTGAAAGGACCCTGGCTGGGGGCAGCACAGGGCTCTCCGATGCTTCAGTTAGTATTGGGGCCTTACTCAGATTGAAGGAGATACAGGGTTCATGCATATGTGGATCAGTGCTTACGTACTTGCATTGGAATAGCTCCTCTTCTATATATAAGAGAGTTTTTAGATGTTTGGTGGTGGGCTTAATGATCTGACTGCTAAGGTCTCATCAGCCCACCAAGTAATTAATGAAAATCCATCATAGCCTACTTTGCATCAAATGACGGTCCGATCAGCCCACGTTGCATTAAATGCGGGTGATATTGGACTTGATCCTGTCTGGACTTATTGGCGGTGAAAGCCCCATCGGATCCTTTCTTGGGCTTCGCCCTGATATGGCCGTGGCCATTGGATGCTGCTCTGTCAGAGATTTGGCGAAGATTTGGACAGCTGGAATGATGTATTTGTCCCAATGGCGCGTACTTATATCTTGCCACGTGTCTGAAGAGGGGAGACGGCTGTTAGTGCCTATCTCATTTGGCGATTCGGCATACAGCTGCAGTCGATGTGCACGACCGAGACTTAGCCACACAGCCGAGATCACGACGGTCTTAGGCCAGGGTTGACTAAAATGATGATACTCATCCCAGCTGGCGCATCAGTACTCGAGCCGAGATGTACATGACCGAGATTACCGCCGGATTTAGCATAACCCTGATGTCTTGAGAATCACCCCACACACTAATATTAATCATAACTAGTATGGGAGGGTCTTAGTTATGATTACCTTTGAGTATGGTGGGTGTTTGACTCAAGTACTTCTTCTAATCCTAAGAAAACTGAACTAAGATTACCCTAAATAGTGAAATTGAGTTGGTCCTCTCCAATTACCCTAGGAGCTAGTGGATCTTTCCTTAAAATTTAACCCCTACTATATAAATGGGTCTTTTATATTAAATTGATAGAAAGATTAAAATCAGATTAGTTCTTGAAAGTTATAAGAAACAAAATAGAAGCTATTTTGACTCATATTCTTGAATTCTATTATCACTGTAATTAGAGTTTCAATAACCATTGTGGCGGCCGTAATTTGGTAATTCATCAAATCAGGAACATCAAAAGAACATTTATAAATTGAGATTTAAGATGAAATTTACATGAAATGGCCTAAGGGAATGGTAATTCCAGAGCAAGAACATAAAATGAGAAAATAATTACATGAGAATTTTGTTAGAGTACCTTTTATCCCAACTTTGACAAATGGGTTTGATCAAAATGTTAATGACTCATGTGCCATAGTATGTGTATGTTGCTAACATATTGATTTTGGTAGTAACTTGAATATAATAAAGGACATAAATTTTTTTAATGTTCTATGTTTGACATGAAAGATTAGGGTGAAGAATATTGTAATTTTCGAAAGAAAATTGAGAGGCCATTTAATGAAGTAATCTTCACCCAATCTCACTATAGAGAGAGTGATTTCTAAAATTGACCTATTTGAGGGCCATGGTATAGCATCCCATTTCTATCATAGCTATAAGTTGTCTAGGAACAAAGGAGATAGCATTATCATAATTAGACACTAGCAACAAACGCCCGTGCTGAGCCCGAGCCAAAAAAAATATTTAATAAATTATTATAATAATTAAAACTATAAAAGAAGAATCCACTATTATTATTTTTAAGAAATTTTAGAAGAAAATAAAGTGGAAAAAGATCTTAAGATTTTATTGTAAAAGAAAGAAATTATCGTGAAAAATAATAATGAGAATCTTGTAATATCACACCTATAAAATCTTTGTAAATTGAAAAAATACATGGGTTGAAAGTCCCCACTAAAAAAGAGAAAAATTTGGATGGAAGCAAAAAGAAAAAATGATACCATTCAAATAAGAAAAAAAAATGCATCCGTTTTCCTACAAATACATCAATACCCGGCTGGGGCTCAGTCTGTTAGGTACATCGTGTAGAGTGTGGTGTGGCTGAGATGAGTTAGTTGAAAAGAAAAAGAAAAACAATGAAGTAAACTAAATAAATAAAGGAAATCAATCCTTTTATTAATTTTCACTTTCCTATAAAGAAATAAGGTACAAATCACACCAAAGACGCCATCATTCTTTAGAGCATCTTAGTGTAGGTGAATTGATTCAGAAATTAAGAAAAAGAAAAATGTGTTACCATTCTCGTGTACATCTGAACCATGGATCTTATACACAAAGTAACTTACATACCAGTAAAAAAACTTCCACAAAAAAAGCCTAATCAGTTCAATTATAAGATTTTGTCAAAGCAAACTTGTAGGCTCCACGCCTGTGCTCAGCCCGAGCCATAATAAAAATATTTTTAATTTTATTAAAATTAGATATATTTTATTTTATATTAGTATAAATAATTGGAGAGAAAAAAAGGCATTAAAATCTTACACCTATCGATGACAAAAGGTGCCTAGGATATAAAATTTTCATTAAAAAAAAAGACAGACGATTAAAAACCCTACCAATCTAAGTTGTGCCAGGATATAAAAACTTTAATAAAAAATTTTTTACAGATGAAAAAAACCTTACCTATTTAAGTTGATCCAAAATCTAAAAAAGAGCTGACAAATAATTAAATTAAATGATTAATCTAAAAATGAGATCCCCTTAGTTAAAAAAAATAAATGTAAGTTATTTGAAATCAATTGCAAACATAAGAATCATTTAGTAAACAAGTAAATGGCCATTTTCAATCTGGTGGGTCCCATGGAGGGGTGGCCCCATGTAGATGCACAAGTGCAAAGTTTGGCAAGTTGTTTGGTTATTATAGACCTTTTTTTTTAATGTATGGGAAGGTTTATAGGATCTTCATTTTTCTTTATCTAGTAGGTCCCACTTCAAAGTGTGTATTGGTCAAGTTCTATGTAATGGGCATGATAGATGGTCAAACATTTTATCCCATGAGATTTAAGCATATTTTAAAGGATTAACATCCAAGACCTCACTTTTAGAAATTGGCTTCCTTACATGCTATGTGGGCCCACTGCATCACTCGCAAAATCGTTGAGTAGAGATTAGGGGAGAGAATTCGGTTTGTGGATGAGAAAGAGATTTTATTGCAATAGAAAGAGATTTTAGGGACATTGATTGAGATACTTTAGGAGATAGAAGATATGGATAGCAATAGTTTTTGGAGAAAAAATAGTGGAATGTGATGACAAGGCTCCTTAAATCACTCTAAGGTTTTTGTGTATATTTATTTAAAAGGAGAACTCCTTCCATGCTGACGTGGCACCCCCACAGCCCACCTCCCTCTTTGCTTTAATATATGGGGGATTAGGCGACGGGTCCCTGAACATTTCACTTTATTGCATTAGATCCACAATCTTTTCTTATAGTGTAATAGGTCATTTTTCCAAATTTGGAAACCTAAAATGTCTAATTTACCCTTTCTTCAAGTCATATCCCATGATTAGTGGGATAAGCCATTAATAATGGTCAACTACCATTAAATTAGGCACGATTAATAAAATTCCACTAATGAGATTTTCAAATAAATTTTAAAAAAACACAAATAATTTTCAAAAAACAAGAAACAGATTTCAAATAAATTTCTAAAAATGAAATAAATGTTAAAAAACGCAAATAAAATTCAAAAGGACGCAAATAAATTTCAAAAAATGAAATGAATTTAAAAAACCCAAATAAATTTCAAAAGAAAGCAAATAAATTTCAAAAAATGAAATAAATTTAAAAAAAAACACAATAAATTTTAAAAAAAAAAGCAATAAATTTCAAAAAAATGCAAATAAATTGAAAAAGACACAAATAAATTTCAAAAAATATAAATAAATTTCAAAAGATGAAAATTAATTTCAAAAGATCCAAATCAATTTAAAAAAATATATAAATAAATTTCCAAAGGCTCAAATAAATTTCAAAAGAAGTAAATAAAATAAAAAAATGCAAATAAATTTAAAAAAATGCAGATACATTTGCCAAAACTAATACATCGCCGGATTTCCAAATTAGGGAATAATGTGGCAAAAAAACTCAAGTTTTTTTTTGTCAAAAACTCAGTTAAATTTATTTCAAAAAATACAAATAAATTTCAAGAGACATAAATAAAATTTAAAAACACAAATAAATATGCCAAAAACTCATATAGACTTGTTTATAACTCAGATAGATTTGTTCCAAAACTCAGATAAATAGCCTAAAACTTGGATAGATTTGTCCAGAATTCAGATAAATTCATCCAGAACTCAGACAGATTTGTCCAGAACTCAAATAAATTCATCCAGAACTCAGATAAATTCATCCAGAATTCGGATAAATTCATCCAGAACTCAGACAGATTTGTCCAGAACTCAGAAAATTCATCCAGAACTCAAATAAATTTGTGCCGGAAGTCATATAAATAGCCAAAAAATCAGATAAATCTGACATAAACTTGTATAAATTTATTAAAACTCAGATAAACTTCTTTCTCTAGTGATGGGGCATCACCCTCGATTGCGTTCGGATCTCACGGTGGGGTCCAATCGAAAAAACAACCAGGCTTATGAAACAGGTCAGGTCAAACCTGACCTCGACCCAACCCTGAACTGTTGCAGAGCCCAGGCCACCTTCACTGCAAACGAGTCGGGTTGACCTATATCCAACCCAAAAAACAAACCCAGCCCAAATCGATCTTCTTCTTTTTCAAGTTTCTGCAATAGAAACCTAATTCCGGAACCCTCTTCCGATCTTCTTCCTTCCTCGCTCCCGCCATGGGACGACAGCAGGAATGGCTCCGGTGACGTGCGGCGGCGGCGAGCGATAAGCGGCGCAGGCAGTGTGGGATTCCGATGATGTTTTCACGCCTCTCTTCATTCTGCAACAGACACAGAAGACCTCCGGTCTTCTTCTTCCTCAGTCACGGTAGCGGAGCTTTTTCTTCTTCTCAGATTGACAACAGCGGCGTTCTCAGTCACGGCAACGGAGCTTCTTCTTCTTCTCAGATCGACGGCGGCGGCGTTCCACGAAGCTTCTTCTCCGATCTTCTTCTCTGACGATCGTGACCCACCAGCAGATCTAATGATCTTCGCACAGCAGCGGCGTTCCACGAAGATTCTTCTTTGATCTTCTTCTCCGATGATTGTGACCCACCAGCAGATCTAACGATTTTCGCACGATTCGCAGCCCTTTCGAAATCCGATTCAACGGATCTTCTCTGATCACGCCAAATGACTCTCATTCAGGAAGAAGAGGGATAATGCAAAATGAAAGGAGGGATAATCCAAAATTTAAAATTTCAAAATTTTATGCCTAAAATGGTTGAAAGGATAAATCAGTCGTGTAAATTGTGTCCGGGGACCTCTGGCTGCAAACCGTCTAGCTGCTTGGACTAGAGCCTTTAAAAAGAATTTGCTTGGACTGGAGGCTGGATAGATTCAATTCTAGGGATCTTTCGCTAATTATCCTTAATATATATAATTCTTTAATAAGCAAGGCTCTCCTAAGTTCAAGCTTAGGATAAGGTAAGTTCAAGTATGTTGTGGGGCCCACCTAGGGACTTATGTGGTGATGGGGGTGGGAGGGATTTCAAGGAGTCCTTGGAATCTTCCTCTCTGTAAAAAAATCAGTCCCAACCGTGATTTCTATCATCTTCATATAGGCCCAAAAGTTTAAGTAAATTCAACATCTGTAACATCTATTAACCAAACAGCCCCATACCTTTTCTTATGTCAACCCAAACATAGTCCCATCATCTATTTTCATCTCAATTCACTCTTTTTAGTTTTCTCCATCACAACCAGCAACTAGCCACTTGACCCAACTCACCCAGCCAACCCAACCACGACTTATTCAACCTACACTGCCCATTTAACCCCTCTCACCTCTCGAGACACCACTCGGCCAGACCAACAAGAACCTCCTTTTTTTTTTTTTTTATGAAAACGGTAACAAAGATTTCATTGAAAGAAGGAAGAAAAGAGTACATCAAAACTTAAAAAATGTGTTTCTAAAATGGGTTGAAATTGAAAAAAAAATAAAAAAATGGTGAAGATCTATGAATGCTTATCAATCTTCCCTTTAAGGAAACCCACTCATCACATGTACACACCATTGAATGCTTGGCATGCATGGTCAGGAGCGGACCCACAAAATTGAACTTGGGGGGCTCTATGTGAAAGAAATATTGAGGGAATGAGCAAATATAAAAAATATATATACATTTTCAGAACTTGCTAGGGGATTCAAAAGAATTTTTGGCTTGTTTGGATGCATGGTGAAGTGAAGTGAGTTGAGGTAAAGCTTCCATTATACAAATAAAAAAAGACAAGGGGTCATATCAAAAGTACATAATTTTAAAATTCATCAACTAAAAAGTAGTAAACAAGCAATTTCATTTCTCCACTAAAAACAAAAAAGCTCAACTTTTCCATACAAAAAGTAAAAAAGTTTCGTATCAAACAACTAAAAATAAAATACCATTAAAACTCTTTATATTTTATTATCTATTTATTTGATGCTTTACCTCACTTTATTTCAATTCAACATGCATCCAAACATGCCTGCTTTTTTTTTCCCAAAGATAAAGGACCAAGGGAAATCTTTCGACCCCCGGTCCTAGTACTAGGTGGGGGCCCCATGTTGAGGCGCGCATTGATTCGGTGCAAGAGTCCCCTACTAGATCAACTCTCTCTATGTGTGTGCGTGCGCGCGCGCCCGTGCGTGAGCACAACTTTCTCATAATCCAAGATGGATAACGCTGCGAAATTCGACCACATAGCCATTTTAGGCCTTATAAAGAGATTCAACTTCAAGTTTTACAATAAGGGCCCATAGAAGTTTAGAAATCATGATCCAATGTTCTATACTTTTTTGCGAATATATCAAAATCTACACAGAATCAGCAACCAAAAATTGACCATATGTCCATTTTAGGTCTTTTGAACATGATGAATGGTTCGAATATTAATCATGATTTGTGAGACCCAAAAATTAGGTTCCAAATACAAAAGCGATAATCTCTTTATTTTGCCCAGAAGCACTTAAGATTCGGTTTTAGTGTGGATTTAAAAAGTCGGACAAGGAGGGTCAAAGGTCTAGCCTGTGAAATAATTGCATTCAAGGTTGTGAGGAAATGTGGATTTTCCACGAAAGTGTGGAAAAGTACGAGAAATCCTCAAGGAGGACATTTACCAGACTTGCCCTTAATGTCATCTTGCAATTGCTTGCAATTGTTTGAAGGGATATGTTTGAATCAAGACTTCGGTGTTCACAAGTAAGAATCCTAAATCGATGCTGATTTAATCTAAGCCATGGTTAGCATAAAGTATAACCCACTTTCCTCATAGCCCTGACTCATGATAAAGCTCTCAAAGTGGGAAAAATGTTATTATCCTCCGAGCCACTACAAGTGGCCCACTAGGGCCCACCTTTCATCAGTATACCCCCTTATAGTCTTCTTCATTCCTTGATATGGCATCACGCTAAATTTTATACTAACTTAACATTCAATCAACGTTGGATTGAATTTCAAGAAAATCTACGGCTAAAATGCCTTAAGTAATACAACAATGGTTATGATTAAAAAAAAAAAAAAACCAACATTAGTGGTTATGATAATTTTGGTGGCGCTGATTTTTCCGATTTCCTTCATCCATTATGAACCCTTTTAATCTGCCCTCCCATTAGCAAACTTACATCTAATCGAGCCCCCGTGAGCTCATGCAATCTACTCGTACGTGAAATTTTCCCTTCGAAGTGAGAAATCCCTTTTCAGTTTTGGAGCTCGCAGAAAAGACACATATATTTGCAGTGGGTCCACTCGGAAACAACGATGAATACATATTCTTAAGTGATGCAACCAAAAAAAGGTGACTATTAGGAGGGATTCTTTGTGTGTGAATGGTTTGGATGAATCAAATGAAATATCTCACCATGGATAAGGAGGGAGCCTATAAAAGTTCTCTAAAAACAAAAGCTTTCATTTTCGAGGTCCTCCATGGGCCGGGCCGAGTCAATATTCCCAACCCATCAACCTGCTTTCCACCTAAAACCCTAAACCCATCGACCTGCACTCCAACTAAAACCCTAAAACCCTAATCCTCCCCACTCTATAAAATGAAAACGCTTGCTTCCTCAATCCTCACTGCAAACCCGACTTCTCTCCTGCCTCCTCTCATTCCTATAAGCTTACTTTAATCTCTCCTATCGCAATGAGACCTCCGAGAGGTACACATGTCTTCTCTTTTTCCTTCTTCTGCAGCAATCAATGCTTGGATGCTCAGTTTTTTTCTGTTTTGGTGTTGTTTTTAGGTGGTGGTGGTCGTGGTGGTGGCGGTTTCAGAGGAAGGAGCGATGGCGGCGGGTTTAGAGGAAGAGGTGGTGGAAGAGGTGGCGGAAGAGACGGTGGTAGGTAGAGGTGGTGGTGGAAGGGGTAGAGGCGGCGGAAGAGGCGGAGGAAGAGGCGGTAGAGGAAGAGGTGGAGGGGGAATGAAAGGAGGAAACAGGGTGGTGATCGAACCCCATCGCCACGATGGGGTCTTCGTCGCGAAGGGAAAGGAAGATGCTTTGGTCACAAAGAACTTGGCCATTGGAGAGTCGGTTTATGGAGAAAAGAGGGTTTCTGTTCAGGTTTGTATTGTTCTTCACTTTATTTCATCTGGGTCTTTCTCTAACTGATGAAAAATTATCTCTCCTTTGATGTTGCTCCCTCTTTGGTGGGATTTTTGAGTTGTCAAGGTCTCATGTTGTTTGTTTTAGTAAACATTGATTAAAGTTTTCACCTTTGGTATAGTTTAAGTGTATGGGTTGTAGGTTCATTTTCTGATTTGCATACTATATACATGTTGTTTGGGTGTGATTGATTTAGATTTAGGGACCCTCCAGTCTGAAAGCTACATCAACTTCCAAGAAAGATGTGAAGTTGATTGGGGAAACACCCTAAGTTCCACATAATCCATTTCCCCTTAAAGATTCAATTTTGTTCATATCTGTGTTATGATGTGTACTGTGCATGCCTGTTGGGCCAAAATTCTCCCTGATAAATAGGGTGGCAGCAGCCAAGAGGTCAGACTGTGACCTGATTTGTTCCTAAAATTTTAGCATTGCTGATGTTTGTTTGCTGTAAAATTTTAGTTGTCATTTTTTTTGAATAGTGATTTTAGTCTTTCTGATTGAGATGGCCCTGCTTCATTTTTATAGTTGAAATTCCTTAAAACTGTCATGCTACATACATAAATGGCATCTTTTGATTTGTTTCATTGTGTTGTTGTCAAGAAAATGACTGTTTGTTCATTTACTGGCTTCTTTTCTCTAGAATGAGGATGGCACAAAGGTTGAGTACAGGATCTGGAATCCTTTCCGCTCGAAGTTGGCAGCAGCCATTCTTGGTGGTGTAGACAACATCTGGATTGTGAGCTTTCTCCTCTTCTCATTCTTTGAGGAAATTATGATCTCACAAAGCACACACATTAAGATTCCCATTCTGTGATTAGTGAAATCAGTTGTTTTTGTTTGTATCTTACTTTTTTCCATTGCTTTTCTTTTTCAACTATTGAGCTGTTTACTTTTCCTTTTTCCCCAAATGGAAGACTCCTGGATCCAAAGTTCTCTATCTTGGAGCTGCTTCAGGGACTACTGTTTCTCATGTATCGGACATTGTTGGACCTGTAAGTAGAACTCTCTAGATAAGTTTTTCTTGCGATATCAAGTGCAATTGGGATTCTAATTTATTTACTTATTCATTATTTGTTCATGAGCTATTTTTGTCCTTTTTCTTTGTGTTTGATAGAACGGAGTGGTCTACGCAGTAGAATTTTCTCACAGAAGTGGAAGGGACTTGGTTAACATGGCAAAGAAGCGAACAAATGTTATACCCATTATTGAAGATGCTAGACATCCTGCTAAATACCGAATGTTGGTTAGCATGGTGGATGTCATATTTTCTGATGTTGCCCAGCCAGACCAGGTACTTGTTTGTTTGTGTTGCTTTTGGTTTATTTATTTATTTATTTTTTGATTGTGCACTTTATTCTTTGTAGAGTATATAGGAAAAGTTTAAAAATGCAGGTGTCATATTTTGCAATGCCCTCCAAAATATCACTGACCTTTTCATTTTTTAACTTTGGTTAGACGTTTAGGTAATGTTTGTGTAGCCTCCATGTGATATGGAAGTGCACAGAGTATGGTTTTCTGCTGAATGCACTACCTTTCATATACCTCCATGGAAAAAGGTTTTTTTTTTTCTTTTTTTCTTTTTGCGGATTCATGGAAAATAAGTTACCAAAAAGTTACTTTTCCTTTTGGAAAACTGTCCGTGCCACAAGGTAAGTCTGGAGAACCAGACCACTTTTTTGTTCCTTTTCCACTGTAAATGCACTACACAAATGTCTCTTAGCTAATGACCAGCATTTCCATTTATTCCAAATCTACTATTTGTTAACTTTGTTTTTTTATACCAAAATCTCCATTTAGACATCCAGCTAAATACCTAGTGTCGGTTACCATGGCAGTTGCCATATTTTCTGAAGTTGCTTTGCCTAGACAATGTATTTATTATGTATTACATTCTGGTGTATTTTTCACAACTGGACCGTTAAATGTGTGAAATTTATACCTATCAAAAGAAATGTAGAGAATGTTGTTACATATTTCATCTACTTGAGTAGGCTAATTATAATGCTCTCCAAAATCTCATCCTTTTCCACAGTGTAGATCATGATATTTGTTTTTCACTAGTTCATTTGTGCACCTTTCTTGCTATTAGAAATATTTCTTTATGTGTAAAGATGTAAACCATATCAGTTTTCATTGTAATTTTTTTTTTCCTTTTGTTATTTTCTCTTCAGTTGGTAAAATCTTTAGATGGATGCACCGTATCCTTCTTTTCAAAACACCTCTCTCTCTATCCCTCATATTTATTGTGTGTCCGTGAGAGATACTCAAATAAAAACATTAAATATCTCCCAACAAATTCAGAGTTTTTCCAAAAAATTCTGTTTATGAATGATCTTCATGCTTAGTTGATTTTCATCTTTATTCTGGGTTATCGGGGATAAATTTTCAGGATGTTGTCTCTAGATGGCTCTGTTGCATATAACGGCACATTCATGATGTGTTGAGAAATCCAGAGGCCATTTTCATGATTTAGTTCATCTTACATGTGTTTATAATATCAATCATCTTTATTCTGGGTTCTCGGGGATATATTTTCAGGATGTTGTCACTGGATGTCTCTGTTGTATACAGTGGCACATTCATGATGTTTTGAGAGACCCAGAGGCCATTTTCATGATTTAGTTAATCTTACATGTGTTTATAATATCAAGCATATGATGAGATACTCGGATTCCCCTTCAGGACATCTCGGATGATGCAACTTCGAGTTTCTGATGCAAAATCTTTCATCTTTTTTTTTTCTTTCTTTATTTGATCTTTATTTTTATGATGGTTGTTTTTTCAATCAAAAGGATTTTTCTGTTCTGATTTTCCCCTTTCATTTTATTAATCTAATGACGATCATAAAAATTAGTGGCCATTTTTACTCTGAAAAAAGGGAGGCACTGTTATCCTTTCAAGCAAAAATCTTGTTTTTAATTTTTGATGATGATTTTTACACAAGTCTGAACAGTATAAGGATACAACGACAACAGCAGTGCCAATAATACTGTTCCAAGAATCTGTGGTTGTGTCATCAGTATGTTCTTGTGGATTATGATGTTTCCTTGTCATTTCAATATTTTGTATGTTGCTACGCCAGTCACGTACATACTATTAAACTTTACCTGTAATTCTGTAGGTATCCATTGACATTATCCTAATGCAAAATAAGGCTATAATGAGTTAAAACCATTAGGTTAGATCACTGAATCTGTGATCTCAGTTGAACTTGTTGCCAAGCCATGATCATCTGAAAGTCAACAGCAATGAATCTTGAACCACCTGATTTTTTAATATGGCTGTATGCAAAATAAGGCTATAATGAGTTAAAACCATTAGGTTAGATCACTGAATCTGTGATCTCAGTTAAACTTGTTGCCAGGCCATGATCATCTGAAAGTCAACAGCAATGAATCTTGAACCACTTGATTTTTTAATATGGCTGTATGTATTATTGGCACCACCTGACCGTGGCTTGAATTCAGATGTGCATTTTTCTCATTTCTTAAGAGTAAATTGTAGTAAAATAGAGCTGGGTGTTGCTATAAAAAATATTGGATTTCATTGCCCCATTCCTTTCCTCTTCTGCTTAAGAATAATAAGCATGTGATGAGCTTACTCGGATTCCCCTTCAGGACATTCTGGATGATGCAGGTTCGAGTTTCTGATGCTTCTTATTCGATGCCTTTTCTCTTTCTGCACCTTATGAGTTCTATTATGGAATGAACGTGCATGTTATTTACCTTACTACAGTGCTACTATTAAATTAATGATAATTTCCTGGGTTGAACTATTCTGATTTCAATACATGACAATATGGATGATGTTTATACGCATTTCACAATTAAATTTCCCCTATAATTTCGAGTTTCAGTAAGTCAGATTATGTTGCTCTATGTAGATAGTTGGGATGATGCTTTTGACGATAATAAACTGAGGCATTGCCAATTCATTTTTTTTTTTTTTTTTTTTAGTTCAAGTCCTACTTAAATTCTCTATAACACGGTTTCACCAATGGCAAAAAATTTCTTGGTGTTATTTTCCGACTCTTGATTGAAGAGAGATTTCCATTAGAGCAAAGATAGGAAACCTTTCTTGACAATATTCTAGATTGCTTTTTTAATATTATTGTTTACAGAAATGAATATTTCTTTCGTGATTGTTCTGATGCTTTTGTTAATGGATTTCATTCACCATTGAAAGAAAACAGTTCCCTTTGGGTGCTATTCATCTCTCATGGTATTGATTGATTATTTTAGGCAAAAAGACTGAGAAAGGAAGTCTGATTGATTATATATTTGGGTTGGGAGATGTTGACTTTTGGGTCGAAGTGACTATTATGAATAGGAAGTTATAACTATTTTTTGTACAAATATTATTATAACCAAACATACTGTCCGTGCTCTAGTCTGATGACATGGGACTTTAAAGAAAATCACAAATTAGAAAAAATAGTTTCCTCAAATCAACTTCAGGGTTTGTACCAATAAGATATAGCTCGAAGAGGGCTGAACTCCCTCCTGATGATCTGGACCCTTTGTGAGTTCACACATATCATTTATTATATATTAATACTGCCATGTTGTTCTTGATATGATTGTATGAGACTTATTTGTCATTGTATTTATATAGCCATAAATGGGAAATTGGTTGGTTATGAATATATATATATATATATATATATTTGGTTTAATTTGTAATTATTTTTCAATTTTATTATAAAAATAAAAAAAATCATACGATTTGCGATATGATTCACAATTCGATTCGATTCATGGGCATGAACGATTTACGATATGATTCTGATTTTCAAAATTATGGGTCATCATTCAGGGCGAAAATATATGTTAGTGACAGTGGAATTATTTGAAGGGCCATTGTTTGGGTGATCCTCTTTCCTTCTATGATGCCCAGATACAACATCGTCATGCCATGAAATGGTGGGAATACAGATTTCACAATTTAACATTGTCATGCCATTAAAACTGAACTGGTTAATGTGAAATCACTTACTGTTATGATTGTTGTTGTTTTTGTTGTTTTCTTTATTGCTAGTAGTGCTTCTTACATTAAGTAACCTCTAGGGGTTCTAACACTGTTTTCTCCATGACAAGGGCTGTGCCTTTCACCTGATCCAACAGTGGTTTAGCTGAAGAGCCACTTTTATGTCAGTGAAATGGTACTTGTGCCTTGTAGCGTCTGATATCTGTGTAGGCAAGGTTTCATTGACACCTTTTTTTATCCCATCTCACAGGCAAGGATATTAGCATTAAATGCCTCCTACTTTCTTAAAATTGGAGGCCACTTTGTGATATCAATTAAGGTACGCTTCTGTTAGAACTCATGCTTCATTTCATGCCTTGCTGTTTGTTTCGACCTGATGCACATACATGGGGAATGTTCTCCTACTAGCAGGCTACATACTTTTCATATGCAGTCCTGCTTATTTGCCTACTTGATGCCTACTTATAAGTGGTGATGGGGTCTCCTTGTTAAAATAATCAGCCCTGTTGGATCATCCTATCCCATGTTTTAATTTCCATCAAGTTTAGTGGTATTTTAACCATGAGTTTGTATGGGACTTGTCCGATGGTGGATATAGGTTTGATGAGAGTGGAATTAGGCTTGGTGCCAGGTCTTGGGGGGGATTAGAATGAAACGACTAATAGTGATAAAAGGTGGCCCAAGTGGGCCCCGCGGAGCTGAACTTCTTATGCTATCACTAGAAGTGAGAACCTTTCTCCATATTGAGTTAACACGTACAAGGGCCTTATATGTACATACCTACTACATAGGCGCCTGACTAGGTCAGTGTTAGTGTGCAATGCAAATGGATGATTAAAAGATAAAGGTGGCCAATTTGCCAGTTAGATATCTTATGGGTATTTTGTGGTGCACTAAGCTCCAGTTTGAGGTATGATGAATATTTTGCATGTGTGGTCCTGCTGCAATTGGGCAAGTTAGTTCTTAGTAGTCCTCTAGGACCTGTTTGCTTGCAACAGACCCCATTCCAATGTCCACCATTTTATTTCATAGGCAATTTTGGTTGAGGAAAAATTAGTTCAATACCTGCGAATTAAGAGTGTAAGTGGAAATGTTGGCTGCAATCCAGTAGATATGGAGAATCCTCCTTTGGCGGAGGAATTTATTTTCTTAGATTGGTTTTCCTCAAAATCCATGATGACTTGTTTCAAGTCAAGAGTTCAATTTTCTCATATTTGAATAGTCAAACAAAAATGACTAAAATCCATTTGGAATCTATATCTCTTTTTAAACAGCTGCCAATTTTTTTACTGTAAATTGGTGTGTAACAAGAGTCTCAGGTTCTTGCTTAATCTTATTGAATGAGATGCCTTTTTTTACCCTTCAGGCAAACTGCATTGATTCTACAGTCCCAGCTGAAGCAGTTTTTGCTCAGGAAGTGAAGAAGCTGCAGGCTGACCAATTCAAGCCATCAGAGCAGGTCACTCTTGAGCCCTTTGAGCGTGATCATGCTTGTGTTGTCGGCGGGTACAGGATCCCAAAGAAGCAGAAAGTTCCAGCCTCCTAATGGTGCCCTGTAGCAAAATTGGATCTCAAATGTCAATGCATACTGGCATTGCTTGTGTAGGATGCCTGATTTTAAGCGGATTATGGAAAGAGCCAGAAATTTGCATCATTGGCTCGAGAAAGTAGAATTTTGTGAACTTTGTTTTAACATTACTTTGCTATATCTCTGTTTTAACTTGTTTGATTGCCTGTTATATTATATGTATGGATTTGATCTGCCATTCTTCGTTTTATGCTATTGCTCTCATACCTAACGCCATGCTCATCGAATTTTTTAAGGGTCTGTTTTTGTAACTCCTTTGGCCTCAAAAATTCTCATTCATAACCTTTCAAAATTTTAACTGACCCATGAAAATCAAGAAACATCTTAAAATATTCTTAGATTTTTTAGGTATATGAGGATTTTACATGTGATCTGAATTGTTCAATTGTTAACCTTGAAGATGGTTCTTCCAAATAAACGTTGTTTTTTTTAATGTTTAATAGTTTTTTCCTTTCTATACTTTTGCGAGTTAAATTTTCGGTCTGGATATGTGAAATATAAGCATCTTTCAAGTCCATTTTTTCATCATCTTTTTTAGTGATATAATCCAGGCTTGTCACACCTTAATGCTATGCATAGCCCATTTATTTCAGGTCAAAGTTTAACCAATCTACATGCTTGACAATTAGGCGTTTTATTTACTTAATTTGTTCATTTTTGGAAAGGTAAGATGAGTATGTTTACAAAAGCATAATGTTTAATGTACATTGATGAGAATAGATCCACTCACTACTCTCTGATTGAGAGACAGGGGATCATCAAGCCCCAGAGAAATAACCCACAAATTGGAGAAATACAAGGCTTTCCAACCCTAGGTAGTAGACACCCCTAGGGAGTAGACTGAGGATTCTTTTGAAGCTTCTTTGATGATATTGAGGACTGCCATGAGTTCATTAGTATCAAGATTTTTACCCATTAAGAATGACCATGGTGATTTCCTCATGAACCCAATGGAGAAGTATTTGGGAGAACAAATGAGAAGGTTCCACAATCCATTTGCAATCTTTGTTATTAGAGACCTGCTACTTGGACCGAACTTTGGGACCGATCCTTGGACCGGTCCCAAAGTTCGGTCCAAGTAGACTTTCTCTTGTTATTAATCTGTTGAAGGCCCAGCCAATTTTACTAGCAGGCAAACAAGTCAAAATCCAGTCCAATTGAAGCTGGTCTTGTTGAGGCCCATCCTGCTTAGCCCATGTGCACACCTGCTCAAAGGCCACAGCTACACATTTTTATTAGGATAATATCAAATTGTTTTTTAAATCTTGTCAAAAGAAAAAAAAAACATGTTATTGTGGTGAAACACAAAGTATAGCAGAATATTAAGGTGGAAAAGGGCTATAAAGGGTCACTTGCCCAGGCAAATGCCTAACTTACTCGGTACGTGAGTCGGTTCTTAAAGAGGTTGAAAACTCATGACTCGGGCTTTACTAACAGAGTCAACCTCAGTGAGTTACCATTGTTGTCATCGTCCTCGAGTTCTTAGGGCACGTTTGTACAATCTTATGCGGTAAAGATAGCATGGAAAGTGGATATCCTCTTTTGCACTGTAGTGAAAATGCCCTAAAACTCAATTTACTCCAAATGTGCGCTTCTTCTTTGTTTTTCAAAATTGCCTTTTTTCACTCTCTTCCAAACAAATCTTATACTAGTGGCCAAAAATCTGAATTTTTTAAATGCATGTCTTTCTCTTCTACTTGGCTTTCTCTTCTCCATGAGATTGAACCTATATAAAGCACAAATAAAATATAAAAAAATATATTTATTTTTATACATTATGATCTATTTTCTCAGATACTTAAAAAAGATTGTAATTTTTTTAGGATTAAAAACTGAGTACCAAATAAAATATATTTTTTTTCCAAATATGGCTACTTTTACACTTTTCAGCTAAAAAAAATAAAAAATTGGAAGTTTTTCTCACTACCACTCATCATCCTACCATTTATACAACAATTTTCTTTGTTGCTGCTATTGGTGATTATCGCCCAAAATCAATGCTGATTTATTCAAATTCATACAGAATTTGTATTTAGATTACATACTCAAGTTAAAATGAGCCAAGATATTAGACATAAACCTTATTTTCTCAATTTTCCTATTTGACTTAATTGACATTTACATGTCTGAGAAAGTGGGTCATTACATATAAAATATATATTTTTTATATTTTTATTATATGTGTTTTACACAAGTTCAATTACACGGTGGTGCCAACTCATGAGTATGATCATACTCGGATAAATCTTGGATGCATTTCATAAAAAATATATATATATATATATATTTGAGCATTATAGATTTTTAATAGGCGAGCCCAGTTTTAATGAGTCGCTAAGAAAAGAGCGAGAAGAAAAAGATAATTTTGAAAAGAAAGTAAAAAAAAGAGAAGGCCACCTTGCATTTTAGTCTTCCATAAAAATCCCTCCATCTTATATTGAAAAAGAAGGAAAGTAAGTGCCCATCATGTTCCTTCCTTCCAAATTAGGCTACTTCTCATTAGCATTTTCAAAATTAAATATATCTGTCATATTTGTAAACACTGCTTAATCAAGGATGGATAACAAGTGGCTATGCAATTGTGTACAAACCTAAGAATGAATGTTTTCTCATTTCATTCTTCCAAATTGAAGGATCCTCTGAATTATCAAAGTCCATCCAACCCAATAATTTCTGTTTTTCCCCCAAGGGCCGTTCGCTCTGTACGTGCAAATATTACATATGGAAAACACATCATCGTGTTAGTCAAAATCCCTATTTTTCTCTTGAGTAAATGAGTCTATTCAATGATGTGTTTGGATTTTTTTTTTTATTGAATTTTTTCACAAATTCTGAGGAGTAATAAAGATTCAAGATATGAAACTAAATGTGTTGATGTTGAGGGCCTATAAAAGTGCAAAAAATTAGATCTATGAGTTGGGAACTTTTTTGGTATTTTTCACAAATTTATCAAAATCTATCAAGATTTGAGATAAGAAACTAATCGTATTGAATCATTATTTTAATATTAAAAAAAAGAAGATGAACAGTTCAAATTATGATTCAGGGCCCACAGGGCCTAATAAATAAAATGTGACTAAGGGGTTTTTGTACTGTTTCTTTTTCTGCAAGTGGAAAGTGTGTAAATGAGAGGTTTAAAGTGGCCTTTATTCACACACTGTTTTCACTCCTAACTTACACATTGCATGTGTAAATGAGCACGGGCAAACATGATTATGGGTAACAGTTAAACACGCGCATCATTTTCTGCAAACAAATGGCACCTGAAGACCTAAAATTTCATGTTCATTTTCAAATCAACTCTGATGGGAATAAACATACACGAATCTAAGGCTAAGTGACTGTGGCACTCATGATCTTCCATTCCATCATTGAAGAATGGTGATGGATATAGGGTGAAAGGTGAAGATATAAGGTAGTGATATAGATGTTAGATTGTATGTCCTCAATTCAGTGGATGATGTGAGTAAATTCAATTATTAACTTAATTGATTTATAATTGCATGTTTCATTCATGAGATAATGAGATTTTATTTTATGGTTGCACGTAATTAATACAAAATGATTGTTCATAAAATGAACAGGAGCCCTTAAGTATATTAAATGTGATCCATATGTGTGGATAAGATTTACATGTATGAGACAAATCACAAGTTTTATACTTGAAGAGTTTTCACAACTAGTGATGAGACTGTGCATCTCATATGAAAAGGTTATAGCACTGCAATTATTATAAGATGGTGTGGTTTGTCTTGACCATTAAAGTGGAAGACTCTGGATTGTTGTATTAGTACATTTGGATGTACTGAAACACGATGCTTAGCACCTTAAATAAAAAAAAATAAAAAAAAAATGTCCATGATTAAGGAATGCTCTCATAAATTTCAAGCAATAGACTCTCAATATTGATAGAGAAATGGATATAAGCTTCTGCTATGCATTTACTTTAACTTATTAATGAGTGAGGTCAATTGTAGGTCAACGCCTTAGCATCTTGGGTAGATGGTAGTTGAACTGTGGGAACATATATTCTCAAGATGAAATATATCATTTGTAAGATAAATATCGCCTTGTGCTGGAATTAATCGTCAGTAAGTGTACACCCGTCATGATTAAGAGTTGATCAGATTGTATCAATAATCAGTGTAATTAATTAGGTCACAAGAATAATAAGAGGTGGATCCAATTTGGTTCCAATGAATTAATGGATATAATTGATGGAGGGGCCTGCTTACGGTAATTGATAAGTTTACGGTTTTCTTGAAAAAATTTTAAGATTGGAGTGCAATTATGTCGATATAGTGAGGTTATTTGCAATTAACTATGGGTTCGAGATTCACATGAGATGTGGGGTTCATATGCTTCAATTTGAGTCAGATCAAAGAAATCCCTAGTAGTCCCCATGTTAACTATAAGGAAGAGAATGTTTTATTCCAATTGGAACTCATAAAGAAAGGAGGAGTAACATGCATAAGAGAATTAGAAGTGAGACTTTTAAGTGCATTGAGAGAAGAATTCCAAAAAAACTATATATATGAGGGCTAGGGGTGGACATCACATACATGTTGCACGCCCAATGCTTGGATGTCCCCTAGGGTTCTCTTCTCTCCTTCTCTGTTCTCCTCTGGTTTCCCACTTGAGTGCCTAGCGATTCCTCTCAACTGAGGTCCCACCATTATGTTTGAAATGTTCTCTATGAGAGGGTCATAGCGTGGGCAAGGCCTACGAGATCACAAATGCGAAAGAGTTTTGCGGGAATAAAAAACATCAACTTCTCAATTTGAGCACGACCGAGCTCCTTGGATATAAATCTACACGAGTTATATTAATATATTTTCTCTGCTTGTTTGTGCTTGTTCAAATCTGTCATTCGATCATAGGTTTGTGATCTTAATACATGAGATAAGAGTTTTTAGATATTAGGATTTGGTTCTTGGCCTTTTGGGTGTCTGATCCTTAAGTCAAGAGGGTCAAAAAATTTAAAAACTCATATGGAGGCCCACCTACTTCCAAGAGTAGATAGAACCTTGACTCTCCTAGAGTTTGAATTGCTAGGATGATGGTCAGGTATTCATTTCACATGTTCTCGTGATTCAATTTTCATCAGAGGTAAAAGTTGATTAATGGCTATTTTTAGATATTCACCTTTGACTCTTCAATTTTAACCATTTATGAAAATACAATCTTAGTAGTTCAATTACATGAAATAAACACACCCTTTGAATTTCGCATTTTGGTTTGCTGGATTTTTGGATTTGATACAAGAGCGCGTTTGGTGCCAGCCATGGAAGACGAAATCAGGCATTTTCTCTTTCACAAATCTGCCTTTCCTACCACCCTGTTGAGGATGTCTAATACTCTCTCGCATGGAGATCAAGCCCAAAAGGAGGGATTCAGCGGCCAATTCATTGCTGCACCAAACATGTTGAGGAAGGTGCCTTCGCTTATCCTTTTCCGCTGAAACTGCACAAATGCCCCCTTAAAGTTTGAACAGTTTAAAGCCTAATGTTTACACCCACCCACCCAAGATGAAAATTATCTTGAATACCTAAACAACCAGTTGAAAAAAATTAGGCATAAGTTCAAGTTTATTAATTATATATCTAAGGACCCACATGCTGGATCCTATTACTATATATAATGATGAGGATACATGTATTTGAACCCGAAAGGGCAAAGTTCTAGGCCTTTGTTGGTATTTTGGGTTTGGGTTTGTTTACAATATAGACCCAAATTAAAAGCCGACTAAGTTTCATCCTAGATGATGATAACATATAACTTGACATTTAAATTTCAACACACTCATTTATCTGTTACAAACTATTCATTTAATGGACTCAAGTTGAGTGCTTATGATGATTTAATGGATATGAATTTTGAGAGTTCTTTATCCATAGTGAATTCCAAAGTCCAATCCATTTTCAGGGACATGCTTGCATCCCATGTTTAATATTTGATGTGTTTTTCTTTCTTTTTCCTCTCTTTTAGGTTTATGTAAATCAGTTGCTATATTAACTACGATCACAAATGATGTCCATATTTGAAAAAGTAGCACTTTAGGCATGTTATTGTAAATAACTTATTGCAAATTGGACAAGGCAATTTTTCTCACAAAGTCTACCAAGATATTTGCCAAATAACATTGCACTGAATTCTACCAACATAACTGTCACCTAGTTGATGATAATGTGAAAATTATAAAATTATCACTCGAGTATATTGATTGAGAATATCATAATACCGCTTAAAATAAATAAGGTAAGCAACTGAGGTACATTCTAAAATATAAATCACTCAAAAACATTTTCTCCCCTTGTATTATCAATGGTTTCAATTTCAAATTAACAAAGATAACTTCTTGTTGGTTTGATCATATATTTTACATTGAATCTCGTGCGATTAATTTTATATAAAATACATGATTAATTCAATAGAAAGCCCCACTTCTATTGAATTGAAACTTGAACTTGTGTTGAAAGAAGATGGGGATACATTTTTCAATTGTTGAAAATTATATATGTATCGTGAAGCTCGACAATGAATGACTTGCATGTTAGATTGTGAAGTTTCTATAAGCACAACACAGATATGGGCATGTGTGAATTTGAATATAAAGAATGTAGCTATAAATTAATAGGTTTAATGGCATACACTCTCATTTCTTAATTCTCACACTTTCACTTCTCCACTTTCTCTTAGACATACTTCTAGAAGTCTTTGGTTATTTTTTACTTATTCCCGGGTAAAATTGACTAAGCCAACCTGTATCATAGACAAGGATAAAAATATCGATTATACTGGGCAGTGGTGGTGGCTAAAATGTTACGTAGCGGGTGATATGTACTGGTTGCGGTGATAGATAGTGGTGTGAATTTTTATAAAGTTGTCAAGAAATCTGAATCTTATGTAAAGGACATTTTTTTAGCGACTTGGAATTATATTAAGGCTAGAGACAACTTTATGATGAATTGTTTACGGGAAGAAATATGAAAAATAGTATTTTAAATGAAAACTATTTGGCTTAGCTAGATTTTATAACGTAGTGGCAATATTTTCAATTTCGCATAGCCGCTGTGATTGTTACGCCCGATATATTAGCCAATGCACTATGTAGCAGCCATATATTATTCCATGATCATAGGTGCATGAAGGGATTAGAAGCTCTTGTCATGAAGTTAGCGGATGGCCCCCTACATGGGCATGATATGATGACCACAACCATTTGATTAATTGCTCCAAGCTTTAAAGCTTATATTTGCAGTTGTAAAAATATTTATATTTTGGGTCTTTAATTAGGTGGTTATTATCAACACGCGATACCCATGTGGGACCCATCAGTGTATCCATAATTAGATCTTCTCATTTTCCTTATCTGCTTGCATCTATGTAGGTCCCAAATCCGAGTTTGCAACTCTGAGAGATATAGACTATTTGTAGCCAACTATTAATCTATAAAGAAAATAGAGCTATATATAGATCACTTTATGCATATATATACATCGCTAATGAGGAAACCCTAGAACATATCTGAACAACCGAGATCTCTTCTTGCCCTTTTTCTCTGGAAAACTCTGCCTCTTCTTTTTCTTAGATTTTCTTCATCAAACCTTAGATTCTTATCAATTTTTTTGTTAATCGTCCTAGATTATCATCTTTCACCTTATTTATGACTGAAAATGGACTTCTTTTATGGGTTTTCGAGCGCTCCGCCTCCACTTGCAGTGGCTATTAAGCTTTTGAAGTGTTAGATCTTGCCTCTCACATACCTACATGAAGCCAAGGTGAGGTACCTCTTGATTGTCGCAAATCGGTACTCTTTTTCTTCTTTTCTCCTCCTCAACCAATTTTATTTTTGTTAGAACACATGTTAGGATTAGTTTGTTAAATATACTAGGGATAAAACTTAGCTTGAGTCTTAAATCATTCTCTTGAGGTTCCTCTTCCCTTGAATAAATTGAAAATATTATTTTAATAAAGGTTACAGTGAGATCACTATAATTTATTAGCTTTTGAAACTCTTCTTGGTAATAGAGTTGGGCCCGATAATGATTTTGCTATCAAGCCGGGCACAAACCTACCTTCATGTGCAATAAGCACCGGCACTCTATCCTTTAATAAAATCAATCCTCTCTTAGCCATCCAATCATCAAAACATTATGATCTCGTCTCCACCGACACCATCAAACTGAAAAAAGAGTGAGCTACGAGATGGATCAACAAACAAACGGTGATCACTAAGAAGACTTGATGATCGATTTTTCAAGATATTTACTATTTTATTTTTTAGAGATCAAAGTGTGTAAGGTTTTCTTGCTAAGTTGATCTTGTTATTTTGTGACAATTACTTATCCTTTACATGAAAGGACCAAGTGATTAGTTTGTTAGGATACTATGAATTAAACTCAGGTTGAATTTTAAATCACTTTCTTGAGGTTCCTCTTCTCTTGTATAAATTGAGAATATCGTTTTAATAAAGGTTAGGGTGAAAACTTTTGAAATTCTTTAAGTTTTTACAAAAATGTTTAGATCTAACGAGTTACTTATTCATATGTTGTTAATGAATGGATCTTTTCTTTAAGTTCTTTTTTTATTGGATTCTCAATGAATGATTAGAGATACTCTCTATCCCCATGAAATCAAATTCAAGTCTTAAATCATTTTAATTATTTCCTGAAATGTGACTTTAGATAAAAACAACTTGCTTAGGATAAAGTTGATAAATACATAATAAAATCTATGATCATTATCATTGTCTGTTTCTCTTTCAACCCTATCTCCTGTGCCAATGCTCTGCTGATTACTTTATCTCTCTCTTCCTCTTATCTACAATCACTTTCTTGAGCAACTCTCACTGAGCTCTATTCCCCTCCCTCACCCTCACCAGGCCAAAGGCCACCAAGAATGGTTGATAATTTTCTCTCTTGTTGAAATTATTTCTAGACATCTAATTAGAGGATACATAGTAATTGTTGGAGGGTCTAACATCATATATATGGGTGATACATGGTGAACTCAACCTACCAAGAGTAACTGTTGAGAGCAATTTCTATATGGCACCCTTTTTTCATTGTTGACAATTTTATTAATACTAACAGGGAATTGAATCTAGTGAGAGTCCTACTTTTGAGAGCAGCTTCCATGTGCCCCCCTTTTGTCACAACCTTCTATGAGGACCAGTATTAATTGATATATTCAGTGAGATAGGGTTGTGTACATTTTCAATATATAACAAAACTTTACTTTCCTTAGCTGTGTCATTTACATATTCTCACATTTTTAGGGCAGGGAGTTGATGCTTATCAAACATTCCAACATAATGTAAATCTAACTTGGTAATTAATGGTTCAACTTGGCCCCTTTTGAGATTTTGTTTGAGTTCATATCATCATTTTTTTCCCCAATTGATTAATGGGGTTATGGGTTAGGTTTGAGTGGCATTTTTTACTTTACTAAGTACCAAGAATTGAAAAAAAGTACTAGAATTGAGTTGAGCCATTCTTACCATTTGATGGACAACCCAAATAAATATACAATGACCACCAACCCATGTATGAACATAGACATGTCAATTATGGATTCAATCTGACCTTTCAACTCTCTTTTGGGTTCACATTTTGAACTTGAATGACCGAGTTTCAGCTTGAGCCTCTACTTATAGCTGAAATGCTCAAACTGTACTTGGGCTTGTCTAATTGTTTCCCCTGCACTAAGTACAAGAAAGACTCAAACTATTAGTGATAATTATTGTATACTTGATCATATGTACTATATTGTTTTTATGTGTATTTGTGCCTTTATATATGTATATCCATTCACTCATGCAATATTTCACAGGCCATTTGTTTACGTTTATTTATATATGTAAATAATGAACATACATAATGGTTATGCATAATATGCTTGTTTATAATTAATTTTATACATTAAATCTTTATAAATTTTGAGAAATTTGCGAAAAAAGTCCAAAAAATTTCAACTTATGTACTAACTTCATTCACTTTTGTGGGTATTAACCTGTTTAGTTTTATATATTATATTTTCATAGATTTTGAGAAAGTAGTGAAAAATATTTTAAAAAAGTAAAGACATGTCTAAAACTGTTGGATATACTCAAGATACTCTTGTGAAAAATAGTAACTTTAACAAGTATGCTAATGCGTTTAACATATCTAATATATAAAACCTATTTTCCCATCCCATGTGTATCATTTCGGACTAAGATAGAAAACATCATAACCTAGCTATTACAATTCAACCCGTTGGCACTGACTACCTTCTTGTTTCAATAAATTATCAAATTTCCTAATTTGAAATGCATCATGGTTTACGGTAAAAATATCAATTGTAAGTTTAAAAATCTATCAAATTTTGAGACCTTAAATGAAGGGGGAGTTCTTTTTTTTTTTTTTTTTTTGTAAGAATGATGAGAAAACATCAAGAATCCTCACACATGTACATGAATTCTCAGAATTTTAGCAAATAAATAGGCTCGCCTGTTTCTTTACTGGAATTTATAATTAGAATTTGGGAGGTTGAGGATTTTTGGACATGATGTGAAATCTTGTCTCTTAGCATTTGAAATGCTGTGTTTCTTTTATTAGAATTTTAAATTCCTACATCCAAAAAAGAATTTTTGAAATCATTGGAATTCCACTTTTTATACCATTTGCTAGAATTTCAAATCCTCCATAAAAAGAGGAATTTGGAATTCTACCTAAGAGGATAACTTTTGAAGAATTTTAAATTCTCCCAAATATAAATTCTTGAAATTTTGATAATGCAACGGGTCCTAAGGTTACTATAGATATCAGCAAATCATTAAACTTAGAAACGCAACAGACCATCATGTGGGGCCACACCCATGCAAACAGCCATGCATGTGTGCACATCAGTGGTCAGATATGGCATACATGTAAATCAACCATCGAAAGATAACATATGGCCATAAAGTGGGTCCCATAGCCTTACACCAATTGCCCAAATTGCTTATATAACATCATCACTAGGATACTTCATCACCCCACCTATCCATCAAGCAAATATCTTTCATGGGTCAGTGGGCCCCACAATGTTTGTTTGAAGGCAATTTTTTTCCTGTAAAGGGCAGGGCAATTTTGTAATTTAGTAAGTAGCATTTCTGTAATTAAGTTGAGATCCAGGCCTTCTCTCACCTTTCTAACCGCAGTTAATAGATCCAACCCTTGGGTTTTACACACCCTAATAATATGTAGGGTGCTCCTCGTGACCACCTAAACTGTGTACCTATCTACCTTTGTTGCTGATTTTTTAAAGATCAGCAGGTGGGCCTCACTTTGGACATTCCAAAGATTTAGACGGCAACTTTTAAGTTTTGATATTTTTTTTTCCTTTTTTTTTTCTTCTATCGGAGGTACCCAACCCTCTGGACTGGACTAATCCATACGGGCCCAGAAGGAAGCCGGGTAAACTCCTTTGTAGCCTGAGTGTAGTAGTGCAGTTTCGAACCCATAATTTTCGGGTGTAAATCGTATTCGTAAGCCAACTGAGCTACCCCTTGGGGTTAAAGTTTTGATCGATTGACAATGAGCATGTTTGAATTGTGCCCCATTTGAAATGATGGTGGGCCCATTGGATGGGCCCACCAATTAGAGAGATCATTTTATCTTCAACTTGCAAAAAGAATCTTATTAAATATTGGTAGTTGTCAAAATCAGTAATATCAATTAGTCATTTGTATTTTTGTTTAATGACCATTTATTTCCGTGCTTTTAATTAAATGCCTATCCATAACCCATAAAATCAGATTTTAGTAAATGTATAATTAATTGGTGCATGTATGAGTCACTTTTGGGCCAAATAAAAAAAAACAAGAAGATGAAGAAGTTTTTGGTCTCTTTACCTCCACACCATACATTCATGTGTCTCTTCAATATGGTGAATTGGGTGAGTAAAATTATGCTGCATATTTCTTCTTCAATTTAATCATATATATATATTATACTTTTTGTGTCTGAGTGAGATAATTTTACAATTCTATTAATCGGGTCGTTTTTGAAATCTAAATAGCTCAAAATCATTATTCAATGTTTATCGATTCGTCACCAAATTCTCATGCATTCGATGCTGAATCTACTTACTCGATCGATCAGGTAAAATACATATTTAAACTCGCACATTTTTTAAATATGTTCTATACATGATCAATCTAATCCGCCGATATTCCTAGTTTCAGTAAAATTAAAAAAATTAACGTAATGCTCACACATTGAGGCAGTTGATTGGTTTGTACAGTGGGCCTAGCATCATAGAATTGTGATTTCCCTATCCATGCATGATATTACAATTAAAAAGATACAAAAGCTGTCAAGCATTGTAAATGGAACAAAATTAAATAAACAGGCTTTTAAGACTGTGTCAGATGGTTAGGCCATCAAGTTCACCAACCACTAACAGAAAAACCATTTGTTATCATCAAAGAAAGAAATCTAGTACTTTCTTTCTGATGGGCCCCACAAAATCAAGGCCCACCATGACATTACATAATTGGCCTTGGCCATTCAATTGGGTCTTTGAAATTAAAGAGGAGCACTATTTCGAAAACTCACGACATGTATCTTTCCGCTAAAGAAAAGGAAAAAATACCGGTGATCCGCAGGAGCACTGATTTCTGAATTTCTAACGACATCGTAAACGTGCAAAAAAACGGACCGTAGCCCGCGCGGACTACAGTATCTGCGGAGCACCGAAACGCGGGGTTTTACATATAAGACGCGGTTTGATCGAACGAATCTCGAAGGAGTCGTGAAAGAATAGAAAAAGGGCAAAGACAGATACAACAAAAGAAAAAGAGCCCTAGGGTTAGGGTTTGACCGCAGAGAAAAATCCAATTCGAAGCGTTTAAATTATCAGATTCCTGCAAGATCGCGTGTTCCGGCACCAGGCAACGATCCGATCTACAACCCGGTTTTCAAAACCAAGAGAATGGTAGCGTATCGGTGGAGAAATCGGCTGTGAAACGGTTGGAAGCCCTAAGAGCTCTCTCCTCTTCAATGCTCCCGCAAATGGGGTGAGCGAAAAAAGCGGTTTTGCTGTCGGGATTGGTGGGCGAGTGGTGTCAGAAAAGCGGTTTTGGGCAGAAAAGCGGTATGGGGTTTTGATTGTAATTTCCCAGAAATATAGGGGTTTTGCACGCAATCCGGGGTGCAGATCAGCAGACGAGAGTGTTTGGATAGTGTTTTTGGGTGAAGGGTTTTGGGGTGTTTTTTTTGTTTTTGAAATTTGTGGGTTTTTTTTAGTGGGGTTAGTGGATGCAATCTTCGTCGTCGGCAGCGTCGCCGTCGTCGTCTTCGTCGGCGGTGTCGGCGACGCATTTGGGGTTCGATTCCATGCAGCATCAGCAGCACCACCAGCAGCAGCAGCAACAGCAGCAGCAGTTTGCATTTAGACAGGTGAGGTTTTTGGGCCCTTTCTTATATCTAGCTGGTTGGGTCTTTTTTTTTTTTTTTTTTTGTGTGTGTGTGTGTTTTTAAGGCGAATTGATTTGTGAATTTGTGGGTATTCTTTGTTTGATTTTTGTGGGTAGGTTTGGATTATATTGTGTAGTGTAGGATTTTAGTAGCTCATTTGATCAGATTTGTTACCTTCAAGTGTCAGTCTCTGTCTCTGTCTCTCTATCTCCCTCTCTTCTGCTGAGGGTGGTTCTTGAGTTTGCTGACAACAATTTGATTCCCCTTTTCCTTTCCAAGTTTCGATTTTTATTATGAAAATGTTTGGCTACTCTCATTTGGTCTTACTTTAACATCAATTTTTTTTTTTTTTTTTTTTCCATATTTCATTTGCCTCTCTTATGGGAGGAGGTTTGGGGGTGGTGGGGTGTTGGCATTTGATTCTCTGAGGTCAAGTCTTATGGCGAATGCTACCACTTGTAATCTCTTGGGGAATTTAAGAAGAAATAACAGAAATATTACCTGACAAACTCATAGCAGTTAGTCTTGAACAGTCTTCTATTGCATTTCAAAAATGGGAAGATTAGATTGTGCTGTGGAAGTCGTTGAGGATTGCAATGAATGAGTGGATGTCAAAATAGGAGGAGAATCTGGTGAATGGGGCCCATTCAAAGTTGGATGATGGCTCCTTTGAGGTCAATTGATATGTTTGAACATTATGATGCTATGGTTGGTTTCTCTCGTGGTTCGAAGAGGTTGCACTGCCATCATTGAAGCCATCATCAAATTTATAATCAGATGGGCCCCAATGTCAAAGATTTCATCACATTTTTGTGGGGCCCATCCACATCATCCTGATGGTGATGTACGACTCACCATTAGAAATATGGGCGCATGATAATGGTAGTGTATTAAGTATTTGCACCTAGTACTTGCTTATTTTCATGTATTTGCATTAATAAAGCATATAGTGGATTAAAAGGTTTTATGAGAGGCCGGAGTGTAACTAATGTGCGTAGGAGATTGTATGGTAATATTTAATGTTTGGATGTAGCTTGAAGTTCAATGAATATGTTTTGGAGAATGTGTGCTTATAATAGTTAACTTTTTGAATGTAGCGAGCCAAAAGAGTTATGGGAGATTGGGAATGTGTGCTAATAATAGTTAACTTCTGAATGCAGTGATCTAAAAGAGTTGTGAGAGATTGGGGTGCTATTACTTTATTTAGGAGAGTGCATGCACACCATTAGAGTGTTGTAGGTTATCATATGTCAACAATTAGTCCTGCATATAATAGTTTGTATTTGGTACATGAATTAAAAGAGCGTGTACATTTTAGTCATGTTTGTTTCTCTCTCTCTCTCTCTCTCTCTCGTGATTCTTCATAATTGGAACCTTGAAGTCTAGTTTGAGTGGCACTAGTTTTAGATTATTTAGCTGGGGCGTGTGGAATTGTGGATTCTCTTGTAATAGTGTATTTTGCATCATGACTTTGGATTTTTTTCTTTCTTCTATTTGGATTATGGTTCGTGGGGATTGAGATTATGGAATTGTTTGATTCCTTATCTATTCTCGTGTTGTGGTCTAGGCTAAGCTGTTATACCGGAGTGCATTAATTTCTGTATTCGGAGATTACTTGTCACAAATAAAAACAATTGCAAAAACTTGTCTTCTCATTATGAATTGTTTGATTTGTTATCTCTTCTTGTGTTGTGGTCTAGGCTAAGTTGTTACACTGGAGTGCATTAGTTTTTGCATTTGGAGATTACTTGTCACAAATTGAAATAATTGCAAAAATTGGTCTTCTTACTATAGCTTGCAAAATGTCCAAACTCTTTGCTTTAGTAACATCGAACTTTGTTGACATCAGGGTTGTTTTTTAATAGCCAATCTGCTGTGTATTTAATCCTATGTTGACTCACAAGCTTTAAGCTTGAACTAATAGGAGCTGCTCAAACACAGTCACCTCCAAGCATAGCTTAGCGCCACTTTGATTTAGGGTTATTTCTTAAGATTTAAGTACGCCACAAGAAGGAAGAAGAAAACTTTTCTTTGTGAGATGAATGTCTATAAGAGAGAAGATACAAGTAGTTATTAACAAAATTTGTAATTGAACTATGCCTTGTTGGAAAATGGTTTATAACTTGTAAGTTATCCTAATTATGTCTGAATTGCACAATTTTAGATTCATTGAATAAGGCATCAATTAGGAATAATTTCATGTCCACTGGAGTGAGTTTGACACTTTAATCGGGCTCATTTTTATGAAAAAGACGGGATTGGACTCCAACTTTCTATTTTGTAACCAGTCACAACCAAGACTCCTATTATAATATATAAAGCTGAAGGTTTTGAATTAAATTTTGACCAGATTACTTTCAATTTTGACTTTTTTTTATTGGAGTCGCCATGGTAAGAAAAACTAAAAATGTATATAAGTTATGGGATTTAATCTCATGACCTCTTGCCTTTTTAAATAACTAACCTAACTACTACTACTACAAATAATGCTTATATGTAATTATTTATCAAAATAATGTAAAAAGTAGTTAAATGGAACAGGGACCCTATCCGCATGAGTCATGCCTGTGCTTAGCATGGGTTATTGTGCTACTTTTACTTTTAACAACATAAAAACTCATGAGAAATCAATCTTTTTAACATAACAATTATTCTACAAAAGAAATTAGACTCTAAAAATATATGAATGGGCTTGGGCCTGGTTCATTAACCCACTTGGATGGGCTTGGTTATGGACCTCACCTGCATCAGTGAATAAGTTCTTGGTGACGAGTGTCTAGATTAGGATATGGACTTTATTTGCTCACTGCTTGAACTGGTTTGCACTCTTTTTTGAACTTTTTTTCGAGTTTCTTGAGGACTCAGGCGTGTTTTTGAGTTGTCTTATGAACCCTTTTTATAGAAACGGTGAGGGAAACATTGGGAATAGCAAACTAACAGAAAATCATTCGAGTCATAATGTATAAAAAATTAAAGTATGAATCTGTTGATAATTAACTAGTTTGAATTCCAATTGAAATCCCCTTGAGTCATACTCTTGATGGTATGGATGATGCAGATGATACACATTTCTTTTGCTGTTCTATATGACCAATGACTGATGGCAACTACGATCAATTCCAGATTATCACTTTGGTGTTATTGAGAGTTCTTTTTCATGAGGGTACTATCTAACCAATCAATCAACTATGGAAGTTATCCTGTAGAAGTAGTTGAGGACTAAACTCCTGCAGGAAGTATTTTTTTTTTTTTTTTGTAACCATCTAACTTAACTGGACTATTTTGCATTCACCTGTGGATGCTATTGTAGAAACAATTGTTTCATGCATGGAGCTATCCATAAATGAGCTGGCAGATTCTACTAAGGCTCATTGAAATATGGAGCTGGCTAAGATATAATCCAGCAATAATTATCTGTAGAAACAGAATGCTATAGTAAAAACAAATGTTTCATGCAGGGAGATATCCATAAATGAGCTGACAGAGTCTAATGAGGCTCATTGAATATGGAGCTGCCTAAAATATAATCCAGCAATGATCTTCTGTAGAGACATGGCTAACAGGAATACTTCATGGCTGGAAATGAAATACGAGAATCGGACAGTAGATTAGATCAACAGAGACAGGGATACTGATATAATGTCTATGGATCTCTGATTATTAAATGTGTTCTTAACTGAAAATTCCTGTATGGTTTTGAACTCAATTGATGACCTGGTCCAGGTCCAGCTTGGGTCCATGCCCACCAGTAGATAGCGATAACGAGGTTATTGTATAAAATATAAATTGATATTCTGTGTTTGGTTTGTTATGTATTAATTTTGAGTTGGGTCCAGAGTCGGGCACAGGTTCTGCATACATCTAGTCAGTCTGGGTCCGGGTTCACTTTTTACTGAATCCGAACCCGAAACCTGGTCAGCTTATATTCGAAGGTACTAAGACCAGCTGGTTCAATTACTACAACAGCATTACAGTAAACAAAAGTCCAAACCAAAAACTCATTTATAATGCCAAATTCTCTCAAAACAGTCCGGTCACGAGAAACCAACAAGTAAGATCATGATGAATTTAAAAATACATCCCAAATCTTCACATATCATGCGGCTGTTTGTCAGGACCAAAATCAGAGAACAGGGATGTGTTTATCATAGAAAAACAAAATTGGTTTGAGTTTTCCAAGATCATATCTTGCATTACAATCCTTTAATGGTCCGGCTGAAATTCTGTTGGTTGTGATTTTTTGGAAATATAAACAATATTTCTCGCAAATGACTCACCTAAAGTTGCTGAAGAAGTCCAAAAAACATTGTTACTCTTCTTAGCTTGATGAGCTATATCAAATTGCGCAAATATTTCTTGAGAAACCACCATTTGGTGAACCCAGCAAAATGAAGATTTGCATGCTTTCCTCTATTTGACAGTTGGTGGCTCTTATCCATACCAATCTCAAATCTCAACTGTGGCTTGGAGGTGCTCTGCATGTATATCATTTCCACAAAACCATCCTCAAGGAAGTCTATGATCTGAAATGTTTTAAATTTGCATGCACATATACATTTATATCTGCAGGGAGTCTAGTTGTAACAGATTATTATGCTTATTTACGAAGATTTTCTTCTTTAATTTGTTGATTGGTTTTGTACTTATTATTATTTTATTATTCTATCATTAATTTTGTTCTGCTCATGTAGTCTCTTCTGCTTCAACAGCTTAGAAAACCTGACGGAGATGATACCCTTTTGTCTTATCAGGCAGGAAGCATTCGTGGAGTCATGGGCGGGAGCAACTTCTCTTCACCTCCCTCTTCCTCACCTATGCCTCAACAGTCAAGGAAGTTCCTAGATTTGTCTCAACAAAGTGGCGCTTCCCAGATCCGTGAGGAGAACCAGATTAAAGGCCAGGGTGGGGAACAGCACCACATCCAAAACAATCAAGCTTACCTTCAGTATGCTTTCCAGGCTGCCCAACAGAAGCCTTACATGAATATGCAACCTCAGCAGCAAGGTAAAATGGGATTGGCGGGTCCATCTGGAAATGATCAAGACATGCGCATGAACAATCTGAAAATGCAGGAGCTTATGTCCATTCAGGCAGCTAACCATGCAGCCAACAAGACACCAGGATCTATGCCGAAGAAGTCGGCGGAACATTTTCTGCAGGGTGAAAAGCAGATGGAGCAAGGGCAGACAAGTGCCGATCAAAGGAATGAGTTAAAACCTCCTCAGGCAGTGATTGGCCAGCTAACAGCAGCAAGTATGATTAGGCCGCCTCAATCACAACAATCTCATCCATCCCTACAAAACATCTCGAACAATCAGGTTGCAATGGCACAGTTGCAAGCGGTGCAGGCATGGGCATTAGAGCGTAATATTGATCTATCTCTTCCTGCCAATGCGAATCTGATTGCCCAACTACTTCCCCGCTGGCAGTCTAGAGGGGCTGCGATGCAGAAGCCGAATGAGAGCAATGTGGCCATGCATCCATCACGCATTCCTCCACCAAAGCAACAGATCATGTCTTCTCAACCAGTTGCAAGTGATAGTTCTGCCCATGGGAATCCACTGGGCGATGTGACTGGTCAGGATGCCACGGCGAAAACTAGGCCAACTACTTCTGGACCATTTGTAACTTCTGGGGTGGCGGCAGCTCCTAATGCCAATAACATTCAGATGCAGCAACTTGTTACTCAAACCCGGGAGAACCAGACAGAGAGGATTGCTAGGCATCCACTCACCATCGGAAATGGAATGCCAACCATGCATCCGCCAAAGTCATCCGCAAGCATGAGTCAGAACGCTGATAATTTGCATGGAAAAAGTGCAATTTCTGGATCCGAAGCAATGCAAATGCAGTATTTCAGACACTTGCAGCAGTTGAATCGAACCTCTCCACAACCCACAGTTTCTCCCAGTGAGAGCTCTGGTTCAGGCTCCCAGCCACCTTCTCAGGGTGGATCCACTGTACAGGCCCCACAGCAGCAACGTATTGGATTTACAAAGCAGCAGCTTCATGTGCTGAAGGCACAAATATTAGCATTCAGGCGTCTGAAGGTGTGCAGTTAAAAAACCCTCACATGCACTCTCTTTATTCTACAAAATTTTGATTTTGCATTTGGATAAACCTCAAACCTCTGCAGGTTTTAATTCAAACCTCCCCCCCCCCCCTCGAAATGAATGCCTGTCCATTCTGCTTATTTTTTGGGACAGTGCTGAAATCAGAAATCACCCTAAGACCTAAATGGGGTACTGTTTCCAACTTTGCCTCACAAATCCATATTGGTGGTCGGTGCTAAATTTGATTCGGAGCAGAAAAGGCAGGAAAAAGTATTCCATTGCTAAACTGGTTTTCAATATCTGAATTGGTCAAATTGCTTGCCTTTAGATGCAAACACGGTCTGTCTTGCTCTAATTTTCCAATATGGACACCCCCTTTTTGACAGTTACTGTAGATCATGTTATTGAGTTCATTATGCTTTTAATGTTCATAAAGTAGTGTAGTCCAATCATGTTTTGTTGATCAGTGAAAGATAGACTCGATAGTTTTAGATCAGCTAGTCTAGACTAAATATTGTTATTTGCACTACAGCGAGGTGAAGGTAATCTTCCTCAGGAAGTTCTACAAGCTATTGCCCCACCGCCTTTGGATTCACAGCCACAACAGGTCTATCTCCCTTCAGGAACATCAAATAGGGACAGGAGTACTGGGAAGAGTGCGGAAGTGCATGGCAGAAATTTAGAGGTCAATGACAAAGTTCCACACGTTGCACCTTTAAGCCAAGGTCAGGGTATACCAAAAGAGGAATCCGCTGTGGGAGACGAAAAGGCAACTTCATTCAGTCACTTGCAAGGAGTTGTGGTATCAAGTGCAATGAAGGAACCTGTACGAGTAGTATCTGTTGGAAAAGAAGAGCAAACGACAATCATGCCTTCTGTTAAGTCAGAGCAAGAAACTGAACGGGGGAACCTAAATGTTTCTTCTAGTAAAGGTGATCTTAGCACCGATAGGGGCAAAGCAATTCCTCTGCATGCTGCTGTGTTGGAGAATGCACAAGTAAAGAAACCCACTCACACAAGTGTCCCACCGCCGACAAAGGATGCTGCTGTGACAAGAAAGTATTATGGCCCCCTTTTTGATTTTCCTGTTTTTACCCGTAGGCCCGATCTGTTTGGCTCAGCAGGCATTTCAAATAACACAAACAATTTAACATTTGCATACGATGTGAAGGATCTGCTCTTTGAGGAAGGCATGGAAGTGCTTAGCAAAAAAAGAACAGAAAGTCTTAAAAAGATTGGTGGTCTACTTGCAGTAAACTTGGAGAGGAAAAGAATCAGACCTGATCTTGTTTTACGGCTGCAGATTGAAGAGCGGAAGCTTCGCCTGTTGGATCTTCAGCGGAGGTTGAGAGATGAGGTTGATCAGCAGCAGCAGGAGATAATGGCTATGTCTGACAGGCCATACAGGAAGTTTGTTCGGCAGTGTGAACGCCAGCGTATGGAGCTCGTGAGGCAGGTCCAGCTCTCTCAGAAGGCTGTGAGAGAACGTCAGCTTAAATCAATATTTCAATGGCGTAAGAAGTTACTTGAATCTCATTGGGCGATCCGTGATGCACGGACTGCCCGTAATAGGGGAGTGGCCAAGTATCATGAGAAAATGTTGAGAGAGTTTGCAAAGAGAAAGGATGAAGACAGGAGCAAGAGAATGGAAGCATTGAAAAATAATGATGTTGACAGGTATAGGGAAATGTTACTGGAGCAGCAGACCAACATTCCTGGTGATGCTTCTCAGAGATATGCTGTTCTTTCATCATTTTTATCCCAGACAGAAGATTATCTTAATAAGCTTGGAGGAAAAATAACATCAGCTAAGAATCACCAAGAGGTGGAAGAGGCAGCAAATGCTGCTGCAGCTGCTGCCCGGTCACAGGCATGCTTTGTTCGAATTTCCTGTATATTTGGTTTTTGAAATTATCTTTTTTCTGTATTTTTATTTTTATCTGTTGGGTGATGTCAATTGTGTCCCTTTAACAGGGTCTTTCGGAAGAAGAAGTTAGGGCAGCGGCAGCTTGTGCAAGAGAGGAAGTAATGATACGGAATAGGTTCTCTGAAATGAATGCTCCAAGGGACAATTCCTCTGTTAACAAGTAAGTTTGATATTGGTCTCATAATTATCAACTGGTTATAATGTAAATTCTGCTGCATAAAGATGCTTTTGAAGAATCTCCGGGCAAATGTAAGTGATGAATGCCTGTTGCCTATATTTGAATTTTCTCTTTTTTCATATGTTTTCTTACCCGTGGACTGGGAAAGTTATCTAATAACAAGAGGGATTATTTCGAAATGCAGAGAGGAAAAAACAAGTGATAATGATGGGAAGGAGGAAGCTTTATTTAGAGATAGTCCATTTGATCCTTAAGCAAGTGCCTTTGCCTGACAGCTGGATTTCTAAATGCAAAGGAAAAACTTACGAGTTAATAATACTGGTCTTTTAATTTATTCAAATCATCTCGCTAATCAGCAAGAATAAGGCCCACATTTAATTAGTGTCACACACGAATATGGATGCTCTCAGACATATGGAGCCCTGAAACCCAAATGAAAACACATCTGTAGAGTTTTCAGACATAATGATATCATGAAATTTTAGGACTACAAAATTTTGTTCATATGTTAGTTGTAGAGCAAAGTGCTTACATAGTTGCATCAATAGGAATGAATAACAGTATAATTGTATTTGTATATAACTAATACTGTTAAAAGTATGAGGCATGCCCACAAGAGAATTTATCCTGGAAGCAGAAGAACTAAACTCCACCAACCCTCACAAGGGTTTATGTACAAAAAGAACAGTCAATCCTTTATGGGTTGTATCCAAATACATGGAAAGGGATGTTTTTATCTCAGCAACAGAAGCCTAAGATCATGGCATTGTTGATCTTGTAGTTGTAAAAAATATCTGGGATTTCACATAAATTTTTGATTCCATTTCGAATCATAATATGAATGAACAGCTATTTGATCTTGTATCTTCTTACCTGGGTTAGTAACATCAATTGGAATGAATAACAGTATAATTTTATGTAAATAATACTGTTAAAGTACAATAAACTACGTGTTCTTTGTATTTAATTCTATTAAACTATTGGAACAAAATCTACCATTATTTACCCCCCCCCCCCCCACACACACACACAAAATATAAACTAAAAAATAAAATAAATAAAAAATAAAAGAACACGTCCTTCTCCTCTTATGATAGTGATGAACATACCATTTTAATAAAAAAAAGTATGTGTGTGTGTGCGACAAGTGTTGTGCTCAGCAACTTCTTTAGAAAATGATGTCCTTATACAGTTTTTAAATTGTATGTATGGTAGCTCGTTCTCATTCTTTGCAAGCTTTGTATTTTCCTGCGAAGTGAAGGCTAACATTGTTGCTCCTGTCAGATATTATAATTTAGCTCATGCTGTGAGTGAAAGAGTTTTAAGGCAACCGTCAATGTTACGCGCTGGGACTCTACGTGACTATCAGCTTGTAGGTTGCAACTTCTCTGATGTTGTCTATTTTGGTCAGGTTTACTACAATTTACTCATGTATGAAACATTTTTGCGAATTTTTTGTTCATTTTTTCCCAGGTTGGGCTGCAGTGGATGCTTTCTCTGTATAATAACAAGTTAAATGGGATATTGGCAGATGAAATGGGTCTTGGCAAGACTGTACAGGTCAGTTAACTTGAAATATATTTTTATTTGTTGTTTGTCTATTTAGGTACATTTTGGGTGTTATGCTTTTCTTCGTGTCGTTTTCACTCATTTACATATTTAAATGTTACATATGTGTGATGTTTATGTTGGAAGTAGGTGGGCCTCGTGGATAGGATTTCAAAAACTTTTGACCCACTTGACTCAGGGATTAAATACCATAAGGCCATAAACCATATCCAGGATGCAATTCCTCATACTCATCTATCATGTACAACAATAATAACCTATCTAAAAGATAGGAGAAAAGCAACACCATGCAACAAAATAATTTACAACTAATAGCGAAGCAGATTATATCTTTGGAGCCTGGTTGTGCTCTAATGGAGAAGAAGACTTGCTAGTTGAAGAAACTCTTTCTTTGCAAGCAACTTAGGATCTCCAAGACCTCTTAGTCTTCCACGCTATAACTTGTATCAGATTTCTTTTCTCAAAAAGGCTGGTGGAAACTTCAAGAGAAAACCTTTCAAGAAACTCAAAGAACTAGAAGAGAACTAGAAGAGATGTGCAACTCTTGCACAAAAGGAAGAGCTGAGCGTGAAATCCAAGAGAGTGGACGTCCCAGCCCCCTAGCATCCCTTTTATAGCTTTAAGCAACCTCCTTCTCTCCTCTTGTACTAATTGAAATAGAAGTCTCACTTCCACACAAATTAGTAATCCACTATTACCACTATTAGAAGTCTCATTTCAAATAGAAATAGTAGCTTTCTAATTCTTTCCATTTAGAGTTTAAATAGGATTAGTATCTTTCCAATAACTTGGGCTAGCGTGGAGATCACTAGGGATTCCATAGAAAGCTGGCTCCAACTTGGACACTGCGACCCCACATCCCATGTGCAATCCGGGCCCACAGTTAATTGCAAATAACACCACTATATAAATGCAATTGCACTCCAGTCTTAGGAATAAATTACAATGAAGACTCTAAACTTCCCGATTACCACAAGTAGGCCCCTCTATCAATATCCATGGATTAATTGGACTAAAACCGTCCCACCAATTTAAATTCACATCTTATTATTCTTGAGCTCCAATTAATCACAATGATCATTAGTACCATCCAATTAACTCTTAATCGAGATGGGTGCGCACTTACTAATGACAAATCCATTAATTGGCACAAGGAGATAATATAGATAGATTCCATCTTGACCGTTGAATGTTCCCACAGACCTACTACTATGTACCCAAGAGACTGAGGTGTTGACCTACAGTTGGCCTCACTCATTGGTGACTCAAAGCAAATGAATGGATAGAAATTTGAGTTCATCAATGTATCAGGATTGAGAGCTTATTGCTAGGAAATTATGAGAGCAAACCTTAAACTCAAACTCGAGACAGTATTCCAGAAGGTGCTTCTCATGGTCCTTTAATACATCTAATGTACCAGCACCGTGATCTAGAATCTTACATTCTGATGATCGAGACAAATCACACTATCTCATAGTGATCAAAGTGCTGCAACCTTATCAGATGAGATGCCCAGTCTCATCACTGGTTGTGAAGATATTTTAAGTATAAGATTTGTGACATGTCTCCCGTGTGTGGATCTCATCCATATACATATATCACATCTAATATACTAATGGGATCCGGTTCAACTCATGAACCATCATGTTATATATATTGGTCATGTGCATTAAGTAATAAAAACACCATTCATCTCATAAAAAGAAAGCATGATATTATTGATAAATAAAAAAATTAATCAATTTATTACATCATTTGTGGATTGAGTCCATACAATCTAACAGTTTACGCATCAACATGTTTATTCGTGCTCATTTATGCACCACATGCGCAACTTTTTGCTGTGAAAATGGTCCGTAAATGGGGGCCATCCACATCAAAATTTCACGTCTCCTGGTGACAAACCATTATTCAACCTCACATAGATACAATTATCGCCTGCAATGGGTTGTAGTATCAATACCCATCAACTATCACCTTTTTTGTTTTTTTTTTTTACATTTTTTCCTTTTTTTCTTGGTCCTGTAGGCTCAAAATCGTTGTCAAGCCGTTCAAAATTTTTATTGAGCTAATATAACCCCATGCTTTTTATTCCATATCTTCAATCTTCATAGATTTTGAGAAATATGTGAAAATGCCCGAGACAACCCGAACCTATAGATCTACACTTCTGTGGGCCCCCAATTTTGATCCAAAGCGTTTGATATCCTCATGGAATTTGAGAAAAATGTAAAAAACCCAAAAAAACAACTAAATCCCACACATGGCTGAGTGGTGTTGGCACGTATAGTATCACCCACATGCCCAGGTAGTGCGGACCCAGGACTTTCATTTAAGGGGTATGGACGATCGCTTTAATGTTAATTTCTTCATTATTTTCTCGTTCGAGGGGGGTGAGGCTTATTTCTGACATAAAACATGGGCTTTTTCTGCATGTCTCTGTTGCATGTTTTGGGCTTTTTTGAGGTCCACCGGGGGCGAGGGCCCTAAGACCATACTTAGTTCCGCCCTTGTGCCCGGTGATCGATCCCTGGGAATTCCAGTTGAAGGTTGATCTCTTTACTGGCAGCCCAACTTAGCCCAAAAAAAAAGAAAAAAAAAAAAAAAAAAAACATGTTGCTTCCAAACAAACAAACATGGCAATATGTTTCACATGTCATCTTTAAATCGCATTTTCATATCCCATGCATAAAGGATAAACCACCCTTAGCAGCTGGGTTGTGCATACCTTTGTATGGAATTGCTTGGGATGGGGATTTGAGGTGGAATCATGGAAGCAGCTAGAGAATAATGCTCATTCCTATGTGCATACTTCAGAGGTTTACAACCATTAAAAAAAGAAAGAAAACTTCATATGTTTATCCATAACAGCATACTTAAGCAATTGAAAGGTGACTTGGGCGATTGGGTTACATTCAAATACTACAGTAATGATGCAGCCCAAGGATAACCTGGCCCAAGTTTTTTAGGCCCAGGGCTTGGTACCCTAACAGGCTCATCTGTTTTATAGCAAGAGATCTAAGCCTTCGAAGTAATGAGTAAATCATATTTCCTTTAGTATCTTTCTTGGGATTATTATTTCTTTTAAGTATCTTCTTTAAATTAGCATTCTTATTTTATTAGGGTCCAAGTAAAATGAATGTTGTGCACACGCGTGTTTTTATATATATATATATATATATATATATATATAAAGAAAAGGGAATTCATGTGCAAAAAGGAATCTCTTCCTTGGATGTGCATGTATTCTTAAGATCACTTCAGTGATATTCAGAATTCGTCTTCCCTTTGGGATAGAACAGTAGAAGTCATTGCTTGGCTTGGAGGTGCCTACAAATAGGTGGATCTTTCTACACCAATCTGGCAATGTTAGATTGTTATCAGAGCCAAATCCTCGATGGGTCATACTCTGTTTTTTTTTTTTTTTGTTTTTGTTTTTGTTTTGAATATTAACTTGTATTGATAAAAAAACTTAACAGTACAAAAGAGAGATACTGGAAAGCAATGACCTAAAAACCTCCCAAAAAATTAAGATATCACCTTCCTCCAAGTGAGAAGGATAATGTCTATGGGCAGACCCCAAAACTCTTAAAGAATAGACACCCAAGAGGCAGCCATAAATCTGGACCTAGAGATTACAACAAAGGATGGAGACAATTTTCCTTGGAAACATCTTGAGTTTCTTTCCTTCTCGATAGCCCACAAAGCTGCAAAAAAAGAAGCACGCCATAGCAGTCTCCTTTTGTAAAAAGTCTACTTGGACAAACTTTTTGGACAGAATCTTGGACAAACCCTATGGTATGGCTTGAATATCCCCTATGATATTCAAGCCATACCATAGGGTTTGTCCAAGATTCTGTCCAAAAAGTTTGTCCAAGTAGCATTACTCGATCAAAGGACTGGAGGAGCGAGTTCCAAATGTCAGAAGCCATTGGACAACGCAGGAGAAGATGGTCGACTGTTTCTTCAGCTGACAGACACGGGGGACATGCATTGACCACTATAACTTTACGGCGACAAATGGTTGTCAAAAGCGAGGATACGACCTCGAACCACCAGCCATGCGAATGCCAACACTCTAGGAGGCACCTTCGATTTCCAAAGAAAGTCATAATGATTATTGGTAGTGGGAGTACCGGACAAAGCCGAAAATAAAGAAGAGACTGTGAAGACCCCTTCTTTGGACAGAGCCCAAACCCTGCAATCATCCCCTTCCTCAGGAACCAAGACCTGATCGAGGAACCCTAGGAGGTGGAGAAGCTCTTTCTCCTCATCTTTTCTTAAATGCTTAATAAAAATCGGGGTCCAAACAGTATCATCAGTAATCCTTTCCATGTAATCTTTGACTTTAGCCGATTTGTTTGAGGCGCATCTGAAAAGAGAAGGGAACTCCTCCGAAAGAGGTCTATCCCCCAGCCAGACATCCAACCAAAAGAAGACGTCTTCCCATGAGTCAACGTTATATTTGACATGAGCTGCAAAAAAGGGCCTTAAAAGAGATAATACCTCTCTATAGGCCATAAAATCTGTATGAAGGCCCTGAGACATCCCAACCATTTCTTCTTACTCTATATTTGGCCAAGATAAGTTGCCTGCATAAATTATTAGGAAGCTCCCCTATCCTCCACAACCATTTCCTTAAGAGGGCTCTATTCATTTGAATCAGCAGCCTAAAGCCTAGACCACCCTCCCTTTTTGGCATATAGACACAATTTTAATTAATTATACTCTTGGTCAATGGATTTGTGAGTGGTCAATGGGTGTGTGCCCCAAAACCCTATCAAATGCTTTAACTTTCTCTCTCAAATTGTCCCTAACGCATACCTAACAAATAACGCAAAGTTTCCCCTCAAATTTCCTCTAATGTCAGCTCAACATCTTGCCAAAACTGAAGCTGCAACCTCAATTTCAAATTTTACTTGCTATTTTTTGTAAATTGTAAAAAATGCAATACTACAGTTGCTGTATGAAACCCAAACCAGCCCTTAAAACCCTTCCTAAACTTTGCAAATTCCAACCCAGACAAGTCCAACCTATACCCTACAAAACCCTAACTTTTCCATACAAACTCCCTTCATATTGAGCCTCAAATTATCCCCAATTTTTACCTTTACACCAGCCCCTTTTACCTATTGTAAAACCCCCAAATTTTTGCAACTGAATTCTTGCCCTAGCCAAAACTATTCCTCCACGTTTTGTCCCACTTAAAACCCAAGTTCCATCTCCAATCAGTTCTAACACTACATCACATTTACTGCAGTTCCTACAACACCTGAATTTTCAAACAGCACCACTATCAAACTTTACCCAAACCTGTTTCAAATTTGGTTAGGGCTTTATTTCCCCTTGGGAGTGAAATTTGGCTAGGGCTGATATATGAGTGAGACATTTATTTAAATGGTTTAGATTTTTAATAAGTGAGCCCCACTGTGGAGCCCACGAATTTTCCCCCGTCCATGCAAGAGATGGTCAGATTGAAAATATTTTGAACCCCTTTCGGCAAAAGTGGAGAAACGAGAAGGGGGAAAGAGAAGTTGAAGAGGAGCACTGGAGTTTCGCCCCTTTTGTCTGGAGGGAATGACAAAAGTGGAGAAACGAGAAGGGGGAAAGAGAAGTAGACGAGGAGCACTGGAGCAGGCAAGTTCCATCTTCAATCAGTTCTAACACTACATCACATTTACGGCAGTTCCTACAACACCTGAATTTTTAAACACCACCACCCTCAAACTTTACCCAAACCTGCTTCAAATTTGGTTAGGGCTTTATTTCCCCTTAGGAGTGAAATTTGGCTAGGGCTGATATATGAGTGGGACATTTATTTAAATGGTTTAGATTTTTAATAAGTGAGCCCCACTGTGGAGCACACGAATTTTCCCTCTGTCCATGCAAGAGATGGTCAGATTGAAAATATTTAGAGCCCCTTTTAGGCCCTTTTATCTAGAGGGAATGGCAAAAGTGAAGAAACGAGGAGGAGGAAAGAGAAGTTGAAGAGGAGCACTGGAGTTTTGCCCCTTTTATCCGGAGGGAAAGACAAAAGTGGAGAAACGAGAAGGGGGAAAAGAGAAGTAGACGAGGAGCACTGGATCAGGCAACTTCTATCATGGCTCCCCCCCACCAAATAAAAAAAAAAAAAAAAAAACCACACACAAAAAAATCCTATTTATGGACTTCTCATGTATTCTTACAATCGCTTGGCCACTTAAATGATATTTAGACTTTGTCTTTTCTTTGGGATAGAGTCCTAATTGTGTTGCTAAAGGTGCCTGCGATTGGGCAGATGCTTCTCCAATGGAGTGTCATGTATGTAACTTGTCTACAATAAATAATTCATTAGAGAACATCAATTCCATAGAACTACCATAATTGGTATAGGCGTCTACGGTGAAGTTTCGATGCATTGTATTTAATGGCTGGATCAACTGAGATTTGAGAATTAGTATGACATACTGATAAGCTTTGCTATGTAATTTAATTAAGGTTAATGAAATTAATGGTGCTTGTCTAAACAGGTCATGGCATTGATTGCGTATCTGATGGAGTTTAAAGGAAACTACGGACCTCATCTTATAATTGTACCTAATGCTGTCTTGGTCAACTGGAAGGTGGAGTCTTTTGGCTTTCAGATTTATGATTTGTTGCGGACTTACTGATAATATGTCTATTGTTTTCCAAATTCTCCTGGCTAACACCTTTACTTTTCAGAGTGAGCTGCATAATTGGCTGCCTTCTGCATCATGCATTTTTTATGTTGGTGGAAAGGATCAACGGTCTAAGTTGTTTTCTCAGGTAGGATGTTCTCTCTCTCTCTCTCTCTCTCTCTCTCTCTCTCTCTCTCTCTCTCTCTCTCATAGTCCCTTCTTACTTCTGAATGTCATTATTTTCTCACAAAATGTCCTCGCATCTAGTTACATGTGGACTTTTTCATGAAACTGTACCGGACATATGTATGATTATCTGGCCATGGATTTCCAACATTAGTGGTGTTTGGGTAGAATCTCATTGAGTCTTGCTCGAATAAGGCTGGCTATTCTTGGAAATCATTTAATTCTACAGATGCAGATATGTTTTGGACCTATGGCTGCATCACTAAAGGGAAGTAATACAATGGATATAGTTGTTGTTGAGACGTGAAACATTGATTACTATTGGAGCTTGTGCTTGTAAGGTGTAGGTAGAAGGCTCTGAATGGTGATATGAAAGGCCAAACAGGACTGCGATGGTTTGATTTCTTTGATTGCAATAAGAAGCAACCTTTCATCCAGAAGTTAACAGAATCTCAGTTTCTTTTCCCAAGGCTTAGCCATTGTATAAGAATAACTAAAAGAAACCATTATCCTATTATTTATTCTAAACATTCTTTTTAACCGGCTATTTATAGACATCTCAAGTGCAATCTGATTCGAGCTATATAGTTTATGAGTCCCAAAACCACTAAATCTTGTTAAACTTTTATAAACTGATTCTGAGAAGCTAAAAAAGGCTTTTGAAGTGCCGCAGATCATTTTGAAAAAGGATATACAAATTAAGAATTATGCCTCAGTGTTTGATGCCATTGGCATGGTTTAAAATAGCAGATTAGTAGTGCAGTAGCCGCATTATCGGGTGCAGTGGTTGAGGCCGCCATGCCATTTTGACAATAGCAGCACTACACATAGTTATCAGAATCCTACGATTCGTATCCTGAATCTTAAGAGAAGCAATTCGTATCTATGCAACGAAATTACATTTTCAGATGAATTTTAGGATTCAGGTGTGAATCCTACGATTCGATACTCATTTCATCGAATCTTATAATTCAAGCTATTCGGTTAAGCGAGAATAGCTACAACCAATAAGCTAATATTAATAATCTTTTTTTTTTTTTTTTGTTTCTTTTAGCGCTTTTATTTTTTAAAGGTTATTTAGTAAATGAAACCGAAGTTTTTTTCGGCTTTGATGAGGTTGTAAAAATGAATAAAGAACATGCTTTTATTTAAAGCATTCGGTAAATAAAAACGTTCGGTTGTACATATGGTGCTTGTCTGTATCGTCTTCTTTGTTTTTTCAATTCATTTTGGCCTTTTTCTTCATGAACACTTAACTTCAAGAGATATCCTACCATGTAAGATTGAATTTTATTTTTATTTTTATATTTTAATTTAAAGATAGTATATATATATTGATACCTTAAACTTATTTAACTATGTCATCATATTCTTGATAGGATTGTATGATAGAAATCCTACAATTTGCGATAACAATTTGTGATTCGATTCATGGGTATAAATGATTTGTGATACGATTCCGATTTTGAAAACTATGGCACTACAGTCTAAAACTTAGTAGAGTTAAACAATTTTAATTTAAAACACTGCTTTTCCTATTTTTTCTCAATCGCCTTTCCTAAAGTTGTCTCTACCCTTACATGGTTCTAAATCAATAAAAAAAAAAAAAAAACACAAAATTGGTTGCTACACAAGATTCAGTTTTTTTTACCACTTCAAAAAAAACTCACACCGCTATACTATTATATATCGCCCACTACATAGCATTTTGGCCACTGCCTGCTATGCTTGCCGCAACTGCTATTTTATTTTCTAACTGGGATTTGAAGAAACAAGACTACAAGAGTCCTTTAGTCTTAAGTCTTTTTTTTTTTTCCTTCTCCCTACCCTAATCTTTAGCCTGCAAAGTACTATGATAGTTTTCTGATATGGATTTCATTAGATGTCCAGTAGCAGTAGCAGTCCTTACTCCTTAGAATGTCCATGGGCTTAATGGGGCTTGCATCATCAATGACAATGGTATGCTTGTGTGTTATACTTCAAGCCATTAGCAAAGTTTTGCATGTTTCTCCTTTATAACATTGTAGTATATCTCTGTTTGGGTTCTAGCATAGGTTTTTTTTTTTTTTTTCCTTTTTTTTCTTTCTTTTTTTGGTTATAGTTCTAGGTAAATTTCCCGTGATGTTTTTATTGCCCCAAGCCACCTGCTATTTATCATTTTTTTCTGGTAGACTCATCAATTTATTCTGAGGCGTATGTCTTGGTATTTTGAATCTATTACAGTGGACTTAATCACGTAATACACAATTCAGCCATGGAGGTTTCTTGCAAAGTGATAATAAAATGTTTGAAAATCTTACCGTCAATGATAAAAAAAATGCTTGCACAATATTTAAAGCTATAGACCTATTGAATCCTTTCGAGTTACTTTCCAATTTTCCTATTTCAGAGTTCCCTATTCCTGAAACACTTCAGTCAGAGCTTGTGCTTTTAAGTGTGTTGTGTTTCAATATTTTGCTAAACTATTTATTGCCGATATTTTCTCTCTAGGAGGTCTCTGCCATGAAATTTAATGTACTTGTTACAACTTATGAGTTCGTGATGTATGATCGTTCAAAGCTTTCCAAAGTTGATTGGAAGTACATTATAATTGATGAAGCTCAACGCATGAAAGATAGGGAATCAGTTCTAGCACGTGATCTTGATAGGTATCGTTGCCAAAGGCGGCTTCTTCTCACTGGGACACCTTTACAGGTTTGCCAATTTACTCTTGTATTATTATCGGCTCCTAGTACTCTCTTGGTGTACACAATTTTGACTTTTTAATTGAGATATTTGCTTGATTAAAAGAAAAAGTTCATAATTATTCTGAGTGGTGAGAAAAACAAAAGAACCAATGATTCACATGACATTAGTGCTTTTTAATGCTATTAGTCTACGCTATCCAATGGCTTCTTTAATCAGACTAAGCATTTTTATGTGATGAGTGTATAATATCCATCCATTGGTCAAACTAGGTCACTGGACTCGACAGCCTGTGGACTTTAGTCTGGTTAAGTTATAAAATTGTTTTCTGAAAATGATGTCTTTCAACTTTTTATGTTTGGGATGGGCTGTCATGTTTGTAACCATGTTACAGAGGCTTCACACCTTGTTCCGCATTTTCTTACCCAATCCGATTTTGTGAAGCAATAGAAAATATTGATTTTTCACCGAAGGTGATGCATGGTTATGGTTGCTTGTTCTGTCTACTTCATGCTTTTTTTCTTTTCTTTTCTTTTTTTTTTTTTTTTTTTGCCCTTTCTGTTTTGTTTGTTTGTAGTTTTTAGCTTGATATAGTTGGGATTGCCTCAAACAAAATGCTTTGCTTATCAAGTTTCTGCTGAGTTTGGATATGGACTGACTTTCATTGTTTTCTACAGAATGACCTGAAGGAACTTTGGTCCCTTTTGAATCTGCTTCTCCCAGAAGTTTTTGATAATCGCAAGGCATTTCATGATTGGTTCTCGCAGCCCTTCCAAAAGGATAGTTCTTCACGTAGTGCAGAGGATGACTGGCTTGAGACTGAGAAAAAGGTTATAATCATACACCGCCTTCATCAAATTCTGGAGCCTTTCATGCTCAGGAGGCGTGTTGAAGATGTGGAGGGGTCGCTTCCACCCAAGGTATATAAAATATCTTATAGCGAGTTTATTGGAAAGCACTGTAGGTGCCAGCTATTTTGAATACTATCATGGCAGATTATTGCATAATCTGTCCTGCTATGCTGAGGGCAGTGTGAGTATCGGAAATCAGATTAAGTGGGGTACTGCTTATTTCCCTGGCTTTTCCCTGCTGAGTCAATATATTGGTGTGGAGCCCTAAAAATTATTTGGGGTGGAAAAGGCAGAGAACTTCTCATCTGAAGCAGTTCCCATTTTCGGTGCCAGGAAAAAATGTATAGCAGAACTGGCGACCAGCTGTTTTTGTGCAAGTTATCAATTCACTTGTGTGTTTGGTAATGCTTAAAAGCATCCCAAATTTGTATAATGCACCGAATAACTATCTGTTTGATTCTGGATTACAGGTTTCCATTGTTTTGAGGTGCAGAATGTCAGCTATTCAAGGTGCTATATACGATTGGATTAAATCCACTGGCACTATCAAAGTTGATCCTGATGATGAATTACGCAGGGTTGAGAAGAATCCATTATACCAGGTTAAGCTGTACAAGAATCTTAATAACCGATGTATGGAGTTGCGCAAAGCTTGCAATCATCCATTACTTAATTACCCTTATTTCAATGATTATTCTAAAGAATTCATTGTAAGATCTTGTGGAAAGCTTTGGATGCTAGATAGGATCCTCATAAAGCTTCAGAGAGCTGGTCACCGTGTTCTTCTTTTCAGTACCATGACAAAACTTCTCGATATATTGGAGGAGTACTTACAGTGGAGACTGCTTGTTTATAGACGAATTGATGGAACAACTAGCCTTGAAGATCGGGAGTCTGCTATTGTGGATTTCAACAGCCCTTATTCTGATTGCTTTATATTTTTGCTAAGCATTCGTGCCGCTGGAAGAGGTTTAAATCTTCAGACGGCGGATACAGTTGTCATATACGATCCTGACCCCAATCCTCAAAATGAAGAACAGGCAGTGGCTAGGGCTCATCGTATTGGTCAGAAGAGGGAGGTCAAAGTTATATATCTGGAAGCAGTTGTGGACAAGATTTCAACCTATCAGAAAGAAGATGAATTGAGGAGTGGTGGGGTGGTCGATTCAGAGGATGACCTTGCAGGTAAAGATAGATATATGGGTTCCATTGAGAGTCTTATACGTAACAATATTCAGCAATATAAGATAGATATGGCAGATGAAGTTATAAATGCCGGACGCTTTGATCAGCGGACGACCCATGAAGAAAGGCGTGTGACTTTGGAGACGTTATTGCATGATGAAGAAAGGTATCAAGAGAATGTGCATGATGTTCCCTCATTACAGGAGGTGAATCGCATGATTGCGCGGAGCAAAGAAGAGATTGAGCTCTTTAATCAAATGGATGAGGACTTCGATTGGACTGATGAAATGATAAAGTACAATCAGGTTCCAAAGTGGCTTCGTGCTGGGACTCGAGAAGTAAATGCAACCATTGCAAGTTTATCTAAGAAGCCGCCAAAGAATGGATTGGTCAGTAACATCGGTGTGGAATCTAATGAAGCGGTTTTAGATTCATCTCCTGCTAGAACCCAGAGGAAAAGGGGGTGGCCAAGGGGATCTTCCAGCAACAACAAGTTCTCCATATATCAAGAGTTGGATGATGAAAATGGTGATGAATCTGAAGCAAGTTCTGAAGAGGGAAATGGATTCCATTTGCAAGAAGAGGAGGGTGAAATTGGAGAATATGATGATGAAGAATTTAGTGGCGCAGTTGGTCTGGCCCCCAGTACCAAGGACCAATCGGAAGATGAGGGCCCAGTTTGTGATGATGGTGGTTATGGATTCTCCCAAACACTGGAAGCCACCAGAAATGACCATATTTTTGAAGAGGCTGGTTCATCTGGTTCTTCTTCTGATGAAAGTCGTAGATTGGCACAGATGGCCACTCCTGCGACTTCCCAGAAGTTTGGATCCCTTTCTGCATTAGATGCTAGGCCGGGCAATCTTTCGAAAAAGACGGTTAGTCTTCTTTCTTTGTTTTGTTTTCACTAAAAGCGTACTTTGTTTTTACTTTCACTAGTTAATTATCAGGCACTTTCATTTTCATATTCATGGTGCACATGTAGTGTTTTTATTTTTATTTTTAGTTAGTGAAAGGTAAAAATCCTTTCAACATTCAATATGCAGAATACAATTCGCCCCAGGTTTATTAGACTTTTTTAATGTCTTATTCATAGTAGGCCCATTAGGTGGACAGCTGCATTTATTTTCTCACGTCATGCTTGATAACGGAGATGCATGCTTGATTACTTAGATGTATGCATTGCTCACTGTAGGAATGTTCTTGTTTTTTTATTTTTATTTTTTTATTATCAGTTCTTTGTTGTGATTGTGAACTTAAATATATTTTTCCTACTCGTTTTACTTTTGCCAATGTTCGCAGCCGGATGAACTTGAGGAAGGAGAAATTGCAGTTTCAGGTGATTCTCACATGGATCTCCAACAATCAGGAAGCTGGATTCATGATCGCGACGATGGTGAAGATGAACAGGTGCTGCAACCAAAAATAAAGCGGAAACGTAGTATCCGTCTTCGCCCTAGACACAACCTAGAAAGGTTTGAAGATAAATCTAGTGGTGAAAAGCATTTTACACCTCGTGGAAATTCTGCTCATGTACCTTCACATGTGGGTCATCTTCACGAAGCACAATTGAGGAATGAATCAGAGATTGGGACGACTTTGAATGATGCCGTTACTACCGACAGGCATCAAAGACATATTTTACCATCCAGAAGGGCTACAAGTTCTGCAAAATCAAATGTTTTGCAGAAGCCCAACAGGTCAAACTGCTTGCCAGGGCTTGCAGAGAATGCGTCGGAACATTATAGGGAGAGTTGGGATGGCAAAACTATGAATTTGGATGGGCCAGTTATGTTTGGCCAAAAGATGTCTGAAATTGTTCAAAGAAGGGTATGCATCTGGACTCAATGTTGCTCCTGTTTATTTTTTAGGGTTACAAATTTTGGAGTTAGGTCTTTTGTACTGTTTACTGAGGAATTGTTTATTTCATTCATGGCACGGTTGTTTTTTAAACGAGTTGTGAGATGTGATACTCAATTTAAAGGAGGCTTTGTTGTGTTCTACCAACATTGCTACTGGTGGAGATCGTTGGATTAGAGCATAGTTGGTTTGGTTGTTTTTTGCGGTCTTCCTTGGAATGAATTATGCCCCACCAGATGATCCCATCAAATGAAAGTCGATGGAGGGAGGGAAGGGGGGAGGAAGAGGTCAGGCTGCCTAATTTCAACTAGTAAAATGAGAGTGGTCAACCTGCATAATTTTAACATATACAATTAGTGTATAAATATATGTATATAATATTAAATCTGGCATGCAGGGTAAATTGTACTGTTGTTTCATGATTAGTATACCTGGGACCATTTTAAAAAAAAATATGATTAGTAGACCTGGGACTATGTCTGGTGAGCCAGACTGTCGAGGCTTCGGTATCTATGATCTGGGCTATGTCTGGTGATCCAAACTGCCAAATATGATAGGTCCTGCTTTGCGTTCCTGACTGTTATTTGTCTCCTCAGCTGGACATTTCTAATTTTGCTATCATCTGGGTGACAATTGGCAGCTTTGTAAGAATCCACGTACTATATACAAAAGGCCATACATTGGATGGCGGGATCATATAATCTTTGTTACTTTTGGGGCCTTGTCAGTCAACTTGTTCAGATAATGTAGTGGTCTACCATAATTGGACCCTGCATGTATAAGGTGTATTATGTGATGATTGGAATTTGGTCGATCCAGTTCCTTTCTGGTGGCTAATTCGGATATGTATGCCGTGATGTATATCCATATTTTCCTTTGCAAATATTTATCAAGTAAATAATTGTTTAATGTTCAACATTTTGCAGTGTAAGAATGTAACCAGCAAGTTCCATAGAAGAATAGATAAAGACGGTCATCAAATTGCACCAGTCTTAACCGATTTTTGGAAGAGTGCAAACTCCAGTCACTCGGTTGATAATGTCTTGGACCTACGCAGAATTGATCAGCGTGTTGAATGCTTTGAGTATAATGGTGTGATGGACTATGTAGCAGATGTGCAGTTGATGTTGAAAAATGCTGTCCAGTACTGTGGCTACTCGCATGAGGTATGTTGGATTATTATTATTATTATTATGATTATTGATGTGCGTGCTTGCTTGAAGCCTTTTCACTTGTGAAATGAGGACAAGATCTCTAGAGAGACCCACATGCCAAAGTTTCGACTGATGGTCGCTAAATTTTTTTTGTATTTTTTATTTAGTTTTTGGGGTTAAGTAATGTGACTCGAATGGCACCCTCATGGTTGTGAGTTGTGACAGTGAGCACCTTCACTACATGCTAGTTTTAAATTTCTTCCACACGCCTTAATGAATCATATGAATCTCGGTGCAGGTGAGATCAGAGGCAAGAAAGCTGCAGGATGTCTTTTTTGACATCATGAAGATTGCATTTCCAGATACAGATTTTCGAGAAGCAAAACATTCAGTCTCTTTTTCTGGGCCAGGTGGCACATCTCAGTCTCCTAAACTGGTTGCCAGCCAGGCCAAGCGGCACAAGCTGATCAATGAGGTGGAACAAGAACCCCGGCCACTCCCTTCTAGCTCAGACGTCAAGCTCCGATCTCAGCCACCCAAATTCCAGAAGGAATCCAGGCTGGCCAGCAGCAGCAACAGCCGGGAACGCAGCGGGTTGGATGAAGCTCCTTGGCTGACACCCCCTGGAGACCTCGTCATCTGCAAAAAGAAGAGGAAAGATAGGGACAAGGTGCCCGTCAAGTCCAACGCTGCTCCCTTGTCTCCAGTGAACATGTCCCGCAGCGTTAGGGGCCCAGCTAAGTCTCACCAGCCTACTCAACAGCAGTCAGGGCATCCGCATGGGTGGGCTTCTGCCCGTCAGCCAATTCAGCTGGCCAGTGACAGTGGGTCGGGGGCTGTCATGGATGCCCAGTGGGCGAAGCCCGTAAAGAGGATGAGGACAGATGCAGGTAAAAGGAGGCCAAGCCATTTATGAATTTTCTCTGTATAGAGTGCTGGGGATTTTTTCTCTGTGTTGTCCTGTTGATTCGAGGTGTAATTTAGTGGCCTTTGGGGCCTTTTCAAGTGAAACGGGTTGTGATTCTTAGTTCTCAAATCTCCCTCTTTGTATCGAAATTCCTGTCCCTCCTGCTGAACTTTTCCTAGTCAGGAGTGGCTCTTGCACTTGCAAAAAAAATTTGTTTTCAATACAGAGCAAGGTTTCTACAAAGAGAAGATTATTAGTCTTGTCACCCCGTTTGGGAGTTTTTCTTGAGGCCATACATGTAAGTAAATGTGTTTGACATAAAATGTGGATATCTATTGATATGATGATTAGAGTTCTAATGATTAAAGCTGTTAACATCATGTGTGGTGGGTCTCACTGAACATTGAAATATGGGCGGCTGTTAGTTTTCATCTCGACCGTCCCCTTAATTTGAAGCCATCTTCTTTTTGGGCCCCACATATGGTCAGTGATGCATGCTGAAGTTGGATGGTCTGGGGATGCATGGACCAGATAATGGTTTGCTGACTACTTTTATCTCAAAACTCCTGCTACATGTGGTTTGCAGACTACACACTTTTTTCTCATAGCCCTCGTTTTACGGTAGTTAGCATCTATTTGTACAAGTCACCTTTGTAAGGAAGGTGACTAACATCACTCACAAATGGTGCCTTCTATGGACACTAGTTTTTCCAACGTAGGACATTCTGGAGTTTGGATTTCCCTAGTGATAGGGGGATTTTGAAATCTCTGGGATTCTTTGATGGAAATCATCTTTTGCAGGATTTTATGGGTAAGTTCTTTGTTAATTTTATATTTTGTTTGGATGTAAATGTGCAAGGGTCTCTATTCTCATAAATTATAATGTGCAGGTGTTGTTTTCATTTATCTTTTTTGGATAATCCCAAGGGGCAACTCAGTTGGCTTAGGACCACGATTTGCATTCAGAGGTTGTAGGTTTGAAACTGCACTACAACACTAGGGCTACATGAGAGTTTATCCGGCTTCTCTTTTGGCTGGCTGAATCCTCTTATAACCGAAAAAAAAAAAAAAGAGTTCTTTTCTAAGGATTTGGGAAATCTTGTGTGGATTAAAAGTGATTTTTTTTTCTTTGTTTATTTTCTAAGAAGTATCAAAGGAAATCCTAATTACCAGGTCAGATTCAAATTGGGTTGGCAGTTGACTCCATTTGGGTTGTAATCAGGTTGGGATCGGTGTGATGGAAGGTTGACAAGTATGGGCCCAAAATACCTGATAAAATGTGGGTTCATGAGTGTCAGCCCAAAACCAGCCTGAAATTGGAAAGGATCAACGAAAATCATCAACTGTCAGACCAAAATATTGAATGGTCCCCTCATTTTTTTTTAATGCAGTGGGCCCCTTAAGGAGAGTTTTTTTTAGCAGTATAGCCATTATAATATGATCTGAAACCCTTCTCCTAGGCATGAAACCACCTTGACTAGCAGAGATCAAAAGCCTAGACCAGCATCCTGAGTCATAACAGGAATCATTCCCATCTTCTTGTTGCTTGGTTGGTTTCTCTGAATGACACTCATTGTCAATGAAAAACTTACTTACAAACCTGATGATGTCTGTTTTATTAGGATCCCAAAGGTGGTGGGAAAAAGAAAAAAACAAGCATTGAAGCCATCAAACCTATGGCTCTAATGGGACTAATGGAAGAATTAGCACAAAAAAATCTCACCCTAAGAAGGAATTTAGGTAATCCTCTTATTGTCTTCTTTGCGGATAATATTCGAAAGGAAGGTTCCACTTCTAACTCATTGATTTTGAGGCTTGGAGAGGTCTTCTAATCTTAACTGAGAGACACACTTACTTGCACTTGAACAAACACCCCCACGAGTAGTTTCCTACTTTGGTTGATTTCAATCAAAACATGGCAAATGAGGTTGCGTGTAAGCCTTAACACAGGCTAAGGTCCCATATAAGATTCTTTTATAGATTTCAATCTAATTAATTAATCTAGATAATCTAAGTCCAAAGAATAACAAACTAGCACGATAAAGATAGGAGGCACAAGAATTTTTTCGTGGAAAAACTCTATTGGGAAAATCACGTGTGTTTTCGTCTAGATCACAGACAAACCAAGCACTATAACTGAAAAGGTTACAAGGTTACTCTTAGAACCTTTACACCGTTGGAACTTGGAACTCAACCTAAGGACCGTGATGGACCTGCTGACGATTTGTTGTTCACCTTCACCGTGCTTGAAATCACCACATTGAATGCCTCTTCAAGGTGCTTCAGAGAATGGAATAGTCTTCTAGATCAGCACAACTCTTCCATGCACAACAAAAGATCTCTCTAAGAAAACCTCTCTTGTTTGTATTGGAGAGAATCAAGTTTAGGGTCGCAAGAAGTGTATATTTATACGGCCAAGGGTTGTATGGAAGAGAACAAGTTCGAATGGAAATAAGAATAGAAGTTACCGATGAATTCGGAAATAACAGTTTCAGTTTGAGCATAATTCTGCGAGGGTTGCTCGAGCGAGCAGGAGGGTCTGACCCAATTCTGTCTAGCAAAAGTGGCTGGGCTTAGTGCTGCACATGGGCAGTTCGGATCGGTTTAGCACTAAAACCAACTACGAAACCGAACTTATCGGTTATTAACCAATCTGATCTGACCGATGGAGAGGGCTTCAGTTCAGTTCGGTCGATTAAACCATTTTTATTTATTTATTTTTGAAAATCATAAATTAAAATTTTCAAAATGATGGCAGCCCCAGAAGATGTGCAAGAGGCGCATGAGTTGTCGAATGCAAGCCATATTAAACCCAAAAATCTAAATAGTTAAATACTCAAATTGTATAATATATTGGTCGATTTGATTTAGGTGGCGAACTGGGGGTTTCAAACCGATAACCGGCCGATATAAGCCCTTTTTACGATTTTTAAACCGTAAATCGAACTGATCTACCATAAAACCGATCCGAACCGCCCAGTTCGATCCGGTGTAGCAATGATATCGAATTTTCTATGCAACCCTAGCTGGGCTCGCTCGAGCGAGGGTTAGCTCGAGCGAGCAAAGCTACTGGCATGGTTCAGCTCTGTGTACTGAGAATTTCAGCTTCCTTCATTCTTGAACAGAAAGTCTAATCATAGTTCACATCTAAAAATAGAAAAATTACAATTAAATATGAACTTGTGAGTTTTGTTCGAAACCTAATGAATTAGTCAACTAAGACTTTACAAAAAAAAAAAAAAAACTTGTGTAGTTGCCCTTTGCCCCCACCCAAACTAGAGCTTATGTGGGGTTGTCAGCCCTGATGAACCTACCAACAGGTTACACTATTTGTCATATAATATTCTCTGGCCCCATAGCTCTAATGGCAGTCCTTTCAAATGTACCCAGATTGGTGAAGCTGCAATGTGTGTCATGTAAGTTTGGGACCCAGTTGGTGACTAAAAGGGCTTGTCCTGCCACCTTCCATGTCCATGGAGAGAACCAGCCCTAACCGTTGGTGGAAGAGGAACAAGGAAAGAGAGGAATATGCAGGAGGAGGAGAATTTTTAAATGGGTACTGCTTTTTGACTTTGATATTTGCTTACTTGGGGCCTTTTCTTTTTAAGGTTAAAAAAAAGAAGAGGGGTATTTAAAGGCCTAACTTCTTGATGATCAAGTAACTAGCTAGGCAGCTTGATCAACATGTAACTAATTTTTATAGGAAAAGTTTCAAAATTTTATAAAACTTTTGGCTCATTTTCAAAATTATATATTTCAAAAAAGTAGAAAAGTTTTCTACAATTCTTTCAATCTAAGTCCTCTCCATAATTTTTTTTTTTTTTGAGAAATGATATAAATACCCTTATGTCATCTTTCAAGTTTTTTTCATTAATAAAGGGGTAGCTCAGTTGGACTAGGACCACGGTTTGCACCCGGAGGTTAAGGGTTTGAAATTGAACTACCACACTGGGGCTACAGGGGATTTAATCGGCTACCTCTGGGCCCGAAGGGATTATTCTGGCCCAAAGGGCGGGGACACCCCCCGTTATAAAAAAAAAAAGTTTTTTAATTAGTAACTCATTTAAGAGAACTGATCAAGTCTAATCCAAATGGCCCCTTTTATGCTTGGATGGTTAAAAGAAAGGGGTTCCAAATGACTAAAAATCATTTAATGGTCATAATCAGCAAAATGAAAATGACCAGTTTTAGGGAGGAAATAGGTTGAGTAAAGACAAAAACCTGTCATACAGGGAAAGAGTATTTTTATCTTTTTTAAAAAAAAATTATGAAGGAGTTGATTGAAAGAACTGTGGAAAATATTACACTTTCTTGAAATAATCAAATCTTCACGTAACTTCTTTTTTTTAAATGAGTCGAAAGTGTTATACTTTTTTGAAAATTTTCCTCTTTCACTCATGGATTTTTGTTTCTTAGAGACCTAGTATCACATAAAGGCAATCTATTCTCTCCATTGCTGAGCCTTGAGGTGAAGACTACACAAGAAATAAGCTTATGCTTAGGGCTATAATCCTCATTCAAACATGATGAAATTGAATTTTATGGCCAATCATATGTTGGTTAAGACTGTCTGGGCTGCACTCTCACCTGTTCTCCAGTATCATGGATCTTTAAAATGTCAAATTTTCAGGATGCGTGTGTTACAAGAACTGAACACAGCTCAATGTAGTATAGACAGGCTAAAACATTTCTATAAAAGTTTCAGTCACTGGGATCTGCCCCAGCCACCATAAGCACTGAATAAGTAACAACTGGATCAAAAGTTCATAATTGATGCATGTCATGAAGTAAAACTATGAGTAAGGAAGATCCCAGAGCCCCAATTTTAATAATTGAATGTTTGAAGTTTTGTTAAACCATTTCCTAGAAAAAGACTTATTGAAGAAGGAGATGCTGAAAAGCCAAATTGTGGGGATTTACTGGCAACCCATCAATGTTCTCTCAATATGCATACCTGGAGTCATTTTCATATGATGGAGAACTATTTTTATAAGAAATCTATCTCACTTTCATTCACTTTCATTCTCATAGGGGATATTCAAGCCATACCATAGGATTTGTCCAAAAAGTTTGTCCAACTAGACTTTTTTAAATTCTAATACGTTTCTCATTATTCTTCTCTTACTAAGTAGCCATACTTGGCTTTACATGGATAGAAATATAATTAAAAAGATCTCCCTTACATCAAGAAAAGATCGCCACATAATTAGCAAAGGAAACGCTACTACTTAACTGGGAAAGAAATCCAATCCTATCAACACACTAACTCAATAAATGATTAGACTGACAAGTCAAGCCTCATCACTTTATTCATTTTCCTAACTTACTTACAATATGCCTCACATGCATGACCCACAAGGTTTAACTTGTGTGGGCCAATGACTCAACCATCAGCCTTGTCACCCTGACTGGGTTGGGTCCTTATCATTGTGTGGGTCATGACTCAACCAGCAGCCTTGTCACCCTGGCTAGGTTGGGTCCTTATCGGATGCCAACCAGAGGAGGTGGGAGATGTGGGTATATAGGTCAGGTACTGAAAGCCTCAACGCAAAACCAACCTAAAGGCAATGTGGGGCTCAACATCCAGCCCCAAGTCCTAACCAATTCAAACAGGCCTAAACTAGTATTTTAGCTTTTGGTTGGGTTAGGCCATGCAGATTTGGATTTGGCCCATCCCAAGTTGCAAACTTGTATGGGGTGGCCCATCCACTTTTTACAGGAAGCACTGCAAACCAAATGAAACACAAAGAGGATCTTAAATCTTAATGGACAGAAGAAACATTTCCATAAATAAGCTTTCTGCTGAGTCAGGTTCAATTTACTTGAAGCCAGAATATCATGTACAGATACAGATAGTGAATTGTGATTTATGGCATAAAGCTAAGGATCAGCATGGCCCACCACTGCCTCATCACTAGAATCATATTCATCTTCACTTAATTCCTCATCACTAGATTTCTCCTCAGGCACAGCTCCTGTATCTTCTGGCTTTGCATATTTTTCACAGTACTCTGAATTGCACAAGTGACACATACAACATAAGAAGATCATCAGAAAATAATGTTCTAACCAGACACCCAAGAACTACTTATTATGAACTAGATTGATCCAGTAAGTAGGAAATATACAGAGTAACAACCACAAAAAAAGCAGTTTTTATTCATTCACCAAGAATGTTATCACAAGAATGTTGCTCCTTTGGAATGTCTTTGACGCATAATCAATTTCTTATACAGCTAAGCCGTCTATTGGAAGGGAAACAATACCAACTGAATGATGAGAACCAACTGCAAATAAGGAATTTCTCAAGAAAGAAAAACTGGAGGTGGCAGATTCTTCTGTCCTACTACCAAATTTAATCATGCAAATACCATAAAATACAGAAACAAACACACACAGAAGTACTACCTGACCCCCGTTGCTGGGAATTGGTAAAAGAAAATCACGATACATACAGAAGTACATGCATACATAAAAATATGAGAGTGATTAGATAGAATAGGGACGAGTTACCTTACTGTTGAGTAGATCTGCAACTTTCCATATCTAGTCAGGGTAGAGCCTTGGATCAAACCCACAACTCCATGATTGGTAATGGACCCAAATATCACACTTTGAAAATTCCACACCATAAATGAGTGCAGATGAAGTATTTGCACATGGGGGTAACATGATTCAGTTAATCCCTGGTTTGCACATCTGCTCAGAATTTTGCTAACTAACAATATTTTCAGAAGTACTTATAGTCTTCATTTATACACTGAATCGGTATGGATAACAGTACACAGCAATCTAGCAAACCTATATGGCATGGAGCCCACTTCTCACTATGCATGGTTCACAAAGTATGTTGTATCCTTTTTGAACACCACAAGTGATGTATAGGAGCCATGGAATAAAATGCTCCATCCATTTTGACAATATGTCCAGCACAAGGATCATAACCCATGAGCTCTCCCCTGCAACGCTGTGAGAACTGATTCAAAGCTGCCATCAGCATGGGATGGTTTCAATGTGTCAATGTGTAAGAGGAAACCCACAGTGGGTCATATCAATGAATGAGATTTCCCTTAACTTTTTTTTTTTTTTTTTTTGGAATTTAGTTATGTTTTGATTGCCACTTAATATTTAACACACAGATTGCAATGTCCCAACTTCATTTTGCCTACCATTCCACTTGGAGAATCTATTCTCAATTCTTAGTCTAAAATGAAGCTTCGAGAGTTCAGGTCATAATGAAAAAAGTGTCCATGCAGGCATGCCCTGCTAATAACTCTCTTCTATTTACTTCAATTGCAGGTTGCAAGTTGGTTTCATAACCCTTTTGAGATGTTTGAGAGAACTGGCCTCTTGGATAGAAGTTGACCTTTACTTGGGTGGTTGAACCACTCTTTTGAAGTTCAACTCACAAAGCATCCAATATATCACCTTCATCTAAGATCCTCAGCAGGGTTGCCAAAAAAAAATTTTAAAAAAATTACAGGTTCTTGTGGGGTGAGAAATGGGAAAAACTCAGGTTCCACCTTATGGGAAAAAAAGTAAAACAACCACTTTAGGTGGTGGTGGGTTATGGATTTAAAATATTAGAGGGAAGAATTGATTTTTGCCAGATGGTGGAGGTTTAGAGAGTAATAAAAAAATGTTGTGGGAAAAGAAATTTCAGTAGTGAAATAGAATGGGAGGATGAATAAAAAAATGATCATCCCACTACATAAGAACTGGCAGGCTTCTCATCAGAGGCTGCTGAACTGTGTTAGGAAAGAAAATCCTCTCCAAAGTAAATGTAAGAATGTAAGCTTAGGAAAGAAGACGGCAGATTAGGTAAAGACATCTGGGTCCAAAATATGGGTAAATGAGACAGGTGGAGCTTTTGTCAGAGGAAATGAATGAAAGGAACGTTGTCAAGGCATGACAGTGGGCGAGTCGCCCCCCGAGTCCGGGTTTTAAAACCCTATTCTGAATTCTCCATTAAGTTTTAACTTCACCACAGGAAATAAATAAATAATCAGATGTAAGCATCAAACCTTTACAACACAATCATGTTAATAACCACAACCCAACAAACAAGCACAAGTACAAAAAACAAGGAAAAAAAAAGGAAACAAGGAAAAAAAAGGAAGCAAGAAAATGACACTAGAGAAAATATGGAAAAATATTTATCGCAAAAAATGCTTTGTCAATAGCTGATTTGTAGATTTTTATTACTATGACAAGGACAAATCTCTCTTATGCAGTTCAAAGGTTTAACCCATGGATCTTTGACAGATATGCCTCACAGCCCCTTATCCAAGTATTTGGTAATTTCTAAAAAAGGTTGTCTCATCTAGTTCTCTACCTCAACGAAGCCTACACAGATGCAGATTGGACTAGATTTTAAAATGCGCATTGCCCAATTATCAGGAGGCGTGTTTCTTCGTGATTCGTCTCATGGCAATGCAAGAACAAGAGTTTTTAAAAATCCTCTACTGAAGCGAAGCACAAATCTAGATCCTTGACATGCAGTCCAGAAATCTGGTTTGTCTACATAAGGGACTTGGGGGTTGCACTTTGGAGTTAAGCCTTTTCCACTTATATACAAAAAAACACCAATGTGCCATACGCATTGTTGTCACTGCAGTTGGGATTGTTATATTGATGGTGATATCACACTACCGTACATCAAGAATCAAAATATCAATTGCGGTGGGTGTAGCAACCAACACCCAAAACGCTATGTACCGGATGATACCTAGTGGTGTAGCAATGTAAATTACAAAAAAAGTTGTTAAAAATTTCAAAAAAATAAAATAAAATAAAATTCCAAAACATTCAGAATAATGGAAAATGTTAGAATTTAATGTTTTTTCAATAACAACTAACAAATTTTTTTTGCTGTGGAGAGGGTTCGGGTGGGGTCGGGTGGGGTGTTGGTTAGCAATCCTCTCATTGCATAGAGGTCCTATACAACTGAATGATTATAAAATGATAATATTGATCTATTTTTCATATGTAGAGGTCCTATACAACTGAATGATTATAAAATGATAATATTGATCTATTTTTCATATGTATTCATATTGGCTAGTTATACTAAGTTAGAAACTAATAAAGTATTAAGTTAGAAACTAATGGAGTAATGTTAGCTAAAATAACTTTCATGGAAACAAACAATGTACTTTTGTTGAGACTTGAGAGTTGAGAAAAGAATGACCTACTAATACCAAAGGAGGTGTCTGCAAGGATATACTAAGAGGCCCTAAGAGAAATTCTACGTATTGGCTTCCATCTGGCAAGGTCATGTGTTTTTTGATGTTCTTTTAAGCATAGAAGGGTAGAAGAGGTGTGTAGAAATGTTCTTTGGGGAGAAGAAGCGAAGAAAAAAGCCCTACTATGTGTTTTAGAAGAAGAAGGAGAGAAGATGTCCCCTAATGTGTAGCAGCCATTACATAGCTGTTTATAACAGCTGCTATGCCTTTGTATTGGTCTATAGCGGAGCGGCGATAAATTCTATTTATCGAAGCGGCCACTTTTTTAATCCATACCTCACATTAGATCCAAACAACATGTTGACATATGTACAAAGGTGTTGCCTGTATCAGACATTGCTTCATTAGAAATGACATTCATTAAAAAGCCCCAATTGAGGTAATGTAGAGACAGTGTACACATGTGAACTACAGTATACTAAGTTTACAACATATCACAAATTTTTTTACTATAATTTTGACTCTGTAAAATTCTACTACTATAGATATGATATACTTAGTGTACAATTATTTTTCTTACACCCTTAATAGATCTAGAAAGGGGGAATGGTTGGTATATCATGCGGTACTCCATTAGGAGGATTTTGTCCAATAGGTAGTTCCCTTCTAGAAATTTCCACGCCCTAATTGAAGCAATCCAATCTCTCATTCATCCTTACCTCATTCACTCATTCAACACAAGACACGCATGTGCACGCTCATAAACAAAGACCTCACCACAACCTAGTTGGTAGTAAGGATTTTTGTCGTCATGGCCTATTTTTAGTAGATTTGTAGAAAACTTTTTAAGTTTACCTAAGTTTGATAGGATCAGACTAAGATGAGACAATGATAATGGCAATCAGCTATTAAAAGGTGCCCAACCTATATAATGAGCACATCAAGAATGGATCTTAATGCTAGAGGCAAGGGCATTCCCTAGAAGCTATGTGCTACAATGGAACCTGCTTGTGATCGGAAGTGTGAGAGGTTTTGAAAGGGCATTCTTTAAAACCAGTGAAAAGTAAACTCAGAATACCAATCCAAAATTCCAAATAGCGGTAGGGCTTTGATCATGAAAGTTCCATTCATAATCATGCTGATTAATATTCTTCCTTCATTGAAGAATAACAGTTCATGTGGATCTTGTTTTCCAGAAATCTCGTTCTTTTTAAATTCATTCTCTCATATGGTTTATCAAAATCATCACCCACTTTACTGAAAAAAGATATTATTGCTACACCTAATAAGCCCAAACTTACTCTTCCTATCAAATCATGGATAAGAAAACTTTGTTCATGGAAATATGGTTATATAATGTTCCATGTGTCCATGCATCCTACAAGTGAATGGAACGAGGAATTAACATGCCAAAGAATACAATCAAATCCAAAACGATTAATTGGTTACTCGATCAAAGCTCCTCTCATATGCAATTGATCAATGCTGTCACTGGTGGTTTCCTTCCATGAAAGTGCACAGTAGAGTCAGGTGTGGAAATGAGATTCACATAAAGCAAAACTAGAAACCCCAAAATGTTGATAGCCTCACACAGTAAAAAAATAGAGATGTTTACATGGATACATTTCTATAGATATACCTGCTATTCCTATTAAAATGATATGAAAAAGAAACATCAAGTGTATGAGTCAAATACCAAAAGTCGAAGAATACTTATAAAAATTCCTTAGATGAAGCTATTAGGTTTAAAAAAATGAACTGATCATACACATTATATTACAAGCCTGACAAGCATTGCAGCCTTTTGTTGCGCATTTTAGAAGAAAGCTAAGTCAAAAGGCTCTTGGTTAATTAGTGGTGGAATGTTGTAAGAGATGATCAAGCTTGTGATACATAGTGCATACATAATTATCAATGTTATAAAAAAAAATTTATTGAAAAATATCAGTTCATGACCTAGAAAAATCATCAATAGTGCATGAAGTAAACTAAATTTAGAATGAGATGTTTTCTAGGTAGCATCAAATTCCCATACTTATGACTTCTAGGTAGCATCAAATTCCCATACTTATGACTTGCATACTTCCACATACAGGGGTAAAAATGCAGCAGGAGCTATACACTCTAAATGAAAGAAACGGGACAGATACATTTAACATCTGAAAGTTTCATATGTAATCCATCATAAAAATTCAAACAAGACATAATTATCAAGCTAGAAATAACTGATAAACTATTTTGGGGCTACATGGGATTTACCCGGCTCCCCCTGGGCCATAGGGATTATTCTAGCCCAAAAGGCTGGACACCCTCCGTTATAAAAAAAAGAAATAAGTGCTAACCGAAATTGTAATTTGACTTTTACCATTCCAAAAGAAGAAGAAGAAGAAAAAGAATAAGAGAACAAGAAAATGTTCTGCTAGTTTGAGATCATAAATGAAAGATGGGCAACTTGCATTTACCATTTTTCGACTATGGACAAGATAAAGTCTTTCATTCAGGAGAGAATATTACCTTTCACTCTCTGTTCATAAGCAACTCGGTCCCGCATCATCAGAGCTGCAGCTTCTCCATTCAATGGGTCTGATGGATTTGGATACAAAAGAAGTTGTGGAAGGAACACTTCGAAAACATTCACAAGATCTAAAAAACACAGAAATCAGCATCCGAAAATATCATTTTGTGATAAAAAAGAAAAAGAGAAAAGAAATTGGCTGCAATCTAACATGGAATCAAATATGCAATTCCAGATAGATCATGATTCATAATATTCCGACAAAAATAAAGAAAGTGAGGAAATGAACTCCTTTACCAAACATGGGGCTCCAAGTCTGATTGATTACATCCAAACAAACAGAACCTGACCTGAATTTACACCCACCAAGAATATCTTAGATACTTGCAAAATCATTTCTGACTAAAGACTGCACTTGGACAGAATGGACAAAGATCCTAAGGTTTTTTCACCTTCTGCCGAAAATTGCAATGGTATTCCAATTTTCAAAATGTTCTACCTTTGCAGTCAGAGAGCCACGCATATAACGTTATGACAATACTGTGATATCAAACATATCAGCTTTATGTTTGTCCAAAAGCACCCTCAACATATGCATTTCATAAACCAATGGTTTGTACGGCTTCATGAAACTACGTTCCAAACACAATTGAAGTACTTGGATAAAAAAAAAAGGCCTTAACATCTTAGAACTCACATTTCATCAACATTTGGATGATAAATCTTGTTGACAAAGCCTACTGATGGAGATTTGTAAGGATAAGCATCTGGCAACTCCACTCTTATCCTCCACACACCGCCATGATAAGGACCTGACAAAAACCCATGAAATGATGTCCCTTTTGTTTGAGATTGGTAGTACCCACAATCATTCTACAAGCATGATTAAATACTGGGTGGTCAAATGGTTCCTTGACTAACAAACCAAAATTATTGAAAGGGAATCACCAGATTACAAGAAGAGGATCTAGATTTACTAACTGTTTAAGAGGGTGAATCAATGAAAATCACAAGAAAGTATCAAAGTGCCACTTAAAACTTCACAAGGTGAGTATACTAGTTCATTTAAAAGAACATAAAGGTATAACTAATCAAGAAAATAGATATATGGGTGCTTATGATTACAGGATCAATACCAAGTCTACAACTTCTGAAGAATCTAGACATTGAATTAAAAAAAATAAGGGAAAAAATAAAAATCTTTGGCCATCTATATAGAGTAATATGCGACCCATTAAATCAAAGATCAAAAAAAAAAAAGAAAGAAAAACTTCAAATGGGATTTTTAATAAAGAAACTGCAGTCCCAGACTAGAAGAGATGCAAATGAAGAAATTTGAGGAGCAGCTGCAGATCCTACCAACAATCTTTGATTAACATTAGATACCTAAATTTCAAACAGAACAAAAATGAAATTATAAAAAATGACATATTATCTATAATCAAGATAACAGAGGCAAACAATTGCACTAAAAATTACATGCCCACATAAGCTCACATGAATTTCTTAAAAGAATAAAGGGATAAAAATTGTCATTTCATGCAGATGATAGGAACCATCAAACAAAAGAAAACACCCAAAATACAGATGTGGGTATACTATTCAGAACCAACACCTAATCTACTAGCTCCACAAGCTACTACTAATAGTCAACATGATTGAACCACATAACTAAATCATATATCATCACCAACATGGAAAAAATGTAAAAATAAATTAAAAATTGAGGGAAGCTTACATAAATTATAAAAAAAAAAAAACTGGGTTTCAAAACTGAAAAAGAAGAACTTGGGTGTTGATCATTTACTGTCTTTAATCCATAGAAATCAATAAACAGCCAAAACACATGACAAAAACCCCATAACAAAAGAATCAAAGAACTGGGTATTGATTATATACTATCTTTTGGTCCATGGAAGTCCACATAGAATTCTTGCATCCCATCATTGATCATCTCCACCTTGTAATCGCTCATCATCCTAGTTCAAGTTTATATATATAAAAAAAAAAAAGAATCAGTAAAAAAGGCACAAAACACAATCAAAGAAGAAATCAAAGAAGGTGGTTGGAGAGAAAAATCACAGCTTCATCAAATCCATCTCTCGACGTTTGCTTGGTGAAGACATGATTTTTTGCTCTTTTTTTTTTTTAAAAAATTTGCTTCTTCTTCTTCTACTTCTTCTTTTTAGTTGTTTGTTGGGCCTCTAGAGAAAGAGAGGAGCAGCATAAAAGGAAATAAGAGAGAGCTGGATGGGGTCTTTGAGACTTTCCAATTACAAGAGCGGTCTGATACAAAGAATGAGAGAAGGGAAAGGAAAGGAGGAGAAAAGGACAATCCTCCTTTTGGACCAAATTATTGTTTAAATGGCAGAGGTGAACTCATACAAGTTAGGTCAATGGAGCCATTGAAATGGTGGATCTCTAGGTATGGTCCATTTGGATTGGTGGGGCCCACTTTTTGGATGACCACATTGTGAAAAAAAAAAAAAAAGAACATTTAATTGTAAGTGAGGAACCCTCTTGAGCCCAATTGCCTTCAATCCTCATTTTTTTAAGAAAAAAAAAGTAAAAAAAAAAAAAAAAAAAAGGAAGATAGTGGTAACCTCAAAATGGGACTTAGGTGATGTTGAAAATTTTTATTTTTAAATCTTGCCTTTAATTTAAAGGGTTTCATTATATGGAAAAGAGTTATTAAAATCTTGTACCACGATTGTATATGACTATTTCAGATGAAAAAATATATTGTACAAGGTTTAAATAGTTTGGTGATTTAATATTTTGGTACTTATAGAATAGCCTATTTTATATGGAAAGACTAGAGCTTGTATTAAGCCCTTTTTTCCTGCAACTTATCACTCGATTATGACCTTAAAATTCGAAATGGATGGGGCTTGGGCCAAGATCTAGAGATTAGGGACTGTTTGGATAATTGAGGAGTGTAGTCAAACGAAGTGGATTTCACATGAAGAGTGAAGTAGATTGAAGTTAAAGTATAGTACTTCAATTCAGTACATTTAGTTGTTTGTTGTGAAGTTAAGGTTTGGAGTAGAATCCACTTTTATTTAAGGAAATAGAATTACTTAGAGTTGAAGTGAAATGAAGTATATATAGCTGATAACATTATTTCATCTATCGGACGAGGCTGATTCAAACATGGTAGAGTTGAAATTTTAGATTGGTAGGGCTCATTTAACTTCACTTTACTCTATTTTTTGTCTATCCAAACATGTCCTAAATTGAGTTAAATGAGTTTAGCTGCATTGAACGTGCGTCAAATCAGGTCAATCGGTATCGAGTATGGGCTAAAGTGACCTATTTGAAAGGAATTAAATATGAGTTGGACTTCAACTCATAAATAACTCTTGTCAACGCAACTCATTTTGACCCTTAGACTTATATGGAATTCATTTTGGGCCACTCGAATGGGCCCTACTGTGGAGCTCCACTCATATGGAATCCTATTGGAAGCTTGATTGATGTCCTCAAAACAAGGTCTCAATCTCCTCCCTCTCATTGAATTTTGGGGCTACAAAAGGATACATTTTCAAGTAGTACTGAGACCGCACAACTTTCCCTCAACAAATGCCCTCGGAGTTTCAAAATTCTTGCAGGGTATGAGACGGGTACAAAAATTAAGTTTGCTACTCATGTTTCTGTGGTCCACTTTGATGCATGTTTCATGCATTGATGCATGCCAATCGGACTGGAAGAATTGGAAGTTTTTGATATAGGTTAGGAGCTAATGGTGATTGTGGGAGTTTAATTAAGTGCCGCAAAGGTTAGCTATGGTAGCTAAACCTCTTAAGCACATAGAAACAACAGGCGAGAAATCAATAGATTTACATGATTAACAATGTTCGATCATAGAACTCCAAAGGGTAGCTCAGTTGGCCTAGGATCACGATTTATATCCGGAGGTTGTAGGTTCAAAACTGCACTACCACACTAGGACTATATGAGAGTTTACCTGTCTTGGATTAGTTCAACCTAAAGGATTAGGAACCCTCTTATAGAAAAAAAAAAAGAAAACAATGTCCCATCATATTGATATAGTTGGTATTTGCTTATTGTACATTAACATCATCAAATGCTACCCTACTCATGCTATTTGCATGCATTAAGGTTGGCCTAAAAAATATCGAACATGCTGGTTTGTAGCTAACTATTCCATATGTAGTGGTATCAAACCCTTATAATACAAACTAGTAAGCAGGCTTGCAAATGACAGTTAAAATAGTGGCCACGCCTTGAATGAGAAGCACAAACCAAATTGGCTAACCCAAATCCACATGTACTCAACCCTAATACATAGATTTTTTTACCTCAACCAAGGGGCTTTGGACCCAAGAGAGAACCCCACGCACGAGAAGACAGCCAGCTCATATGGGAAAAGAGCTCGTACATGCATGAAGAAAGCCCAAACAAGTAGAAAGAGAGCCCGCACACACAAAAAGAAGTGGCATACCCAGAGTTTGAATTCTGAGGAGCCAGGTGAAAACTATCGCTCCTTACCACTAAAGTAAGGAGTCATTGTCAACCCAAATACAGAGTTGGCATTAACATGTATGCACATAGAGGGACATTGGCTCATGTGGGCCCCACTTTCCTTTGATCCAGGCCTCCCTCCACACACACCCCTTAATGAATTGGAAGTGCCCAAGACTTCATCCTAATCAGCGTAATATCATCCATCTGTTTAAAAATGAGATTACATGTGCAAACAAAACGATCTAATGGTTTATATCGCTTCAAAAAAAGTGAAATTTGGCCAAGTGCATATTTAAGGGAGGGTCTGTCGTATGATTAGTTTAGATCAAATAATTGTAGTGCTTACTTGTGTCAAATAAATTCATCCACATAAAACTCCCATACAATTGAGAGCAAGTAAGTATTTTTCAATTATAAAGCAGCTTGGTGTATAGATAAATATTGTTTGTTTGGGTAATGCATATCCAATTATCCATATGGAATCTTTATCATGTCTCAAGACTTTTGAGAATTTTTAAACTCAGCCCAATAAGAGTATGTTAGGAACCCCACCATTTGATTATAAACCCCCCTCTTTTGGACGCATGCACCTAAACACATTTGTATCATATGTATGCCAAACTTCTCCCCAACCTATGTCCTTTTGTTTTGTTTTTGTTTTTTTTTTTTCCTTTTTATCGTAATTGTGTGCCTAAATATGATAAATTTAGTAGTTCGTAATCAATGAATTTATGAAGTTTGTCCAAGAGGATCGAGCAATGGTAACTAGTTTCGAAAATAAAGAGATAGCCATCGGTTGGGAGTCCTATTCTTACCCAACTACCCACAGTTTGATCCTTAGGTACTCGCCGTTGGTGTCCACTCCCGTGTCAATTAGGTCTCTGAGGGTTCAGGCCCCTTTGTCTAATACCAGAAAAATATAAAAATGGGAAATAATGTGTCACTACTCACGTCACTACAATGTAATAGGAAGCGAAGACCTAATAATATAGGTTATTTTATTAATTAACAATGAATCATCACTAATGTCAAGATGGCCGAGTTGGTCTAAGGCGCCAGTTTCAGGTACTGGTCCGAAAGGGCATGGGTTCGAATCCCATTCTTGACAAGGTCTTTTTTTTTTTTTTTTTTTAATTTTAACACACTCATTTGGGAACTCTTAATCCTCATGGTTGCATGATGGATGATCACTATTTAGAAAAGCTTAATCCAAAAGTACTGATCACATGATTGGAAGGTTTATACTAATTATTAAACCCAAGGGGTAGATCAATTGGCTTAGGATCACGGTTTACACCCGAATGTTGAAATTTCGAAACTGCACTACCGCACTAGGGTTACGGGAGAGTTTAAATGGCTTTCTTCTGGGCTCAGAGGGATTAGTCCAGCCTAAATGGTTTGGAACCCTCCGATAGTATAAAAATAAATTTGATTAATGATATTATTATAGAAACAAATCTTTGCAATCTAGTTTGCAATCTAATGGTTGGAAAATTAGAGAATAGTGGTCCCATCTCGATGTTTCTTGAGAGCAAAAGAGAATAATAGGTGCAGATAGCCTGATCCAGCTACAAAGGAAAAGAACAGAAATTTTTATGGATACCGTAAATGCAGCTAGAATGAAAGGGCAGGCAGGTACATGGATCAAGTTAACCTTATGTTGTAATTAACATTAACAGTTTGATTTTCTTACCACCTATACTGGTTTTCTCTCTCTCTCTCTCTCTCTCTCTCTCTCTCTCTCTCTCTTCGGGGAAATGTAAGTACTCACGCACCATCACCTCTAAAGCCCGGGATTGATCTCTGGTTGTCTGGTTGCGTTGGTGGAAGTAAGATGCTTCACCAACTGAACTACTAGTGGATTGGAAATTCATTCATTCGAGGTTAAATTACATCCAGTTCAGTGATTTTCAGTATCATTTGGCTATTAGTCAGAATTGCACAACTTAAGCTAGTTGGAAACGTAACCAAATATTGGATCAAACTGCACCTAATTTTTGCATAATTCACCACCATCATCATCGTTTGACAAAGACACCACTTGCACAAAAAAGCCTTCATGTTGTATGATTCACACACCACCTAACACAAACAGAATACAACTATTGTTGAGAAAATGAAAACTGATCAATAACACAAGGCCGGGTGTGGGATTTTCAATTCCCACCATCGACAAAAGTGGGACCCCCCCTGCATTGCATCGAAGGCTCCCACCAAAATTCCCGCACAGAAGCTATACTACAGGTGAAAATCATCCTATCCAACAGTGCCATGTAGCCAAATGCATGAGGACCATGGTGAGCTTATGCTTGCATCAGAATGGATCCCTCCTGTTTCTTGTAGAGAGTTCTGCCTTGGAAGAATTGCCAAAAGTCTCAAATCCCCAACAGTATCTTCTCTCTCCTGTCACAACAAACAGCTCCCTTTCACATATCATGAAGAAGAAAAGTGTTCCAAGTCTAAAACCTGCGCTGCGAAAAGACTGAGCTGTAAAGACCCTGTCCCTCTTTTCTTTCCATCTTCCTTGCCTAGCTTGGACTTGTAGGTGCCTGATGATTCCACGTTTCCTTATGTTAGTTTTATTTCTATTAAAATAAAAAGACAGAAAAGAACCCAGTACATCCTTAATTATTGAACCTAATCCAAATCCAACGAAACAATGTACAAACTGACCATCACTTACCTGAAACAGGTGTGATGCTGCAGACAACACGACATCATCAGATGCATGACGATTGTCGCCAATACATCCCTTCAAAATGTCTAGTTTTATCACCTGCACTGGATCGATCCCGTCCCTGTATCTGTTATGAAATTAATAACTATATCAATAAGGATTCATTAGCACCAAAAGGAAGTAAAAGATGGTTCTTTGTTCATGCTGTTATCTTGTCTAGACCAAAAAGAGTGTAAACTACCCCACACCTCCTTCCATAGTTTATGAACAAGATGGTTCTTTGTTCATGCGCTGGATCGATCCCTAATGTGTCAGGCCTAGGAGCCCATTTGGATCTTCGTAGACCAAGTGCGGGTAACTCAATTTATGTGTAAACTACAGTTTATGCACTAGGATAAACCTCGGCTACACTCTAAGTTAGAAGTGTTTTATTCTTTGCCATCACCAACTACAGGTAACTTGATTAGAACACAGCTGATTTCTAGTAGTCTAAATAGGGCACTAGCAATAGTTCATGCACAACACCACCTAAGAATTTGCATTGGCTTTCCACCTGCAGGTTCTGCAGTTGCATGGACATTTCCAAAGCGGACTTCACTTAAGAGTTAAGACATCTGTTTAGCAGGGCACAGATCCATGTCCTTTACAGGAGAAACATCCAACACATGAGAGGATATCAACCTGGTGAGTTAAGGAAATACAGCTATACCAGAGTAATTATGCTGGAGAAGAATTAAATAGCTTCTCATTGCAGATATAGGGTGTAGAAATAGTTATGAGCCCAAGTCAACAGCATTCAACTATTGCACACCAAGTCACACCCTCGGTAAGATTTAGATGGAATCCTGGCCTCAAGGATGAGAGCCTCCACTGCAAATCAAACTGGAGAGGATGGGTTGCTGCAAAAATGTGGCAGAAGGGATACGAAACAATTGATGCAAGCAGCAAGAAGATTAAGAAGATGGAGGTAATGGGTCAATCAAGGAACCCACCAATAGGTCCAATAGTTGCTTGAAGCAGCCTTCAGCTCTGAAGACATATAGCTTTAGTAGAATCCACAGCAATGGTAGGAGTGTTGAATTGCAAAATTCTGCCCAGATGCAGAAGACAATGAAAGCAAGAAAAGGAAGGTCATTAAAAGATGAAGTTGGCAGAAAAAGCCAGAAAGCAGGACCAGATAAGCTCTGAAAATGTTCCTAGTATGATGGTACAAGACTGCAGATGGTTAGGATCATCCAATAAAAGATTGATTACTTTGTTTTTGTTGATAATGAGATACCAAGTCAGTCACACTTTCTTGAGCTGTCCAAATGTGTGAACTATACCAGAGTAAACTCGAGTTTCAAGTAAACCTAGTCATGTGCACTCAATTACAAAAAAAGGGGATGCAAACAGGCCCAATTTATTATCAGCTGATATGTGCAGTTTGTAAAGTCACCCATATGTCTCAAAAAACTATATTTACTCAATTAGGAAACAGATGGTTGGTTCTCACCATTTTATCCAACGACATTGGTCTTTTAGCATTTAAATTGATGACTCTCTTTCCTGGAATGATTTGTAGAAGTACTATCCCAAAGCGGTATATTTCGCCAGATGGATCGACATGATGATTCCGTTAGTACTTGGGATCAACATAACCAAAGGTTCCTCTCACTTTTGAGCTCACATATGACTTGACCTAAGTCCATAACTTTGGATAAACCGAAGTCAGAAAGTTTGGCTTCGAAATTATCCCCTGGCAGGATGTTGGTCGGCTGCAAAAACACCATCTATCTGGACATCAAATTTATATCTTGAATCATCTCAAAGAAATGGTAAGAAATACATCTAAATTGAAATAGATTTTTTTAATGAAAATTGAAACTGTAACATGACTTACAACTGTAACCTCCATTGGATTGGGATATTATTCATGATGCGATAGAAAATAGTACCTTCAGCAAAGAGTGAAATCAAAAGTTATACCAAGGAGAAGGTTTAACGCAACTGACCATTCCCCATCTCTGCTCCCTCAAAAGAACTTATTCGTGTTTGACTCCTCTCCATTGGGAGAGTAGAAAATTATTCTCTGTGATTATTTTGCTCTCAGTAGAATAAGAAATCAGGAAGCATTCTCCCATTTAATGAAAACCAAAGGGGTTACCTACACATCCTTACTAAGACCAAAAGATGATCTCTGCTTTGTCCACAATGACTTTCATTATCCTCGCTGTGATGAGCACTTAGGATACATGGTACTTGTATATGTCAGGTACCAGTACATATTCAAAAGAAGTCAAATTGAATTAGTGTTCATCACTTGTAAACTCCATTTTCATGTTCTAGATCTGTAGAATGCACCATTAAAAAAAAAAAAAAAAGATCTGTAGAAATGCTATCGTATCCCATTCTCTGTATCTACAGCCATATCCGGGTATCATAGACACAATGATCATTCTCAGCCCACAACTTGAAACGTTTATCAGAATCCTATGTTCATTGAGAGCTCTCTTGTGCAGCAAAAAGGACTTTGCTGATACTATATATTAGTTTTTGCATTTATTCATGTGATTAGATCTTGCTTTCTCCTTTTCTTGATTTTTCAAAAAGAATTCTTTGCTTACCTGGATCTTTACAGTTAATAGCTGAATCAGATTTTAGTCTGTTAGAATTTGGTACTACTTATACAAGAAAAAAAATCAGTTATCTGCATTACTTCTTGTTTAAAGGTTTTAAAAAGTTCAATTAATTTGTTCCTTGTTGCTCAGTACATGAGACTTTTGTATCTCAATACCTTCAGGAGAGAGGTAAATTAGTTACAATGAAAAAAAAGCCTAGTGAGATTTCTGCTTTTCAAATACTGATGATGACATGCATGATAAACTCAATGATCCTGCTCATGTACAAAAGGGGCTCCAACCAGCTACAGTGTGAAAGAAAGCATATAAATCAGAAATAAGTCTGCCCATGATCTATGGGATAGATATGAACAATATTCCAACCACCAGAGTAGGAATATCAATATATCATTATTATGTTTTTTTTTTTTTTTTTATATATATTTCAATCATTATTATGTTATCAATCCTCCTCTGGCAATTAGAATTAAAACTTCTCCTAACTGATAAATCTTTACTCTTAAACAAGCCCAATTCAGACAGGCCCTTAGTTTAAACTCAAAATCGAGTTCAATAGTCCAAGTATTTTCTACAGACATATATACTTAGCCAAATCTTTTGGGAGGTTAGGGAGGGAACAGAAATAAAATATCTTTTTTAAGAATAGTGCAATTCCTCATTTATAATTCCAAGGGAAAAACCTTAAATTAAACATTGGTTTGCTCAGGTTGTTCTTTTCTCTTTTGCCTTTATCTTTAAAGCCCGAACAAGTTTGGAAAAAAAAAAGGTTTAGTGAAAGGGAACTCTGTGGGGCTTTCTGTTCCAAATAAGCAGATTCATATGTTTAATACTTTAGTTCAATAAAACCAAGTTTCTTGGTGAACTACCAAGTGTGAACATTGAAAGCTTTCAAGTTATAAAGGTCAGTACCTAGCAAGTTGCATGCCAATTGGTTTTAGTTGCTTTGACCAGACCTAGTAGTGAGAAATGCGATATTGGATGAACCAACTCAAGATGAAAACCTCCTACCTCGATGAGTTATTCAAGTGTCAGTCAGTGTATCAGTATGTGCAAAAATCCCACAACCAAAACTATGACAAGCTGAAAGAGGGTTTGTAGTTCTCTGTTCTTGGTCAATGTTAGTTCCCGAATATTTTCAAAATGAAAATCGCATTACACATAGTTGCTACAATTGGTGGTTTCTCCTTTTGTTTATCTTACAATCGTACTGACGTTCAAGCTAGCCAGTTCTGCAAATATTCTTCTCAATTCATTTTCAATTTTACTACTGCATTTTCAATTCACTTCTCCATTTTCTCTTTAACTAATATTTGGGGCTTGGATATGATTCCAAATATTCCATTCACTTGGTCAAGTGTAACTCGGGAATCCAGTTTCCAATTCCTGAACCAGATGTGAAGTTAATTATCACTGAAGAGTAATGACATCCAAGCCCATAGCGCTTGAATAATTCAAAGTTTGAAGGACGTGTTGTGCCCTTTGATATATCAAATATTGTTACATCGTTCTCTATCAGCTCAAAGTACAAGTTTAAAAAGGCCTGGTCATGACTCATGAGAAAGGAGATGAAACGAGGTTAACTGGCATCTACAATTATTAGATGAGTTCAATAAAATTATAAGTTAACTAAGTGGATCTCTGTGAATTGGAGATGCCTTCAAGACCCATCCCCTGTGACAATAATAGAGGAGTAACATCACATACTATTTTATAACCAGCAACTTGATGGATAATTAAAAAAAAAGAAAAAAAGGGAACATTCTTGCACATACCCTGACATGAATACAACAAACAGAAGATCATCTCCAGAGAGATGAAGAATCACTGTTCAAGGAAACAACACTGCTCTCAATCAATGGACAATGATAAGGTTTGTTCTTCATTCATCTACAAAAAAGGCCTGCCCAAAGCTACTAATCATGGTGGTCCATTAAACTCTAAGTCCTTAGCCAGAAAAAAAAAGGTTTGCTTGAAGAACTCTCGAGGCAAGGCAAAGGAATCACTATCCTGTAAAACAAGTGAAAATATCCTAGTGTCGCATGTAGGGCCCCTCAGTCCCTTTTCGGTTACGAGGAAGGCAAAGGAATCACTATCCTGTAAAACAAGTGAAAATTTCCCAGCGTCAAATGTAGGGCCCTCAGTCCCTTTTGGGTTAAGACCCAAAGAGTTGCCAAACTTTGTCATAGAACTCTCTCTCTCTCTCTCTCTCTCTCTCTCTCTCTCTCTCTCTCTCTCTCTCTCATATTCATTTTAGCATGTGTCAATTTAATAGTGCTTTGAAGATTTGTTGTGGTTTGTCTTGTTTGGGTGCTAATATTCTTTCTTTGTGATTTCAATATTGAACATGTAGTTAGATACCACTGAAAAAATGATCTTAGAAGAATGTAAATTGGCAACATTGAAAACGATAATTTCTTTTATTTGGCTTCCATCTCAATCACCCATATATTTCGAGTTTGAGTTTCTCATCGAAAAATCAAGTATCTCAAGGGATGGCAAAGAAATTGGGTCGGGTCAAATAGGGGTGTTTAAAGGTTGAAGCCCAATCTGTATCCAACCAGTTTTTGAAACAAGTTAGCCAAACTCAACCTGCATCAACCCAACGAGACACACAAACCTGCAAGGAAGAAATGATTTTTTTAGGGGTTTGAAGAAGTCAAGCTTTCCAAATAGGCAAAAAACAAACCCTAATATGGTTTTGGAGAGTTTAACATACGAACCTTGATCTTTGTGATTAAAGCGGCTAATATGGTTTTCTCATCAGAAGTCTCTAGGCTCGTACTCACTCCATCCTCCCCCTTCAATGTCAGATGGCCATATGATGAGGCCCACCTGGCACAATGCCGGATGGGTTGTGGCCCTCCTGGCATGCTTGACTCTCTGCCTCTCCTTTTCCCCTTCTATTTGAAAGAGAAACAACTTTCCCTTTTCATTTGAGTCTCCTCTCTCATTTGAGACAGTTCCCCTTTTCATTTTGAGATTCTCTCTGAGAGAGAGCAGGGGGGGGGGGGGGGGAGGGAAATGGAAACAGGGACCTCTTAGAGCAACCTTTTAAGAAAGACATCAGGTCAATCCTAACCCCACCCATTACAGTGGGTTACTTATACGTGACTCTGGCCTACATAAGATACAGGTTGGTTGTGCGAGTCAAATATGGGGGTTAAGTCAGATTATGCCACTTTCAGGTATCTCAGACAGTGTCACACACAAACATACTAGTGGGTGTTGGAGCACAATCTAGTTCCATCAATGCAACACAACATATTACTGCAATAATACATGTTCCTGCTTTAAAATTCTGTATTTCAATTAAAGGAATTGGATCAACAGAGTTACAACATACATATGATCCAATCCTTTAATTTACATATATAAAATCAAAATATTAGACTATGAAATCTGACAATAGCAATGTATTATTAATTGATTAACATAAGAGTACATGATCCAAAAGACTTTTAAATAACAAAGATGTCTGTCACAGGAACTTGCCTACAAACTGTGCCTGTGAATAGTAAGGAAGGAGCACAAATATGCTTACAAAGAATGCAGAAGCACAGCTTAGGGAGGCATACCTTGAATGCATCTTTCTCTGACTTCAGAGAAGTAGACAGCACTCAATTCTTGACCATTAGTTGTGAGTGTCTTCTCTCTACCTTAGGTTGAGAGCAATAAACTAGACCTATCCACATAGCAGCGACCTTTGATTCAGACTCAGCACTCAAAAATAGGAGCATATTTTTACATCCCATGTACCAGTTCAAATCTCACCAATGCAGTGCTGAAGCTTCACCACAACAAGCAAAATCAGTTAAAAACCCAAAATACTCCTAGCAAAGGACCTTGATGTTTTCATCTTTCTTCTGTTTGTACCCCTTCTGCTGCTCCTCAAGGGTGTCAAATAAAAGCGCAGAAGTCCACTGTCTGGATTGCCAGGAGAAGGGTAGTGAACACTCCGGCTCCGGCAGAACATACGTTCCCTTTTCTTTTGGCAATCAGGTTTGTACCTCTGGAGATGACCATTACCAACATTCTTGCTCTTGTTTAAAATCTGTTGGTTTTGAACAGTTCTGCCGCTGCCGCTGCTGCCACAAAAATGCATTCCACCATCAGTTTCCACTGATTCCATCTTCTTTTCTCCATGCCGGTCTCGCCAAGATTCTGATAGAGAACGCTGCAAAACATTTTCTCGTTTTTGAATAAAATACCTGAAAGGGCTGGTAATGCTCTTGTTCCACACCTTACTCCACCCATGAGATCTCCTAATATTCAGAGTTGCGATGCCTTGTGGAGGTTCTTCAGAATGCACATCCCCAACGTGTTCTCGACGATTACTTTCAGCAGAGACAAGATTCTCCGCTAAATATGCAGTACTTGCATCTTTACCATCAATGGACAGCCGGGGACCTGCCAACATAGCCTCCTCAGGAAGGCTCACTCTTCTCCTGTGAGTCATCAATGAATTATGGAATTCAACCTCTGATGTCGTCTCAAAAGTTAGATCCACTGCTTCGCCGACGCCGGTAATAGATGGTGCAAACACCTTACCCATCATGACACCGTCCCATGAATGTCTTGGATCCTCCCATACGCCCTTGTTCGAATCACAAGACATCTTATGATCACAAGAACGCCGTCGAAAATCAACAGTGATATCCGACCGTTTCCCCCCCATCCAATTTTGCGGAGTAGAGCAGTTCCCAAAAGCACTTCCCATCTTCCATTTCTTTACTTTTCTTGTAAACACAGATCCCAGCCAAAATGAAACACTCTTCTCCTTCAAGCTCTCACCTTCCATAGAACCATTCTTCTTTGTAGTATAGCCATCAACCCTTACAACATTACTGGCATGAAGAGAGCTGGAAACCCGGGTTTTGGAATCGAAATGTTGCCTGCCCAAATCATTTTTAAAACTACTTCTACTTCCATTCACCCTAGTTTCAGAACTAGAATTTTCCCCAACCAAGTCATTGTCCATCCACCCATTGTTTTTCACAGTATTTTTATCATCTAAACTATCATCCAAACGAAATAAAGACAGAAGGGTCCTCCTCGCCCGGGCTTCACAAGGTTTTCTTCCAGTTTCCAAAGAAGGCAGGGGCTGCTCCACTTGTTTTTGCCGCCCAATGGCAGACGGCTTAGAGCTTCTTTGCACAGAACCAAAGGTTGATAGTCTCTCCACCAAACACGAAGAACAGAACCCAGTGAAAAACTGTGATGGATGCCTCACGCACCTTGCAAAACTGCTGCTTTCTGGATTCATCTTAGTACAGAAAGCCCCAATGCTCCAACATTCCAATTCAAAAATTCCCACAATGATGGAAACCCTTCTTTTGGTCTCAAATAATCTGCAACACAATGGATAATAACACAAATGGAAACCAAGAAGTTTATCTCAATATAAGCTCTAACTTGAAAGAATCTACCCTCTTCTTGTTTTTTTCTTTTTTTGTTTTGCCGGAACTTCTCTGTCTCTCTTTCTTCTAAGATCACTTCTCAGATCAGAACCTCAAGGTTCATAGCCTCAGAAACATTCAACCTCTGATTACTACCATAAAACCTCATAAACCATCAACCCCAGAAAATGCATTGTATAGAAAACACAAATCTCAGGACAAAACTCAAAGTATATCACTTCACAGCCATACAAACTCATCCAAATTCATCAAAAACCACAGAATAGTAGCCCCAAACACTTAAAAATCCAATTTTTACCACAAATTATTCAAAAAGATCCTCCAAAATGCATTCAAACCCTACAAATCCGGCATTTAGTCGAAGACCCAAAAATCCCAACCATCCCCAAGTAAAAACCTACCAGTCCCAGCTGTCCCGAGTCAAAAACTCAGAAACTTATACAAATTGGGCTCCAGAACAGTAGAATTTGTCAAAAGAATCTCAGAAAAGGAGATTCTGCCAAAAAGAAAAAAGTAACAGAAATCTCAAGTGTTCGAACGACAGAGAGATCCCGGAGAAAAAAAAAGAAGAACGTACTGGAAATCGAAGGTTTTGGTTCGAACGAAAGCCCTAGAAAGTGAAAGATGCGATCTTTCTCTCGGTTGCGACCGTCGCAAAACCCTAGAAATCTCTGCAATTCGGTCGCGACGAGAAACCCTAGAATTTCTCTCTCTCTCTCTCTCTCTCTCGCTCTCATTGGAAACAGAAATATGGAGAGGAGACAGACACAGGGACCAACCGTTGAGGTTGAATTTACCAAAATGCCCTTATCCGTTTGTTTGAATGGCCTAAAATCGATGGGTTGTTGGAGGCTCTCATCCGTTGGACGGACTTGATGAAAATGTGTGGGGCCCATGGCCGTGCGATCACAGGCGTTGATTTCGGGGGAGTGGGAAGAATTGGTGATTAGGGTTGTTGACTTTGGATCAAATGTTTTTGGGACTTTCTAAATATTCTGTGTGGCCCACTGAGCCTAGAGTGGAGATGTTGTCAACTTGCCCATGTGAGGGCATGAAATGTGGGGAAGACTGGGGGGGGCACTTTGCAGGGTGGGACCCACCTGCCAAAAGTGGGTCCCTGTCCCTTTTTTGGTTTCTTCATTGGAGTTGGCACAGTTGTAAATGATAAAAATGAAATGCCCTATTTTATACGCGATCAATCTAATGAAAAATTTAATGAAAGTGGCCTTAAATTGTTGTATGTTGCAACAAACATCATTAAATGCATAGTGGGGGCTGATTGGATTGCACCAACACTTTTTGTGGTGATCAAAATATAAATTTCTACTCAAATTTGTAATTTTTTTTAGCTATCGAAGGTTTCCAACCATTTGGGCTGAATTAATTCCTTCGACCCCAGAAGAAAGCTGCATAGACTCCCCTAAAGTCCCAGTGTGGTAATGCAGTTTCGAACGTACAACTTCCGGGGTGCAAACCGTAGTCCTATATCAAATAAGCTACCCCTTAGGAATACTCAAATTCGTATGATAGCTGCCACTAGATTGACTAAATGTGAAACACATAATAAATTTACTCTACTTTCCTCTTGTTTAGGATGGAAATGGAGGGAGTCCCTTAGTTTGCAAACAATCGAAGGGTTGGCTCGCCAATATTGACTCTGAAAATTTAAATGCTCAATGAGTACAATGGGTGTTTAGAGTAGTACATGATTTGGATCTTTCAAAGGTGGGCCCTACCATACATTTAATGATGGCCACTACACCATACTACAATTCAGTGAGGCTGCATTATAGTTCTAACTTTCATGATTTGATAATTATTATGATCATGAAATAAAAAGGCATTCAAAATGAACACTCATGGTTTAAGCTACTTACTTTTGGAGGCCCCTTACTAGATAATTATTGTGACCATCATCAATGAAGCAAAAACTTTTATCCTCAATCAATCTATGATATTGTCTATAATCTATAAACATATAAACATATGAACTGAGCCCCACAAGATTAATTGAGATCACCCCCTCTCAAATTAATTTCTTCCATGATGGGGTCATTTTGGTATTTTGACTTTTAGGGAAAGTATATCAAAAGAAGCATGCCTTTTTTTTAAAGGCTTTCAAGATGAAAGAGTGAGATTTCCAAAGTCTCTCAACCTCGGATACTCACGTGTGTTCCACTTCCACCTTTTAAAGTGAAAGATACCACGGAGTCATCTCCTGCCTTCCCAACGGTCACTCTCTAGTTATCTTTTTCCTTTGGCTACCACCCATTATTTTATCTGGTTTTAAACAACCTTTTAATTTTAATAAAGATTGGGTCTCATTAAATACTAATAATACCTCTTAAGTAGTCTATTTAACGTGCTTACAATCACATTAATAATGTGTAAACTCGAAGGGCTAACTCAGTTGGCCTAAGACCACTGTTTGTACTCAGAAGTCGTGGGTTCGATATTGCACTATCACATTGGGGCTATAGGAAAGTTTACTTGGCTTCCCTGAGATTAGTCCAAAGGATTGGGAACCCTCCGATAGTGGGAAAAAAAAAAAAAAAAACCCATTACTAATGTGGAAAAGATCAAAACCAACATGGTATGACATGTGTTCTTTAATAATTAAAGAAAGTGTTAATGCTTGATTAATTGGGGTTACAAAGGTTATCCGAAAATATGAAACATATAAGTAGAAAGGTTGAATACACGGCTTGCGTCAACCCACCCCTGTTAGAGCAAGCTTTTGTAGTAGGTTTTATTTGCTTTTTCTTTTTCTTTCTCTTTTTTTGATATTTTATGGGTTCAGGTAGATGATAGATTTTGACTCAAATCGAGCTCGAAGTGAGTGTAGATGACCACCTTCTCCCACCTCACCTGTTTAAAACTATTTTGTATATTCTTAAATAGGATATAGTGCATATATTTCGTATGGTGTGTCAATAGAGATATGTGAGAAAAATTGAAATGATGGTTGTGGGCTGAAATCCTCTAAAATACTAAAGGGAAATGCATGTCTCAGTTTTTATTATAAATACTTTTAAATAAATGTCTTCAGCATCAAATGTGAGAAAAAAGTCGTCAACAATAATATTATAAAAAATTCAATTAGTTTATAATAAATAAATAAATAATAGAATTTAGGTAGCCGACCCCAACGTATAAAGTTGGGACAACGCTTTCATGGTGTTGAATTAAGAAAAATATAAAATAATATGACTTTCATGATGGATCAAGATGTTTTCATATATTTTTTATACAATCTCATGCCAATAATAGTGAAATGTTTTGGGATTTTCTAACAATATTCTTATTTTATAATATCACATTTTTTTTCAATGTACATTTCCTATAATTATGGCATTGATTAAAACGATACAGAGTAAAAGCAATGTTATTCTTCCTTTTTTAGTAATAAAAATGATGTTTAAAATTAAAATAATTTTGAGATGCTGCCACTAGCACCAAAATCAGGGTTAACATGGTTCAACTAGTTTATCAATTTGAGTTTAAATGTCAATTCATGAGCTAAGCCACTAATCCCACCTCATAATTTGGACTCCATACTATATCTTCAACCTAATTGATAAATAAATCATAAATACTTTGTATTGGATCCATACATGATATTCAACCACTAACTATATCAAACCTGAACCAACTTAACCTGTTGTAATTTGACCCACCAAAATGGCCTGAATATGAAGGTTTTTGGTTAACATCTTCGACTTGATTAATGAATGGGTCAAGTTTGGATTAGGCCGTCCTTATTCATGTGCAGGGGCGGACCCAAATCCCCTACGGGCGGAAGCCCATACCATACATGGAAAAGTTAAAGAAATCTTAAAATCCCCTTGCAGTTTTTGAGAATTATTATGTGTTTTTATTTTACATTTATCCCTTCCCTCAAATATTTATTTTGCATAAAAGCGCCCCCCACCCCACCCCCACAGTGAGTTGAGTTTCCTCCGCATTTGTTGATGTGGGAAGTCAATCCAACCTAAAACCTACCCATTACTGTCCCCAGTGCAAAAACACTATAAATGCATTAACTATTAAAGTATATACAGAAATTACAAGTACTTTCTTAATTAGTATTTATTTGAGAATTATAGGTATGCACCTGATTTTCTTCTTTATGGGTGCCTCTGAGGCTTTGACTGAATTTAAGCTGAAATCTCCCTTTTCAAGGAAGGAGGAAAATCTTTCTAACCAACATTGATCTTGCTTGGAGTTCAAGGGCTTTTGAATTTGATAGCCATGATGAACAGGATTATTTAAGCTTTGGGTACTATATTCTATTGACAAATACATAAATTGGTTACTAACCCCACTATGAATCTTTAGTCAAAACCTATAAACTTATAACCACTCTAAATCCAAGAAAATCACTACCAAACACACTCCTAACAACTGTGTCTCACTTGTTTATGTTTACTAACTCTAACATATTGTCATCCATGCATGACATTCAACTCACCATGCTTGAGTATCGATACTGGGCTCTCCGATAAAGACCTTTATGTATGTTGATAATGTTAATAAATATCAAAGTATCGACTGCATCGATCTGATTTATTTTTTAAATATAAAGTAAAGTAGCAGTCTCCACTAGCTTGTATCAGTTTTAGCCTTATTTACATGTCCTCCGTATACCTTAACCGTATTGTGTTAATACTTTGTACCTATATTTTAAAAGTTCCAATGCATTTTGCTAGCTTAATATGGTACATTTCAATTGATATTGAAATCATCTTTTAGACCCTACATTTTGACACCATCCTGAAAAAGATGATACTTGTTGATGCAATTGTATTACCCTCTACAAATTCCTTCATAAGTAAATAATGAATTTTATAGTTATAATCCATCAAGAATCATAAATCAAACTAAGCTTGGGCCACCACTTTGGGCACCTTCTTCACATGTAAATGCATGCTAGATGAGAGCCCAAACTTTGGCCACCCATTTTAGACTTTTCACTTGCTGGATGAGGGAGCAATTAGCATAGTGCCCAAACTTTCTTTCCTTTTATTTTTTCCCTCTTCTGTAGGTGTTGGAGAGATTTGGTAAACTTATAATAAAATATGAACATATAGGTTTGTAAATAGAGGTGCTCATGGGTAGAGGGGTGTTCATGGCCGAGCTGGCCCGGGCTAAGGTACATCCAGGCCCGGCCTACTTTAGAAACACTGGCCCATGCCTGGCACAAGCCCAACCATTTAATCAATTGGACAGGGCCGAATCGGGTTTTTTATCACTTTTGTGAGTATTTGAGCACTAATTAAATTAAATATCCTCAAATACAAAGGAATATTACGTGTAAGCCAAATTAAAAGAATATCTTCAAATACAAAGGAATATTACGTGTAAGCCAAATTAAAAGAATAGAAATACATTTGAAAAAGGAGGCAACCAAATTAAATGAAAGAAACACATACTAAGCATTCAAAGGGAAGGTGAGATGTGAAGGAAAAAATAATGGCAGTCAATGTGTAGTAGGTTTCATGTGATAACAAACGAACATTTAAGGCGACCATAGCATGCAAAATCCAGATTCAGAAAATTGGTAATAACAATGGAATAACCAAAAAATAGAGTACGAATAAACTGGAGGCAATGAACCACACTTACTTGGTACAACCTTTAGCAGGAGATCGTTCAGACATGGATAATATATTGAAATATCAAATCTAAATACGGTGTCGAGTGTCTTTGAAGAACACATATTTGTGATGAGTAGAGAAATGGCATTTGTGAGACTTTAGGGAAAATATTTGTATTGAGGGAGAGAGATTGTAGGGAAGATTCGATTTTTTTTTTTTTAACAATAGAGAGATTTGATTTTAATCTCATTCCTGTCAATTAGATGAGATTGCTCAGATTCTTTTTTATTAGATGAGATTGATCCGAATTTGTTGAATTTAAAGTCTTGGCTTTGCTCCACAAAATCGTTGAAGAGATTACTTGAATAGAAATTCTTTTTGTAGTAAGGTGGATGGATAGATATTAGGAGATGATGGAGATTTGTAGGAAAATATCTCGGTATGACGGGAAACCGGAGGGCGGAATGGAAGGGCGTGATTGGTTTTTATAAAAGTAATTTAGTGGATTCAAATGAATTTGTTTGAGTTTTTAAATAACTTTCTAGTTAAGCAATCTAGGGATGGGCCCAAAAGTGATGGGGAAAATTTAAACATGTATGGGAAGCTAAATAGGTGATGAATATATAGGTCACTCAATAGGGTCTAATCCATGTTGGGACCCACATTTTGATGGGCTAGATCGACTGATATTTGTATCTAATTAACCATGACCTTGGTCCATTGCATTGCTAAGTAATGGCCCACTGAACAAATGGCTCTGTCAAAATTCCAGTGAACCACAAAGCTGATGTGGTGGGTCCCATGGTTGATTGGAGATTCTTACCATACTTGCATCTTGCATTGGTGTGTCTTTCTTAGTCACTACGCGTGGGCCACGGAAGACAGAGAGTAAGATTAGGGGAGAGAACTCGGTTTGTGGATGGGGAGGAGATTTTAGGGGATATTGATGGAGAGACTTTAGGAGATAGAAAATATAAATAGCAATATTTTTGGAGAAAAAAATAGTGGAATTGATGACGTAGCTCCTTAAGTCACTGTAAGTTTTTTTGTGTATATTTCTTTATAAGGAGAACTATCGTGATGTTGACGTGGCACCTTCCACAGCCCACCTCTTATATTGCTTTAATATATATAAAGTTTGAACTACTTTATATATTTTGTTAAATGTTTACTTATAGAGTATACATAGTCTACCTATATGAGAAATGACTCATAAATTACCAAAATGTCTTTTAACTTACAATCAAATAAAATCTTAAGGTGTGCCCGCCTATATAATAGTCATTATGGGGTCACATAAATATCGTTAGGATGGTGGGCCTTCTTAGATGATATATAGTGGACACATGTGATACATTGATACCCATTAGATCTAACTAATTAATCTATCCGCTTACGAGACCTATTGGTGAAATATGTAAATAGAGGGTTCTATAGAAAGGTGGATGAGTGGGATGTGATGGATCTTATGTATACCGAGACAAAGGATGTGGTCTGTAAGTGGATCGTTTATGGTGGACACCCATTTAGGTTAAGATAAGATGTGTATGATATTCATGTAGTGGGACTCCTGACACTCTTCAATGAGGAGCCCACTTATGAAAAATTGAAGGGGATCAAAACTAATTGATCCATCTTTTATGGGTCCCCATCTCAATTGGAGGTAGACCCACTTAAAATTCCCACATAATTTGATAGTGAGCAACAAATATTCATGTCACTCCTTAATGAGCCCACTCATAAAAAAAATTCATATCCATCAAAACTAATCACCCAAATTTGAATTAAAAAAAATCAAATATTATATGACTATGAAAAGTGGTGGGACCCATGCTAACTCCCATAAAAGACTTTCAATCAATGAGTCCGGATCCTCTGAGGATTTCTCCCACGGTGACCGTGAGTGGACCAATCAAGGCCTGCCACATCACCGCAGGCAGCTTACCATGCACGCGGGCAGCTTGGCATACATCCAAGCGTGGGCTGCCCACGATGACGTAGCGGACCGTGATTCGTCCACTCACAGTCACCGTAGGAGAAATCCTTACATGATCCGGATTCTCAATTAAAACAACACCATAAAGGATTGGTGGGAGTCCACTTTTAATTGGGGCTGTCCATTTCCTCAAAATCCAAACTCTACCTAACTCTCTCCCTAAAATTTAGCTCAAATCCAAAGGGTTTGCAAAAGGATAAGGATAAGGTTTTCCCTTAATCAAGGAAAAACAAATCTACTACAATCTAGCTTGCTTACTTTAATGACAATCAGCAATGAACTGATTTCTCTGATCTTTAATAATCCAATTACCAAAGGACAACAGCAAAGTTTCTAGAGTTCTGAACATAAGCCTAGCACATGCCTTTTCTACCACCACACCACAAAATACAAATTTGTAAAGTTTATCTGCAGTTGATTTGAAGTTTTACTTATTTTTCTTTCATAGAATTTTTTTTATTAACTAAAAAAGTATATATATATATATTAAATTGGTTGTCCGAATAGATTTTGAGCTAGTTATATAATTGTAAATAAGTTAAAATTTAAAATATTGCCCATACAACTACCTTTAGACCAACATTCGTTCTTGAGCGGTCAAAGCTCAAATTAAGGGCCCGTTTCTTCGCTGGAAGACATAGTGGACTTCTTGGATGTTCCTTTGGGCTTGAGCATCATAGAAATTCCACTAAAATACAATGGGAGTGTAATTCTTGGATTCCCAAAAGGCCACAAAAGACCTTTCATGTGGGTGGAATCCAGAAATGCTAATGAAAAAAAAATATGAAATTCAGAAATTTCAGGAGACAGCTTGTCACATCATATTCAGAAACTCATTATAAATTTCTGGTATAAATTCCACTAAAAAAACATGACTTAAATAGTTTTCACAAGCTGTTCGGAAATAAATAACATTGTACTTTGATATTAGGGTTGTATGATAGGTATCACAAAGGAAGTAGAAAACTTTGTTCCATGATATTAGTGATTGTATGATAGGTATTGTAAAAACCGTTTCGTGTAAAATATTTACATTTCTACGTATCCAAATGTCAGGTTTAAGGATGGTCAAAACTTGTAAAATAAAATTAAGGAAAAGAAAATATACTCTTTTGATAACTTTGGGTCCCACAAATATTCTCTAAAAAGACTAGAATCCAACATGCATGGATCCTGGGACCCACAAAATGCCACGTGGCTACTCTTTTTCAGAAAGACCCACCAAAATTTTCTAAGATCCCTTCCGTTACAAAGACGCTAACACTCTCCCACCAACAAAAACAAAAGAAAAACCCAAGTCTTCTTCTTTCTCTCACTTGCCTTTTTCTACTCCAGAGATAGAGAGAGAGAGAGAGAGAGAGAGAGAGAGCCGAGAAATCCACGTAAATCCAAATCCAAACGCCGCCTCAGATCTTTCTCCATCCAATCTCCGATACTTTCGAGGTTCGATCGATTTCCGCTTTCACTACTTTCCTTTTTTGAAAGATCATCAACTGTTACTGTATTGAGATTTTTCAGATCGATCGAATTCGAATTTCACTTGGTATTTCTTCGATTAGGGTTTGTATTACCTTGTCTTCTTTTTAGTTCTTGTTCTGATTCAGTGATTCTTTTTAGTATTCAGTTCTCTGTTTTTTTTTTTAGATTCTTAAGGTTTTGACTTTTGATTTACTGGTTTGTGCTTTAACGCGGCGGCGTTTGGATGTCCGCAGGAATCGCGATCGTGTAAGATCGTGTTTTTTTTCTTTAGTTCTTGTTTTGCGTTTGTGCAACGCTAGGCGCGGAAGGGTTTCTGGTGCTGGAAATAGTTGTTTTTGAAATCTTGTGTGTTGGATACTTGGATTAGGGTTTTGGTCTCAAATATATATATTTTATGAGGTTAGCATGAGTTTTTAGATCGAGAATATAATCAATTAGCGCTGCTTAGATTCTATTTGTTTTATTGTTTTATTGAATTTGAGTTGGTTTGATTTGATGCTAGGGTTTTGGTGTAATAGTTGCTGAGATTAGCATGTGCTTCTACTTCGATAGGATTGTGCAATTTGACAGCTCTCATTTGTCTTCTTAGCTCAGTTGTGTATATGTTGATGTTAGTATGTTCTTATTTGAGATTGAATTTCTAGGTATTCTCAGTAAAGGAGTTGTATGAATGAAGTGTAAAAAGATGAAAGTGAAGGGGGTGTCAAGTGGAGTTTAGATGGCACTGACACTTTAGTAGAGTTTAGTTTGCTAGGGTGATGGGTGGGTAATCATTCCTATCAAATGTGAGAGAATATTTGATGACTCTTTGTCTATATTCGCCATTTAGATCTGTTTGCATAATTGGGTATTGGATTCCTGCGGGTTCATGGTAAAAGGCATTTTTATTGACTTGGCTGTTGGGCGTGTAATAATTTCCCATCAAAGTAGAGAGGCTTTGATGGATCCTTGTGGCTATTCACCTTCAATACTTTCATTTTAGCCACTTTGGTAGAAAGGCATTGCTTAGAAATCCTACATATTCAATTTTGACCAAACAAATGTACCCTAAGCATCTTCGATATGAATCTTTTTCTGAAATTTGTGATATTTGAAAATTGAGTAGATGTTTTGCTTGATTTTTAATTATGCTTGTTGAGTTATACTTACATTTATTCTTTAGTGTGCTAATATGTGTTGGCATGTTGTTTTGAATTTCTTTTATTTTAATCTTTTAAAATCTTTGGTACTATAATTTTCCAATAGCCATAATCTGAATCAGTTATATTTTATTATGGTTCTAAAACTTTGCCCAGTCTGAGTTGACTGGCTGAGTGAGATTGGACTCGAAAGGTGCCATGTTGAGTCACACTCCTAGTCATGTAGTTGGCTGAGTCCAATGGTTTTGGGCTGGTGCACAAATGCACTTGTTTCCTAATTTTCCTATTGGAAAGAGCTGTGCAATGCTCTTAGGGGTCGTTTGTTTGCTGTGAAAATGATTCCCATGTGAATCATTATGTATGCTAACACTTACACATGTGAAACACATTCCACTGTTTGTTATTTTCACCTCCTTTCACATGTGAATCTGAGATTCTGAGTGCATCCAATGGTTCTATGTTTTTCACAAACTTCTCAAAATCCATGATGAATTAAGACATGAAATTTGAACCCCAGTGGTTTTTAATCTTCCAAAGAATATGACCAGTTTGGATCATGAAAGGTGTCCATACTCCATAGAAGTCCTAGAAAGAAGTAGATCTAATGGTCTGCAGTTTTTTTCTTACACAAATTTCTCAAAATCGATGATGAGTTAAGACATGAAATTTGACCCCCTAGCTGTTTTAAGCATTCTAAAATAGATGAACTGTTCGGATTGTGAATTAGGGGCCCACAGGATTGGAAAACATGTTGCAACTTGATGGGCCCTGTCCGACATGAAAATTCACTGTAGCATGCGCCTCTTGCATTTGTGTCAAAATGGGATGTGTAATGGTTTACCATCTGTTGAGATGCATAAATTTAGGTGCAGAAATGGCGCAATTTTCACACCTTATTTATGCATGTGATGCGGAAATGAGTGCAGACAAACATGACCGATGCTTAACCATCACACATGTTTTTCATTTACATACGTTAAGCAGTGCAAACAAATGACCCCTTAGGAACATTTTTTGCTGATTCTCGAAGATCAAACGTCAAAACCACTTGTTTGGAAGATCCAAGCATTTGAAGATTGGCAGTACTATGCACCTGACTTGATGAAGTACAAATATGTAGAACGTAAATTCATTTTTAAGGAGTAAACCACATTTAGTCTTAATATCCTATTTTTATAGAACAATATTTTCAATTTTTGAAGAGTATGTATGCCTTTTTTTTTTTTTACATATATATTTTTAAGGGTTACTAGGCTCTAGGTTGCTACTCTAGTCCTGCTCGGCCAAATGTACTCAGGGGGTTACTGAGTTGTCCCCTTGAAGCTGATTTTTAAAGACTTGTATTGAATTGATTAATTGTTCGGTTTGCCAGTTGTAGAGCTGATTGAACTGGTTTGGAGAATTCCCTGCTTTTTATATTTGTCATCTTCATGTTATGGTTTTGAGCTGTAAATCTTCAATCTTCAATGTGAGTGCTTGATAGTGAGTTTGTATGACTTGGGTTTGTGGCATTAGTCTCAGAAGACTTGAGTACTGGAACATGAATAAAGAATTAAAGATTGGAAGCAGCTCTCTGAACTAAGGCCTTCTTTCATATATTTTTTTTTAATTTCCGAATCACATTCTTTATATTTTGTTAATTTCTGAATCACATCTTCTATATCACATGGAAAAATGATTAGGGTTGAAGAAGCATTCTGGCAAATAAATAATCACAGCAAAAACAAATAAATTTAAGCGGAAACAAATATATCACAAATCTAACATCAAAGGGTACTGATCAACACCATCTTTTGCTAATCTCATGCTTACTCCTCTTAGATATCTAGTTCCCAGTGTTTATGCAAGTACTTACAGCTCTCCCACCCTTATGTACATTACCAATATAAGTTAATCCGCAATGCCTTGAAATGTTATTATTGTTCATGTGCAGTTCTAACTTTGCATATTGATTGATGAATTGTTCAATTAGCTTTCATCTGATTTGGTGTCTGTTTCATTCCAGAATGCTAGCAACGCATCGGCCTTCAATAGTTCCTGGTGAAAAAAAGATATAAGGACAAATTGAAGAAACATGGGCGGTTGCTGTTGTTCTTCTAGAGCTGGTCGATTGAATGAGCAACCAGTATACTTCTATGTATGTAACCTCTGTTCCTCTTTTGTTATGTTTATCAATGGCATAGCAGTTCCCTCATTCAATAATATTGTGCTCTCATGGATTTAAAAGGAAGATATCTGTATGTCGAAAAAGTATGCCTTGTCACTGATTAGCGCTTGATTATGTTATATGTTATAAGGATCCCTTGAAAATGAGCATAGTATTATGATTAACGTGGATGCTTGTGTTAGATTCTTCATGTCTCTGTGTTGGACAAGTGAGTAGCCTGGGTTCTGAATTGATTACAAGAGCATTTCTGAATTACTAAACTTTGAAAAAAAATCTATGTTCCCGAACTCTTGAAAACCTTGTGCATATGCTGAACTTTGTCTCCCCTTTTTTGTTTTTCTACAGTATATTCCTCCTATACTGTATCTTTGCTTTTAATGAAAAATAGTTAACATTCAAAAAGAAAAAAAAAAAAAAAAAAAAGAAAAAGAAAAGAAAAGGTGACTTTTGTCATTAGCAGCCTATTATGGCCAGTTGTTAGTCTTCTAGGTCAAGTTAGGAAGCCTTTCCCCATTCTAGTTCACGTTAAATTTGGTATTAATGCATATTGGACTACATTACTCGCAATCCAGGTTGTGCCCCTTTGTTATAGACCATCCAAACTGTGTTGGTAATAATCCCTGTTGTGTCAAAACCATGTGCTTGTCAAACGAGATGATACTTTTTTGTAAATAACAGCAGGCAGAGGCTTCTAATACTGAAAATTCATTTTCTTGTTCCAGTGAGCTTAAAAGTTCAAATACTCACTTTTCCCATATGAGCTCATATATCCTCTATATTTGAAGTGGTTTGGGGGAGGTGTTCTGTTTTATCACTGTGATCTGGACATTTATGTCTGTGTGTGCTGCATGTGCATGTGCTCCGTGTGCACGCGTGGGCTTGTGTGTTTGTTCATGTGGGCCCAGGCATGTGCAAGTATGTGCATGCGTGTGCACGTGTGTTTGCATGTGTGAGCTAATATATCCTCTATATTTGTAGTGGCTGGGGGAAATTATTCTATTTTATCAATGTTATTTGGATATTCTTTGTTTGTGCGCGAATATTCATTTTCATATCAATATATTATCAATTTGTTGAACTGTCCAAATTGCTTCTACAGTGTCCACGTTATCCAGAAGAGCGTGGCTCTTTATCAACCCATGCTACAGATTCTGCACTCTCTACGGGACTCCTGATTGGTACGAATCCTGATACCTACCCAGCACCTCCTGTACCATTGCCATATGAGGTGGATTTGGGACAACCACGTGCTTTATCTGGTCTTCTAGAAAACAATGGCAACAAGATTGGTCCAGTGCTGGCAGCTGATTCCCAATCTGTTGGACAAGCAATAAGTGATGGTGGGTTAAAGAGTTCAGTTACATATGATGATCTGAAGTTGGATGGCAAGAATCAAACAGATGATCTGCAGGGCTCTCCAAAAGTAGCAGAAGATGAACCATCGAAATTAAGTGAATGTCTTGCTAAGGAAACGAACGAGGAGGATGTTTGCCCCACTTGTCTTGAAGGTACAAATACAATCATCTCCTACCTTTCAGACAATAACATATTTTTAGATCCGTTTAATATTTTGATTGCAGGATGATTTCTGGCAGTAGGAATTACTACTTTGTCTGGCAGAGCTCATGAAATTGAGTTGGGCCTAAGCCTCGATTGACAAGTACTAGACCTGGTAGTGGTACTTATGTTAGTTGGCAGCTACCCTTTTGGCTGTTAATTATGATGCACTATCATAATGGTAAACGTATTATTTACAGCAATTACTATTGACAGCCCATGATAGATCTGTTAGTGTTCCAATGACCAGCCAATTGTGAGCTGCTTAAAGGTGGACAATGCAACATGATCAGCAGGAATAAATGTGACTAGTATGCAGCAGTCAGATAACATATTTAGCTGAAGCAGTGGCTGGCTATGGTGAATCCAAGTAGTTCAAAATCCTTTACAGCCACCTGATATCAATCTTTATTGCTGCAACATATGGAGGTAGCAGCAGAATCAAACACTTGACAGTCTCCAATAGGAGTATCGAGAGAAGTAACAACCATCAATCTTATCCAGATGATTGGGGGTGCTTCTTACTGCTGTTGCATCCTGAGGACCGTTGAATGTGTAAAGGACAGACTAGACCCTTGGGCCAAGTGGATCACCTCTGGGCCTGCTTATGGGACTGTGGGATAGATAATCCAGCCATTTCTCATTTGTACACTTGGGAGCAAGTCATATAACTGTAGATGAGCCTTACCTCCAGTAATTAAGCTAGTAGGGCTCCTAACCCTAGCTGTATTCTATATATTATAAATATGAAGAATATTTATGTGCATCCATCCCTCATGCTTCCATAAATAGAGATTTTCAAATACAAAAGGGGGATTTTAAGTACATAGGGTGAAGTACAATAGGGGGATTCATGTGCAAAAAAGGGAAAGTACCCTCACCCTATGGTGAGGGATGGACGCACATGAATGTTCCCTATAAATATTGTTATTGTGGACAATAAATGACACCAAATTTCAGCATTTATTAACAGTTAATATGGTTTATCAAGTGGTCAACTGGTTAAGTGTTGTTGCTTGATCATTTGATGCTGCACCAAATAACTATAATAGTCAGGATGCCCAAGCACATAAGAAACACTGAGGTATAAAGAGAAGAAAACAACCAACACAGAGAGCTGGGATGCCCAAGCCAATGTGCATAGTATGGCAATTTTTATATAAAAAAGCGGGTTAATATTACATTACTATCTCTTTATTTTATTTTTATTTTTTTGAATGGTAACTTGAAATTAAAGAAAAGCTTAATAGTACAACAGATCTATAAACCGAAAAGCAAGGGCCAAGCCCCCAATAAACAAGAAATGCTCAACAAGAAAAGCCAACAAGGAAAAGCCAAAAAAACTATGCAGCACAACAAAACATCTGCTCAAAACGGCCAAATCGCTAATCCGAAAAGGGAGAAAATAGCAAATGCTGCCTGTTGACACCGTCTGTAGCTAGCACATCTGCCGCACCATTTGCTTGCCTCTTTACATGAGAAAAGGAAGATGATGTAATATTGGCAAGATCCCAAATCTCCTCTAGAATGTCTGCAAAACTCCATGGTGAGTTACAGCTCCTCGAAGCCCACCCGATATCATGAGGAATCACCTTCCACCAAAAGATTAACTATGTGCAAATGCTGCACTTCCCGGAGGCCTGTCCTTAAGGCTAAGAGCTCAGCTTTATTACAGTGCTATCTCTTTATGGACTTGTTTACATGTGTCTATAAAAATCTGTGTTGGCATCTTGTGTTTATGTCCAACTCCAACAATCAATGGAAGTGTGTGTCTTGAGTTAAATAGATTTTAAGGTAGGAGAGTATTATACTTTGTTCTTGTCTTGAGTTAAATAGATTTTAAGGTAGGAGAGTATTATACTTTGTTCTTTCTCTTGCTTTGTTTTTTTTATTTCTTGGATCTATATGTTTTGCATTACCTTTTCTACTCTTCTTTTTTCAGCTTATGACTCTTAGTATTGTTTCCATGCCTTGAAACTAGCATAACTGTTCTTGCAATTGGACCAGAAGAAATGGTGATAAATGTGTTGCATTTTTTTTTTTTTTTTATGCAGAGTATGATGCAGAGAACCCAAGAATTATCACCAAATGTGACCATCATTTTCACCTCTCATGCATTCTTGAATGGATGGAAAGAAGTGACACTTGCCCTATATGTGATCAGGTTTGCTTTGCAAATATGGTTGTTAGGCCTGTCCATTTACATAAATAATTTTGCTGGAATTATATATATATATATATATTTATTTGTCATTGGTGCTTTTTAAATAGATCGGTCCATTTTTTTTAAATGCTTGTTGCTTAATATTGTTTAAGGATTCATTTGATGTACTGCAGCATATGACAATCTCAATGTATGCACATGGCCACTGTCCATGTGGCATGCATACAAGTAAAATCAAACCCTCTAGATCCTCCATTGTTTATGCGGCATAACCCAAAAATAATGATCAACTGTCTGATTGTGGTGCAATTGGATGGTTAAACATGTCATGTTCCAATTTCTCAGTACAATTGTTTACCAGTCAGAGAGTTTAGGATCATCCAGCGGATCTGACTTTGTCGCTATAACCCATCTGTACCTCCCATGATTAGAACATTTGGATTGATTCCATAAATGCCACTTTTGGCAGTGACTTGCATATAGAGTATTATGCGCTGCCAAGTATCAATTTTTTCTCACACAATGCTGTATATTGTTTGAGAAGTTCTGTTTGTCATCTATGGCTTTTAGTTAATCTTAACAATGAATTGATGACCACATAAAAATTCCCTAGATCTAATGATAATGGCTTAAGAATAAAAGAACTCTCTCACATAGGCATTTCTCTGGCTTGGGGGCTTTAGCAGTCTGTCAAAGGACAGCTTATGGTGGAGAAGATTCTAGTTTGTGTGTGTGAAGGGTGAAGGGAGGGAGCGAGAGGGGTTGGGGGGTGGGGGGGGATGTGGTTGGCTGCTTTGCTTGGAGCTTTGTGGATATCATCTACAGAACTTGGGTTCTTTCTACTGACTTATTCATTTTCTTTCATTGTGTTTGTGTTCCTTGTGAGGTTATTAACACTAGTGCATAGCCTTGTGTCATAATTGATAAAATATTATTACACCTTACGAATCTAAGATATTGATATGACTATTAGTTGATTGTTTAAAGTTTTTATATTATTCTTTCTGGTGTTATTTTTTGCACATTAATTTTACCAATTTAAACATATATTTAAATTTCAGTTACTTGGAGTACGCTGTATGATTTGAATATTGGTTTGGGCTTGGCAAGGTCCTAATTGGTATCATTCAGAAATGGAAAAAGAATAAGATGTCTTAGTTGGAGTTGAGATGAGAATATTCCATTGAGCTTATATGGCCACTGTAATCTTAACCCCCAGTGATACCTGGATACTTGTATCTGCCATACCTATGTTGCACCAATATGAATACCCGTATGATACCTGGATACCTTTTTTATGATACTCATACCAGTACTCCACATTACTTCGGTACTTATGTGGCATAACTTTAGCATGTCCTACCGTACCAAGTCCACTCTTTCATATAAGTCCTAATAGTCTTCTTACTCTTCAAAACAAGAAAAAGAGATGATAGAAAGGTATGTGAACAATGATAATTCATTAATTTAGAAATGTTTTAAAGAATGAACTTGATACTTTGCATAGAAGTCTATATCTAAATATTAATCTTATGTTGGAATACCCGTATGTGTGTCCTTATTGATATCCATATCCGGGTGTCGTAGCTTACTCCCCACTTTTCTTATTGTCGAGTTTTTGATTTTTTGTTTAATTTTTGGTTACCCTAAACTTTATCAAAAGCAAGTATAAAAGAGCTCAAAAACAAAGAGTTTGAGCTCTGCATAAACTTAGGGCCAGCTCCCTGAATCCTAGAAGATTTTTCGCTTTCATTCACCAGTTGGAAGGATAACTTGAGTTTTATTCCTTTTCCCTAAGTTCTTAACAGAGAGATGGATGTCAAAAAACCAGTCCCAGAAGATTATAGTTTGAGGGCATCATTAGGTTCTTTATCACTGGTTTTGCATGGCTTCTTCTATTAACCTTTGTTTTCTATCTATTTTACTTTTGAAATAAGTGTTCTGGAAGAAGCTGCATATCTTCTGAATGAGAATGCTCTTATGTTGAAACAGGAAATGGTATTCGACCATAATTTTAGTAAGTAACAACAAGACATTCAGGCAAGCAAGAAAAGAGGATTACCAGGGGGCATGTAGACAGATGCCAGTTCCTTTCTATAGTAATGGTGGCGGTACCAGATTAAACTCCAGTTTCATTGTCTTGTTTTTAGGGCTGCTTTCGTATTCCAGTTGTTTTCATCATAGCGGTTTCAGTTTTTTGGGTTTGCTGAAAGGGAGGAAAGAAGCGACAGGAACAGAAACACAAGCATTTGCATCTTCACCTTGTTTTTTCTGCTTAATCCTTGGGAAAATGGGGAAAAAAACAGGGTGTTCATCATCTTGAAGAAGGATGCAAAATCAAATGTAAGGTTCTGCTTTCTCTGTTAGTTTGGTAGTTTCTTCTATCCTTTTTCCCCCCTCTTGTACAGGTTTACAGATATCTTCTGCATTTTATATCTGTATTATAGTATATGATTTTTTTGGGACAACTACGTCATTCATCAGTGTATAGAAGTCACAAAAATGATTCAATAAGAAAGTGTCTTGCCTTGCCGACAGAGTTGTTAGCAATATGAAACTCTCTAGAATTTTTGGTCTTGGATGCATTATTGTGCATGTCGGGCTCGCTCAGTACTGATAGGGGGCCATGGTCTGGAAATAGCAAAAAGAATCTTATGATGTAACTCTCAACATCCAACAGGTATGCGAAGTCAACATCCCAATTATCGAATTGATGTACTCTTGCAGTTGGATTTGGGTCTTAAATCTCTCATTCACTTTTATGTGCAGGCGATTTATCAATGTCTACGATGGTTCAGCACTGGATTGTCTCTGCTGTGTTCAGTGGATCTGAACAGATGAAAATTGGCCCCCCACCATTAGGGAGCGTTTGGGGTTGTCGATGAACGTTACATAGTAGAAGGTGGTGCTCACTGTTGCAACCTTGAGGTTTTGTCGCATGAGGATTTCCCAGGTAGAATCGTGCTAATAGAGCTACTCTGTGACTTGACCTGATTCAGGAGAGTCAACTTCAAGGGTCGCTAGTCAAACCTCACCTTAGTTATTGGATGACCTTCTGAGTTGGGACACCTTAAAGTAGTAATAGATATTAGAGTACACCAAGACCTTAAGATGAGGTTTGCTTCTAATCATGAAAATATTCGACCTACTAACATGTGATGGGCAGCTGACCATGAGATAAATTTTAATCTACCATAGATAAAACTGATGAGCAAGCCGCCCATCACTGTGGAGCCAACCATCTTGTATTTGTTTTTCCAAATCCTGCATAGTCCCATTTGGGTCTAATTAAGTCTTAATCATCCTTGTTTGTATCTGTCTGATGGCTCCTTGGTCCATCACACTTGAGCCTCGACATCTTCAAAATCTACCAGGAGAAAGCAGTAATCCGTCTAAAATCAACTGATACAGTCCAGTGCTCTTTGACTTTCCCTTGATCACAACAATGGAGAATTTCAGGGTCTTGTATGATCCCTAAACTCCACCAGAATTTGAGATAAAAAGAAATGAAGATCGATTGAACAAACAACCAAAAGCTTTTTTGTTTCCTTCAGTACATATGGTTGGCCATTCAGCCACAATCTTACTAAGGGCTTTGTTAGGATATGACAAGCCGAGCGGAGCTTGACCAAGTTTGAGAAATCAAGCATCTGAAGACCAAGACAATCTTGACAAGCTCAGCTTGAGACGGAGTTTTGTTGCAAATAAACTGAGCCAAATCAAGCTTGAGCTAGGCTTGATTTTCTTAATATCAAAACCCAATAGTGAGGTTAGTTAGGTCCGGGCCACTCCCAACGGATTTGCCACTTCTCTTAAGAATTACACGAAAAAGCCATAGTCATGGGTTTTCTTCTAATAGAGTTATAAGAGGCTAAAATCTAATCCACTCGGTTGCATTGCATGCCAATAATGGGGGAGTAGTGTTACAGAAAGGTCTACCTGTGGATAGTACATGCAAACCAAATATGAAATTAGCATATACTCAACCTGGCTCAACCTGACTGCACTCAGGCAAGAAATTTATAAAATCGGTTCAGGTTTGGGTTGGGTATTTTTCGGTTTCGTTTGTGTCTGGATTTGGGTCTACCTATTGGAGCTTGTGTTGAGCCGACACCCAACCAGCCAGCCGGACCTATGCCTGAGTTGCAACTCTACTTGCATAATTATAGGCCATTGATCTCATAAGTCAATAAAATAAAGAGGAATTTAGGGGTAAAGTCCCCGTAGGACCCCATACGTCTTACCAGGTCCCCGTATCTTGTTGGACACGGGAGGGTGGCCATTTTAATTTTTATTGTCATTTAGTGATATGGTCGACATTGACCATTCTTTCTGCGGTGGTTACTCTCGATTTGCAGAACCCAAATAGAAATTGAGTTTTTCTCTCTTGGTTGCTCGTATTGCTCCAGAAAGGTGGATGGAGCAAGGGAAGGCATGGAGAGGGAGGATATGAAGGAATGGATGCCGGCGAGCATAGGGGCATCTTCGTCAAAGGAGGAGGGAGGATCGCCATGGAGGGAAGGGAGGAGGGAGAAGAGGGGAAGGGAGACGGAGGTGAGGTTGTAGGCGGAGATGAGGAAGAGGGCTAAGCTTGCAGGTAGTGCGGGGAGGGAGGGGATGGGGGCTAAGGACCTGCAGACCCAAGGGGAGTGAGAGGAGGTGAGGGCGGAGGATTTTCAGGTGGACCTGCAGATTTGTCTTTTTTCTTGTTATTTTGCGATGTGGTCGATATCAACCATTCTGTCGTGTTCAGCAAATAAGGTAATTATATGTTGAAGAAAATCTGACGGATAGAATGCTTGATATTGACCATATTGCTAAATGACAAATTTTTTTTATTTATTTTAAAGGGCTACATGAGGATCCCTCCCGTGTTTAACATGATACGGGGACCTGGTAAGACGTCTTATAGGGACTTTTCCCATAAATTCTTCTAAAATAAATTAGACAAATCTTTGAAAAGAAAAAATAAATAAAAATAAAGCCCAAGCTGGTCTTCATCAGCATCCATGTATGATTTCTTTATAGCCTCAGCATTCATCATTTCATCTGTATGTCACTTGATGATCTCTCCCTAACCTTTTCTGGAGGGAACTTCATTGATCCTATGCTTCTGCTGCCTATCTAACCTGCTCATCAACCTCGAGGTGCTGGGTACTTTTCACTCTTGAGGGAGGGGAGGGGAATTATGCCGCCCCCTCACATCAAGTTGTTATCACAGAGATGAGAAGCTTTAGCCATTTGCTTTCTAGTGAGGTCAGGGCTTTCAGAATCATTCAAGGGCTACAAGCCGGAGAGCGCACCTGTCCATTTTGGTTTCACCCAATGGGAGGTTAATGAGTGGAGCAAGGGAGGTGGATGGGGCGCAATTCTGATTGCTTCAGGTCCGGGCCAGATTAAGCAAAGGCTACAACCACTTCCCAAAACCTCACAAATGCAAATCCTCTTCAAGTATGTCCAACATAGAATAAATCTCTGCTACTTGTGGGTGTGATTTATCATTAGAAACAAATGTGTGAACCTGACCTCCAATCTCTGTCCAGCTACAACCAGGTACCTTGTACTTGGTCCTGTTTCTCATCATTTTTCTCACTCTTGCCACTTCACTCCAACTTCCCTCAGCAGCATAAATGTTAGACATTACAGCATAATTAACAGCTTCATCTGGTTCCAACTCTAAAAGCATATGCGCCGCCCATTCTGCTAGCTTTATCTCACCATGGACTTTACATGCACCAATGAATGCTCCCAGTACATTTGCACCGGGCTCAAAAGGCATATTGATCACAATGTTGTAAGCCTCATCTAGACGGCCAGCTCTCCCAAAAAGATCAACCAAACACGTATAATGCTCTGAATCCGGAAATATGTGATGGTCTCTTCTCATCAAATTGAAGTAGTGAAGACCCTCATCTACCAGGCCTGCATGGCTACAGGCAGAGAGGACCCCGACAAAGGCGATTCGATCTGGCCTCACACCTTCATGCAGCATCTTCTCAAAGATTTCTACAGCTTCCCTGGCAAGACCATGAAAGGCACAAGAACCAATCATCGATGTCCAGGTAACGAGGTCTGGTTTGAAGATCAAACTAAATGACTTAAAAGCACTCGCAACACAACCACACCTGGAGTATGCACTTACAAGAGCATTCCCAATTGACAAGAATTCCTCCAACCCACACTTCACCACATGTGCGTGAAGTTGAATGGCTTCAGTAGCAGCAGCCAAATTGGCACATGAGCTAAGAAGGCTAGCCAATGCAAGATCATCGGGTTTTAAACCTACCTGAAGCATTCGCCTAAAAAGTTTCATGGCTTCCTTGCCTTCCCCATTTTTTCCATAACCCACGATCATAGTCGTCCAGGACACAACATTGCGAATTGCCATCTCTTCAAAAGCATTGCGGGCATCCTCTAAGTTCCCATTCTTTGCATACATATCGACAAGTGCGCTTGCCACAAGAACATCGGAGTCCAGGGATGATCTGATTATCAAACAATGTATCTGTTTCCCCAGTTTGCCAGAACCTAAAATGCTGCAAGAATTTAGTAAACTACAAAAGGTATACTCATCACCCATTACACCTCCAGTCCACATCGACTCAAATATTCTGAAAGCTTCTCCTCCTAGACCATTCAAAACATAGCTAGATACCATTACATTCCAAAGCACCAAATCTTTTGACTCAATCTCATTAAACACTTGATGTGCATCTTCAACAGAGCAGCATTTGGCATAGAAATCAACGAGGGCGCTACCCACAAAACCATTCAAACTGAACCCAAATTTTATTATCAAACAATGCATCTGAATCCCAACATCAATATCATTTAGTTCTCTACAGGCGCTGAGAGAGCTAATAAAAGTTATATAATTGGGACCCACCATCTCCACCATCATTTTCTTGAAGAAGAACAGAGCCAGTTCATGGCCTGAAAATCCACAAAAATTTAGACCCTTTTCCAACGTTTCAGATACTCCATTGCGTATACTTTGATTATCAAATGACAAATTACACAACTCCGTAATCTTTATCGCCATTTCTACTGTGGCACGACCAAGAAAACGACCATGACCAATAGACCCAGATATCATTATATTCCAGGACACGACATTTCGATCTGGCATTCTAACGAACAGGCAGCATGCATCGAAGACTGCCCCAGATTTCACATACATATTTAGGAGCTGATTCTGTAGAGATTGGTGGTATTCACATCCTAGTTTTACTACCTGAGAATGTAGTTGTTTCCCTTCTAAAAGAAAACCATGTTTTGCAGAGAATTTCAGAGCTTCTGATAAGAAAGCCTTTACATGGGTTCTTTCCCAATTCAAGGAAGGAGCTTTGATATTCTGAGATGGGTGTGGTGATTCTGGGGCATTTCTCACAAATTTGGAAAGGGAAAAGGGAGAGTGAGGAGATTTGAGGGAGGAACAGCATCTGAAATGCGAATGCGAGAGGGATTTTGAGAGCATATATAGAAATGACAAGAGGCTGTTGTAGAAGAATTGATAGACCGTTGAACTAGGAAAATCTTTATAATCAGAGTCTATTTCCCGCCAAAATTTGAAATAGTAGACATTAATTGGGCCGGGCCCGCCAGGGTAAGCCCTTATTTTACCTTCATATTTGCGGGCCAGTCGTAGGTCAAGCCAAAGCCCTCGGAACCCTCGGCGGGCCTATATTATTGAAGCCCTTACCCTACCTTCAAGGGCCATGGTTGTGTTAGTGCCAAAAGAAATGATTTTTTTTTTTAAATATTATTATATATTATAATTTTGCTATAGTACGATGCTAGTCCTCCTTCATTCGAGTTAAGGATATGTGCAGAGTAAAAGTCAATCTTTTTACGCCATTTTTTAAATAATTTACAAAACAAGTTACTTTATCCTCAAATAAAAATGTTATATAGGATTAAATGAAATAAGCTAATTTAATAGTATTGTGACTTAGAATTAGGACATGGAAGACATTATTAAAGAACTTAGCACACCAGCCATAGTTACATAATTTAAGTAATGTGCCCAATTTTGTCTGTTAGTTGGCTATTAGTGAGATTGTTGCAATTGAAGTTCAGCTAGCTAGTTGTAGTCATTTTTACTAATTCATGTATAGCATTTTTTTTTTTAAAACAATAATATGGGCCATAAGAGCCTGTTTGACAAGTCTCACTTGGTTCAATTAGATTTATTTATTAACAAGGCATTAAAATTTTTCTAAGTAAATTATTTAGTATGTGTGGTTCAAATATTAGACATTAGGCCACTTTTGAATTAGCATTAACCCTAATTTGTAATTATTTGCCACATCACAATTGGATTTTAAACAAAACAATTAAAATTTGACTACCTAACATGAATGACAGATGATTTGATGCATCTGAACATGGGTTAGAGAAACAAACTTTAACTCCATATGTGGGGTCCACTTGAATGAAACAATAATCATGTAAGTAAAGGGATAAAAAGAATTTGGCATCAATCAGTGGCTAATGGCTATAGCTCAACTCCACTTAATAATGATGTTGATGGCCATCCATCTAAACTTTCGAACATCAGTAGTTTACATTAATGGTGAAAATCAGTCTAATCAATGACAACTTAAACATCATTTTCATTTAGGAATACGTTGGTGTTGGACAAACGTATAATAAGAAATAGGAGACAATATTAGGATCTACGAGGATATCCATAAAAAGAATTTTACCTAAGATTTGGTTAGTATTTTTTTAAAAAATATTAAGGCTTTGTTATTAGTTGCTAATTAGAGGGGTTCTTCTTAATCTCTTGGTAAAGGTTTATATATATTATATTATTTATTTTATATATTAATAAACAAAGGGCCGGCTTGGGCCCGCTCGGGCTGGTTAAGTCAACCCTTAGCTCGGCACTAAAGGTTGCGGGCTCTTTAAAATTGGGCACTATCCTACTCTTGGACTTTAAGACAAAAAGAAAAGCCCTCACTTTAAGGGCTGAGCCGGGCCTGGCTCCCTCGTTAAAGGGCGGGATTAACAACCCTATCCATGTGTGACAATGCGTAGGGTGGGATTAGGTTGAGAGATATATGTATCCAACCTGAATTGGTTGCATTTATTAATTGGGTCGGACCTACCAAATTGACCTAATTACTTGGAAGTTATAATGCTAAAAATCTAAGGGCTCATTTGTTTTGGGGATGTTTGTTTTATGTAATTGAACACCCATGATTGTATTTTTATAAGTGGTTAAAAAGGAACATGGTGAGTGAATATTCAAAAAATGACCATCAAATAACCTACATTTATTAATAAGATTAAGGGAGAATTGAAAAAGAATATCCATCCATCATCCTAGTAATTCAATGCAAAAATTTCTCATGTGAGCATCTGCACGTATCGCTCTGCGCGAAATCGATTCGCCGCAGAGGGGCCTACCTAACATTGAAGGCAAGCGTCAAATTTCACACACAGTGCGTCTAATGGAAAAACTTATCGTATTTCTTGTATTTCAAGACCTGGAAAGTCAAGTCTTATCAACATCTTCACCTCCAGCTCCACCTCCACTTCAACCTCAACCTCATATACTTCACTTCTTACCTCTTTAATAATCTTTCGGTGAATCTCATTTTCTCATGACTTCCTAGTTCCCCTGTTTGTTTCCATTAAAATGCATAGAAGCCTAATACATAGAGTGGTTAAAAATATAGATCAAAGATGAATTTCCAAACATGAGCATCAAATAAATGTCTTCATTTAATGTTTATTTGGGAAACTCTCCTTTGATTTTCATTTTTAATTGCCTATATATATATATATATCCATTACGGTATATTCTAATGTTCTAATGCAAACAAACACGTCTTAACTTGGAATTACTTAGGTTCAGCTTGGACTGTTGTGTTTGAGTGTTAAATTGGGAGGCTGAGATAACAAGGGGTCGTCATTCAATTAGTTGGCAACCCTGCTTCTCACCCAGCCACTTTTAAGGAACAATATGTCATCGTCCCACTTTGCGGGCTCTCCTTCTATGAATATTAGTGTGGGCTCCAATGATGCATTGCTAGAAAAGAAAAGAAAAGAAAAGGTGTGGGAGGTTGAATTGCTAGTATGAAACAACAATGTCATCATAGCCCATTATGAATCATGTTGGAAATATTAGCCTACACCCAACTTAAAAAATAAAAGGTCAATTCAAACCTTAAAAATATGAGTTAGGTCTGATTTAAGTTGGAATACTGTGCTACGAATTAGCACTCCTACTCTTTGAGAAACAATGATGTCAATAGGTGCAATCATGGTTGTTGCCCTTATAAGAAATGATAGAAGGAGATCTTATGTTTAGGTCTTTTCTTAACAATGAGCATTGGAGACTTCAACTCAAAGAAAACAGATATGGTCACTTCCTATCTAAAATAAGATGCGGGCTGCATTATTATAGTGGTAGATATTCCTCTGAAAGAATTTTTCATCTTATTATGAGAAATAACGTGGAAGTACTAATAGTTAAGTTGTTAGCATTGAATATGGATATGAAGGGCCCTACCTTATTTCTCTCAGTAAATTGAGAACATCTCTCATAGGAGCATCTTCCAAATATAGTTGAATAAAAGAGCTGAAAAAAAAATACATATATATATATATGATATTCAATGGCTCTCTCTCTCTCTCTCTCTCTCTCTCTCTCTCTTACACATTGACACTACTCAAAGTCCCTATATATCCAAAAGCTACATAGAGTTAAGAATGTAACTCAAGCTACATAGGCCCTATATATATTGGTCTAGTGGTCTGGGAGTGATACTTTCACTTAAAGATCCAGGGATTGATCTTTGGATGTGTGTGTGAGACTAAGGTGCCAACACCACTCACCTATAAGTGTGTTGGCAAAACATGGATATTTGTCACATACAAAATGTAATCATCTTGCATCTAGATCCCCATATTAGAACATACATGAATCCGCTTTTGGAAACCAAATGTTTTGGAACCTATATACAAAAATTCGGATCCGGACTGAAATTCCTCCCAGACCCAAAAATACATTCCATACCCACTTTATTTCAATACTCGTATATAGATGCTAAGCGTGTGGGAGTTCAAATCCTTCCAAGCAGAAAAAATAAAATAAAAGCTAGTTAGTGGTTAGTGGGCACAAGGGAATGCATCCAAGTGAATCCGATGATATGCAATCTGCTCGGAGGTGAAAATTTTTCTTGCTATAAAAATGGCAATGAGTTGAGTTAAAAGGGTTGCGCTCTGATCTATCTTATTAGAAGGCCAGTTTTGTAGTAGTTTTTGACAACTAGAAAATGGGGAATCAGTTTGGTAATGGTATAGATAAGTGATACCTAAGGTAGGTGCCTAATCATAAATTCCAATATGAGCCAGTCATATTAGGTTTTTTTTTTTTTTTTTTTTCCTTCTTCCTTCTCTGTCTGCCAAATTTGGCCTTTACATGGTTACTGATTAAAATCCACTTGCCAAGTTGATTTCTTTCTTAAAGATGCTTAATATTTATTTTAATACACTGATAACTTTTTTCAAAAGCGATTCAACTTCGTACTCGTTATAATTAGGTTAGTTTGGAATCACATTGTAACGCCCCACCCATACCCATGCATGATATTGTCCGCTTTGACCCACCGGCCTCACGGTTTTGCTTCTGATGGGCCTCAAATTGTGACCCTCCGGAGTCCCACATCGACTATAGAGAGGAAAGTGAATGGGATTATATGTAGAGCTTACACCCTTACCTTGCATGAGGCCTTTTGATGGGTTGAGGCCCATCAGAAGCAAAACCGTGAGGCCGGTGGGCCAAAGCGGACAATATCATGCATGGGTATGGGTGGGGCGTTACAAATGGTATCAGAGCCGACTCTCGACTAGTTCGAGTGTGGGTCCCCTGCCGTGGTCTGGTGTAAGTGGGCGGATCTCCATGTGGGCGGGCCAAGAGGGCTGGCAGGCTACAGAGACTGGCAGGCTACTGCACAGGGACGTGCAGCCTTAAGGGGGGTGGATTGTGACGCCCCGGAGTCTCACATCGACTATAGAGAGGAAAGTGAATGGGATTATATGTAGAGCTTACACCCTTACCTTGCATGAGGCCTTTTGATGGGTTGAGGCCCATCAGAAGCAAAACCGTGAGGCCAGTGGGCCAAAGCGGACAATATCATGCATGGGTATGGGTGGGGCGTTACACACATCCTTGGAAAAAGAATTCTAGGGAATAAAGATATTTGTTCTTTTGCTACCGCATGTATAATAGTACGATGAGTAAAATACGGGAGACATAAATAGGGGACGGCCCCTTGAGAACGAAAGGAGACTTGATGGATTTGCTATTTATAAAAAATCAATCTCAATAAAAAATTTTGGCAATTCGATTTAAAATAATATTTTAAAGGGCATGTTTGTGTAGTGCATATTTCAGGAAAAGAAAAAAAAAAGGAAGTATTTCAATTTTTGTAGACTTCATTTTTCATCATTTGGTGCAAATAGTTTCTCAAAAGAAAATGCAACTTCATTTTTTTTTAAAGAATTTCTTAGATATCCTTTTCGAGGAAAAGCATAAGTTTGTGAACTTAGATACTACACAAACGCAAGTTGAAGAGCCTGAACCATTTACTTATGTAAAACAACTTTTATCGTGGTTTTACTATCTTTATGGGATTTCATGTGTCCTATGTAATGAGAAAGTAACATGGCTAGGGATGCAAACGGGCCGGATCTAGACTGATTCCATACTAGAACTAGAGTATTATCCGAAGGATGGTTACGGTTGCTGAACCGATTCTGGCTTCGCACCAGGAGACATGTTTAAGAATTGGTTCCACATTTAAAAAAAAAAAGATTTCTTTTAGTTGATTTTTCTTTGTTGAAACATTGAGAATATTATTTTATTTTATTTGCTAGAGCCAATTAACGGAAACTAAAATTGCTTGATGACATAGAACATCACTACTGCATACTTTTTTTTTTTTGCTAGAACATAAGGTTATTTAAAATTAAAAAGGCTCGAATGGGCCTATAGATTGGAACCTAGGTGGTTCGGGAAGCAACCCTGTTTAGGTCCCGAGTCCAAGAATATGGTTCCAGAAATAGACCTATTTAATTAGTGAAATGAAAGTTTTGCATGCTACTAGAATGGATACTAGTTCTAACTTAATCTATCAATATGCAGCGGATATAACTAAATAAACAGAATAGAACTAGCAATCTACCAATCACATACCACAAGTAGGCAGACACAATATTTAACGTGGAAACCCTATCCAGGGAGAAAACCTACGAGCCAGAAATCAAGAAATCACGAACAGTTACAAAATATACTCACAGCTCATTTCCCTCAGTCTGTACATCGACCTAAGGACTGTAGTTGTTCTTACACAAAATCTATTGACACGACATCCACTGTGCACCGTTCTCCTTACTTGATTTCCTTACAGCTTGTCAGCGAAGATGAACTATTTTCTACAAGAAAGAAGAAGCAACAACAATTTTCTAGAGCAACCCTTCAGAACAATCCCTCAATGACTATAGAGAATAATTCTCTCTAAGATATCTCTTAGTCAGATTAATGAGAGAGGTGGTGTCACATTTACGGTTGAGAGCAATACCCTATTTATAGCCCCAAATTCGTGCCTTAGACTTAGAACACAGATATGATTCAAAGTGGGAAACAAAGTCTCAAAAGGAAACAAATTTGTAGCAAATCTGAAGACTTTCCCTCTGGGCCTGCGCCATCCGATCGGTCGATTGATCGGTCTTCTCTTTTCTTTGGTTCAGCTCTTCCGGCGACACAACTGTAGTCCATTCTAAAATAAAATAGAAAATACAACTCAATGGACCCAGAGTTTTATCTAACCCATGAATTAGCCAACATAAAAAATACTTACATTGGAACATAAATAAGGTTCCAAATCTGCTTTTTCTCGAATTATAACCTCCCAAAGAACTGGATTTCTATTTGCATTCCTACACATGGCAGGAAGAATTTTTAAATTCACCTGCCGAGTGAAGAGACATCAATAGTTTAAGAAAAGAAGAGGATAAATGTTCCCGCAATAAGAGCTATAGCATATGCAAATCCCAGCTCTGTGGGGCAACTTACCTTTGATAATTACATGCCCTTTCTCACTCTCATCCTCTCATGATCTAGCACCACACCCGACTTTACTCTCATCGATCCTTTATCCACCATTATATTGAATGAATCTCAAAGAAACTTATGAACTAAAAAACCATTAAATATTAAGGCTATTAAATCAAGAGCCAGAATGATTTAAATGACTGATCTTTTTGTTGACCTTTTTCCATAATGGGACGTTTGCATGTATTCCACCCACAACACCCCCGCTAATAAGAAGACATCAAAGGGGGGCCCATGAGATTGAACTAAATGAGAGAGAGAGAGAGAGAGAGAGTTTCCTTGAGACCGTCGCTTTTACTCATTTTTTTCACCATATGAAAACGCCATCTCTGTAGCCCACTGATTGGACGGCTATCCAACCACTTGTGAAGTGGACCAATCAATAAAAGGATTTTTTGCTGTTGGTACAGTTTCACACTTCCACTACTCTACATCTTGTTTGGTAAAACTACTTGTACAGAGAAATGAAGTAAAGTGAATATTAAAAAGAAAATAAAATCTTAGGGGGTCTAATCACAATACGATAAAATTTTATTTTGAGTGGCTTGAGAAGGAATTTTTATAATTTTTTAGGTAAAAAATAGATGAATTTTTGTCTTTTAGTAACTTGATAATGTTGGTTATTTATTTATTTATTAAATAAAGGAGGGAATTTTGAGATCTTATATTTTTGATATTACCCATAGTCTTTTCTTACTTGGTGAAAAGAGACTTTACTTCACTCCACCTTATTGGTGAAGTGGCCTAACAAAAAATAGATGATATTGTGGTGGTTGAGATGGTGACATCCATAAATGGCATTTGATGTCCACAGTCTCCTAAATTTGGCAAATTTTAAATAAGATGATAAACATGCTTTTAAGATATCGTGGACCCTGCTTGTCATGTCCATGTCAACAAGGGGGGGTTGGCAACCCACATGGCACCCGATTGCCATCTGATTTGGGTATGCATGCACTTAGGGATGCAAATGAGTCGGTTTAGGTCTAGGTCCCTGTTGGAACTGGAACCGTTAATAAGGAGATGGAACCGGAACCGTTTTAGAACTGGTTGCTTGGTTCCGAAACCGAAACTGTTAATGAGAAGATGGAATCGGAACCAGAACCAATATAGGACAGATATGAGTCTGGGTCCGAGTCTAGATAGAGAATAATATGGAAAAAAAAACCAAGTTTCTCGAAGAGACTCTAAAAAACTGAGGTAATCTGTCGGGTCTCGGGTCCACGGATTGGAATCATATTGGACCCGGATCTGGACTTATTTAGGTCACAGGTCCAAAATAAGACCTAGACCTAGGACCCATTTATTTATCGATGTCTAAATAAGAACCCAACCATGTTTTTAATGGGTCAGAATATCCAGGTAATAAGAGAATCTGTGACTCATTCACATCCCTAATGCCACTCTTCCCACGTGTGTTGGCTTCTCTTCCCACATGTGTGGGCATGAGCACACCCACATATATTGTGATGGGCCGGTTACCCCTGATCTGCTTCCACCTCCGAAACTTACACAAAAATCAGAACTCATGTGAAAATTTTAGATCAGCCTCTAAAAATTGCATGAAAATCCTTGATTTGCCTACAAAATCCAACTGCATGTTTGGGTCTTCCCGCTTCGAAATGAAAATCTTGGGCAACACTTATGCGTGCGCTGTCCTTCCCACTTTATGGACTTCTCTTTCCACCTGTGTGCTTTCTTCTGTCCTAGGCCCCCACCTTGGCCCAGGAGTACTAAAAAATCACACACAGACACACTCTCTCTGTGGACCATGGATTGATCATTACACACATTCACACACGCTCTCTTTGGACCATGGTTTGATCATTACACACAGTCACACACGCTCTCTTTGGACCATGGATTGATCAGCATATGCAGTGGGACCCACACGCCAAAGCCCTAGGACATTTCAATTGGCATCATCTTTTATTCCTTTCTGCATGTAAAAGGTGCTTAGAGACACTTTATTGACCCATCAAAGGTCCATAATTTTGCCAAATATCTGTATACTGTAGGCATAGAAAAACACCACCAATCTATGGTGAAAATTCATACCCACTCCTTTTCCTGTAAATGGTTCCAAAAGTCAAGTCAATGTGGACAAGTGGTCCATTCAAGGGCGGATCCAAAAATTTTTCCTTTGAAAAATTCTATATGCATCCCTTGTATGTGTTGAGCACACCCACATCTCGTTGTGAACGGTGATTTAAATCACCGTTCACAATGGGATGTGGGTGTGCTCAAAATCACTGTTCACAATGAGATGTGGATATACTCAGCACATAGGAGAGAGTGCATATAGAATTTCTGTTCTTCCTTGGACGGCAATTTTGCGAAGGCTGTATGTAAAAAAATGCATATAACTTTTAAAGTAAGTAAGAGATTTTTTGAAAACTTTAGAGGGAAATGGAGGTGGGTGGGCGCCAGTGGGTCCTTTCAGTTGAAGTTGGGTAGACCAATATTGGTTAAATAATTTTGGCAATTACATTATAACCCATAGTCAATTTTATTAATTGCATCATCATCCGAGTCATATTTCCATTAATTAGTCAAATAATTCATTCAGCATATATGTCCCGTTTGTTTCATATTATTGAATTCCTAAGAATTTTAAAACTTCTATTTAAAAAATAATTAAATATAAGAAAACGATAAATATTTAGAAATAACTGTAAAATAACCCTCTCTCTTTAATGAAAAATGAATCACATGGAGACAAGAAATACTTAACTATCACTCTAGTAATTCAAATACTAGGAAAGTCAAAGTTTCCATTTGTATCCTTAACTCCCTCAACTCCCTCAAGTCATATACTTTACCCGTCATCTCTTTTATACTCCTTTCATAAAACTATATGAGGAACTTGATGTTGCAGTTTTGAACTCGTGCTCTCTCCATGCAAAAACATGACTTACCCGGTGTACGGAGGAGTCTGAGACTTCATATGCCCAGGGGAATAGTTCGTTCTAGAAGAGGCCAGACACCCTTGTCACAAAAAATAAATAAATAAATAAATAAAAACTAAGGTGACCATACATCTAGCCCCATAATTAAAACACTTACTCATCCATGGACATCCACCTTTGAAATTGTGTGAGAAAAAAAATTAGACAATGAAATGGGTAAATTTCATATGTTGCCTACTTCGTGGTGGTTGATCTATTGAGACTCATCATTTTCAAAACAATATTTCCATATCAACAGTGCACATATTGATCAAATGGAGGTAAAAGTAAAACCTCATCAAACCAATACCTAAGAAAATTTCCTACACACCCCAAATTTTCCTCTCTATAGGCTCCACTTATGGTTACATATAGGGGTTGCAACAGTTTGACTTAACCCGCTATTCAACTCACATTTGGCCCACATAACCCGACCCGTATCCTATATGGGTCGATCGCAGGTCAAATAATTGCGCTTGCAATAAAACGGGTCGAGTTAGGTTTAACCTAAATAACCCATTTAAATAGGAGGGTTAGAGTCGATTCGCATATCTTAATCAATTTAAACAATTTAACTCAAATATAACCTTAATACTGGGTTTGGGCCAAACTTCTACAAGTTGAGTCGGATGGGGTTGAAGTAAAATCGATTGGCCCATGTTATTTGCATCGAGTCGGACCCATTGGCATCTGGTGTGTATCAAACAAAAATTTAAGTAAAAAATAAATAAAAACAAGTTAAAAGTGATAACAATAGAGTTTCATTACATTCTTTTGTTTTAAACATAATTCATAATCAATCAAGATCAATCTGTTGGGGTGACCAGTGACAACACTCCATTTTATTTGAGTTTCATAGACCATGGTCCATGACTCATTCCCTTTTTAACAAAAAGGCTGAATGGTTGAGCTTCTCTTGTGCTTGAGGATGGAAAGCGATTGATCCGGGGCAGAACCATGGTGGATTCAAACCTAAATCTTAATTTGCAGCTTATGTTATATCCAATTCCAGCATCATCTTAAAATAAAAAAAAAAAACGGATCCAATTTTGGTCCCTAATCCAAAATAAGATGTGGATTGCATAAACATATTTAGATAAAAGGGTTGCAAACTAAAATCTTTAAATACGCAAGTGGAGCTCTTAAATGTTATATGATTTAGTCTTTTTAGAATTATAGTCTCTCAAATATGAATTTAACTTTAGCTATGTATGTCCTTAAAACTTATATCTATTATTAACTTCTGAATTTGCATTGGAACATATAGAGCATGTTTGGTAACAAGTGATGAATCCATATATCTGATAATTGCTCACTACCACTGGTACAAGGACTCCTCACTAGAGATTTGTATGGTTGAGTATCTCACATTGATATTGATGTGTATCGATGCATATAGCTGAGAAAAATAAGATTCGGTGTGCCAATCCACTTAAGTAAGGATTTTAAAATTTGGGGCGGGGGGGTCCAAATTCTTGAAAATTTACAATTTTCAAATATGAAATTACCACAATTTTAAAAAATTCAAAAATCTTTACCCCGTATATTTGATTGTCAAATGTGACCATACGGAATGGGATCCGGAGCAAGTACTGGAGCCTTTTTATAGACATTTGACTTTTCATTTTTCATGTCCCTTTCAACAGGCATCCCGTTCTCTCTGCTTTCTTTATTTTGTCATTAAATGAAACAAGGACATTTACAGTAGTCCATGATCTATTGTTTAATTTAAGTTGTAACCAATACAATCTTGTCCTTTCTCTCCATGATCAGATATGTCATGAAGGGCTTACTTGGACCATTCACTTCCTTTAAATTGAGTTGTCAATGCATGGTCTAGCTTACACTTCATTACTGAGGAGTCCAAGTGGAGGTGGAGATCAGAAACCTAAATCACAGGGCACTTTTGGTAAGAAAAATACAGACACTGATTGTAAAATCCCAGTTGATTATGACCATGGTTTTTATCCGAAGGTTGTAGGTTCGAAACTGCACTACTATATTCGGACTAAGGGGAGTTTACCCGGCTTCCCTTTTGGTCCGAAGAGAATAGTCCAACCCAAAGTGGTGGAAACCCTCCGATAGTAAAGAAAAAAAATGTAGAATCTCAATCAAAGTTAAAAGACCCAATTAGAAAAAAAAAATGCCCTATAAGAGGATGATATGCTCTAACAAAAGGGTGCAATTATTATTTTACAAGTCTAATCCATTGATATTGGGTAACATGCAGTGCAGGTCCAATATGACCCAACAACTCTGGATGTGTGCCTTGGAGTTCATGGAGCGACCAAATGAAGGGTAGTGTCCCACCTCCGGGGTACATGGACGCCCTAGGATTTTAAGAAACTGCACCCAACGAGAATAAAGGCAAGGAACTGCGGAGGCTATCTGGAGACCACGTCAGCGCCCCGATCTCTCCTTCGGCCAGGCACTTGATACTCTCGAATTGACCGCATAAAGCATGTGTCTGCTTTCTATATTTTGTATTCGAAACCTGTTTCAGATTTGCCTGATGGGTTTTATGAGTGCTACGGTAATTAGTCCTGTTGGGTCAAAGAACTTAGAGATACCCACATCTTAAAAAAAAATAAAAATAAAATCGATTTTCTTGGAAATAAGAAAAAACAGTAAAGGGTTAAAGTTAATTTTTCAGATTGGGCTTGGGTGAAATTTCAAGTCAAGTCAAAAAAAATAAAAAACAAAACACTTTACCAATAAAGAAAGTTCAAGTAAAGTGGGACGAGCCCAAGAGAATCTTCCGTACAGTGGGTCAAACCCGTTCTTCATAGTGCCCTTCAACTCAGTGGACTCATCGGTCAAGTCAACCAAACTCGGTTCCGATTTGTGACCCAGTAACTAAATAGGCTGGGCTTTGAGAATCTTCCATGACCCAGCTCGGCCCGTATACATCCCCCAGACGAAATATCATTCAAATCCGCGTTGCCACGTGTACGTGCGTGACTGGTCGATTGGAGATACATCAATTTAGTAATCCAGACCTGTCCGGTCAGGCACACAGAAAGAACTGTCAAAATATGCCAGCCGTCTCAAGATTTCCCCTCAAGCCTTGTTCATAGAGGTTCTCTAAGTACCTTTTCTAAGGTAGACTAGAAGCCACGTGGCATGGTTGTTGGCCCAGTGGACCAACTTTAGCGGGATTGATTTGCTCAGTAAATATTTTATCTGATCTAAAACTCATGAAATGAACGGTTAAAATTTACAGAGTTTCTATTAATCGTTGATCGATGAGATGCTTATCACTTCATTATAGATTTATAAAATGACAATTGGACCCACAAAGACCCCATGCGTTCATCATTTGAAGTGTCGGATCCTCTCATAGAAATTCTAGGTTGGAGACTTGGAGCTGGTCTTTTTTTTTCTTCTTAATTTTCCTATACGAGGGATTGGAACTCACACACTTTACTCACACCCTATCTAACTAACTAAGTAACTAGAGCTCTGCCGTGGAACTTACTTTTTAAACACCCAAGCTTCAAAATAAAAGCTTTCTAATGAATATGTTATCTAAAACTATTTACCTAAACAAGGGTCATCGGTCCTTGATAAGATTACCTGAGCCACTTTATATAAAAGCCCTCTCAATGAATGTAGCATCCATAAATTCTATCACAACAATAGTTGGTCCCATCGCAAGAGTGATCATTTAATAAAAAGAATATGATTAAATACAATCTCATGCCCTATTCATCGTCTTAAAAAAAAAAAAAAAAATCAAAAGATCAAGCTAGAACATACTCATATGCTTGTAGGTATTTTATTTTGAGCAGTTTGGATTTTTAATAGATGCCATATGTACTCGACTTCTTAAATCCCACACACCTTATGGTTGAACTCAGCATTTCTCTAAGTAAGACCTTGAGAGGATTCAGAGTCTTATATAGTTTTAAAAAAGGGTGAATTTCAAAAAAGTCCTTAAGTTTCGGCCTTATTTTAAAAAAGGACACAAGTTTCAAAACTTTTTAAATTAGCCCCTAAGTTTTTCAAGAAGTTTTCAATTAAGGACATGCATCTATTTAAAGTTATTTTTTGACAAACTTTTTTCCTATTTTTTTAATACCCAAATTACTCTTCATTGTAATAAAACTCTCATTCACTTCTTCTACATTCTCCTCGTTTCTCTCGCCGGTGTCATCACGGTGATCATAGACATCCAATATTCCTACAACAATTAGCAATTGAAACTATGTCATGACTTTAAATGAAGGGTAATTTGGGTATTTTCAGAACATTGAGGGAAAAAGTTATCAGAAAATACTTTTAAAATGGCCGGATGTCCTTAATAAAAAATTTACTAAAAATCTTAGAGACTAAATTGAAAAGTTTTAAAAATTATGTCCCTTTTTAAAATAAGGCAAAAAACTAAGACAAAATTTGAAACTTTCCCATAAAAGCTGTGGAGGGAGCCGTCTACCGCGAAAGTCTGACGTGGCTTTCATTGCGGGTTAGGTTGCCCTTGACGTAAAATCACCGTCTGCTACAATGCGCCGAGATGGCGTAAGTTAGACACTCTCCAGTCTCCATGTATAAAATACGTCCTCGCCTGTCTTAAATGGCGCTGATTCTTCGACGCCTCTTGACATTTCCGACCCTGAAATCTGGCGATGCGGAGCCCCATGGCGAGGTCCGGAAGCCGGAGCTCCGCCGGCCGGAAAACCCCCGAGCGGCCTGACATGTCGCCGATCTCCGTCTACTCCGACGCATCCACCGTCCGGAGAACCTACTCTGGCCTGAATCCAGTCAAGATCGCCGCCCGGGCGATCGGGAGCTGCTTCGCCCCGCCGGAGACCACCTCCTCGAAATTCGACCGCGATCTCGACGTATCCAAAGCTCCTTCTGGTATTCTTCTAGTGATCTTGAACCCAATCTCTTGAATTCGATCTTGTAACATCAGTTGGAAAGAGTCAAACTGGTAGAGATGTTCGAGAAAAGTTGTTGAATTTCTTCAATTCTACTGAAAGATTCAATCTTTTTGATGTTATCTTCCTATTTGAAAATTTCAGTTCTCATGCATAGAAAGGCGATTGTTTTTTTTTTTTTGAAATTGGTACTTTTTTTTTTACAAGGATTTGTCTTTTTAGGGTTTAGATCTGTTGAATCTTGAACATGGGTCACTAGAATTTTCATCTAGACCGTCCATCTGCATGGGCATGGCTTAAAAATCCAAGTGTAGTGGATAATCCTAGCAGTTTTGATCAGTGTCCTGAAATTGTAAAGTTATAACGAAAAAAAAGAAAGAGAGGTTCTTTTGCTTCCATAGGTTGTTGTTAGGCATCTGTTTGGGTGGTTAAAATTGTCTGGTACGGTTGGTGTGGATTTCACATAGTGGTTGATGGAGTGGTTGAGGTGATAAATGATCTAATGTTGTGCTGGCACCGACATAAGATCTGTGTGCGGCCCACTTTTGCTTGTTCAATTCCGCTTATATTACACATGACCCTCTCTTTGGGTTAGAATCGGACCATATTTTTATATAATTTGAGTGATATGAACCACTGGTTTGTAGAAATTATAGCTAAGTTTCGCTTGCTATCAAATCCAACAGTGCATATGACTCTGCTCCGATCAACAGTGCAATGATTAGAGTGAGTTGGATCACACAAAGGTGGATCTTACACAAGTAAAATCAAGTTTAAGATGCCCTCATCAACACACTGATAGGCTAATTGATTTGATCCAAAATTCTCTGCTTGTATCATTATTTGTACTTCTGGATTCCTTCCATTATTCAGATTTTTCATCATCATGTTTTTGTCACTCCACAATCTAACATGTCACTTACAGTGCTTCATTCAGAGGTTTTGTTTTATTGGTCTTCCTCTTCTAGTCTCTTTTACTTGCAACACTTCAATTCTTCATACAAGGTTTTTGTTTTTAGTATACAATGTACCCGAACAGATTATTTGGAATTTTCTTTTAGAAAAATAAGGTTTAGAAAATTTTGAAGTTTCTATTTGTTGGAGTTAAAAAAAAAAATGAGAGATTTTGATCTTCTTGTGTTCGTTTCTTGATATCCCATTTAGTTTCGTCCAGTGCTTCGGACAGTAGTAAGAGTAGGCGTTCAAGTAGAGGGATCTACTCTGCTTCATCCAATTCTAGTGAGGTGGAGCCGGGAGGTATGAAACTCACCATGGGGCAGATCAACAAGGCTACTAGAAACTTCTCTCCTTCTTTCAAGCTCGGACAAGGTGGGTTTGGGACTGTTTACAAAGGAAGACTTGAGGATGGAAAGCTTGTTGCAATCAAACGTGCAAAGAAGGTTGGTAGACTTGCTAATGTAGTTGTATGTGGTTTTTGTGTTGGTTTTGGTTTACTGGAAATGGTAAATGAAGGAATGATATTCACAATTGTAGTTTCTCCTTGCAGACTGTGTATGATAAACATCTGGGTGTGGAGTTCCAAAGTGAGATCCGGACTCTGGCACGTGTTGAGCATTTGAATTTGGTTAGGTTTTATGGTTATTTGGAGCATGGAGACGAAAGAATCGTTATCGTGGAGTATGTACCCAATGGAACTCTTAGGGAGCATTTGGACTGTGAGTTCTTATTCACCATCTTCTTCATTGTTGTTCTTGCTGCTGCTTTTATCACTATATCATTATCAAGAGTTGGAAGTTTCAATGAATAGAATGTCAAGATCTATGTAACTTGGTTATAAACATGTCTTCTGCCGTCAGAAATAAAGAATATTGTAGTAAGATTGAGGTTCTTCCATTGTGGACGTGTCAATGTGCTTCTGGTCCTCTGGAGTCCTTTTTAAAATGAAAATTAGCTTTTGGTGTATGCTTTAAATAACTGATTCAATCTGTAATGTTTTGATTTATTTATTTACTGGTACTGTGCAGGCTTGCATGGAACTGTTCTTGACCTTGCTGCACGTCTGGACATTGCAATTGATGTAGCTCATGCAGTTACTTATCTTCATATGTACACAGGTGTGGGTTCAGAAATTGAAACTTCTGTTGTGAATTGGATAGACTTCAATATCAGCACCAAGCATGCAAGTTTCGGTTTAGTTATACTTAGTATTTCTTCTTTATTTTTTTAAACACTGTACTTGTTGGGCAGTATATATGCAGGGTCCCAGAAAATGTTATATTTTCACCTTGGTAACGATTATTTGTCCTCAACAGGCTCACCTCAGAGCATGTAATATATTCATGACAGCTAGTTTCATTTCTTGTGATTTAATAAGCAGTGATGCTCCTTGTACTTTTTGTTACTTAATGCACATTTTTTATATGTCATTTGTAGAGTCTGGATGGTGCATTAGCTTGCCTATTCTCCGTTCAGTCCCCTTTTAGTCCTGTCTGCTTTTGCATCATGGCCATTAACCATAGAATAATTATTGCATCATGGCTTGGTGGGCTTTCATTCTATGAACTCAGTTTCAACGATCCTAGCCATCAAACTCTACCTCCACATCAAATGTGGACTGTCGTGGTATTTCTTTCATAGCAGCAATGTGCTGTCCATCGATTGTATGGTTGATCTTGTCCCGTGAGTTATTTGGACTGCTGCTTTCATGCAGATCTATTACCACTCAAGGCATGTGGATTCTGTGAATATCCTTTAGTTAATAATCATATGAATTCTCAATATCTATACTCGTGGCGTCTGTTCCTATGTGTATCATCCTTTAGTACTCAACAATGGTTTATTTGGACTGCTGCTTTCACGCAGATCATTCAGCATTCTTTTCTGTGCTGTGTTCTGATTCATGGACTGCTTTGCATGCAGATCACCCTATTATCCACAGAGATATTAAATCTTCAAACATTCTTCTGACGGAAAATCTTCGAGCAAAGGTGGCTGACTTTGGATTTGCCCGTTTGGCTGCTGATACAGATGCGACTCATGTTTCTACTCAAGTTAAAGGAACAGCTGGTTATTTAGATCCAGAATATCTTAAAACTTATCAACTCACTGAGAAAAGTGATGTCTACTCCTTTGGTGTATTACTGGTGGAACTAATGACAGGAAGGCGCCCTATTGAACCTAGAAAGGAAATCAAAGAACGGATAACAGCGAGATGGGTATGATTTTCTAGCACAAACCATTACTTGACCATTATTAGCTTGGCGACGTGCAGGAGGCTCACTTAATTGAGATTGAGCATGAGTTGCTAAGTTTTAAGGGCTTTTTTTTTTTTTTGAATTGGTAACAAAATCTTTTATCAATAGAAAAAGAAAGTTACAAAGGAAAGGCTACAAAGGGAGGTACAAGAGCATTGAACCCCACCTCGTCACTTACATAATGAAAACCTCCCAAGGGGACACTCTTACAACCCCCTGTTTGGCTGAATTGTCAGCGAAAGAGTTGGCCGATCTAAGCTGATATGTTTTCATATGAAGGATAGATTTCCAGTAGTTTCCCTTCATAGATGTAGCTGCTCTCTTTTAAATATCTATTCTAATTGGATCCTTGAAGGTATATTATAAAATATTGAGCCCCATGTTTTCATCTAGACCAATCGTTTTGTGTAGATTGGCAGTGGACTCATCTTTCACTTGTGCTGAGTATTTATCTAAGGGGACCCTCTATGTATGGGTTATGGACCCTCTATGTATGGGTTGTGGAACAATACTCCCTTCATTGAACAATCTGTATAACTGAAAGATGCACTTTAAATGGAATGCTTGGCAAAAATGGGGGCACTTAACGCATGGGTTGACATTGTATATACATTGTGACTACGTACGTGATTGTGGAAACTGGTTCTCTAACTCTTTTGTGATGGTTGTGAGTTTTTTCACTGCTTTGCAATTTGAACCTACTGAATTTGGATTTGGAAAAACCACAGGCAATGAAAAAGTTCACTGAAGGAGATGCCCTTCAAACACTGGATCCAAGGTTACCGCCCACATCAGCAACCAATCTGGCACTGGAAAAAGTTCTTGAGCTAGCTTTACAGTGCTTGGGTCCAACAAGACAAAGCCGCCCAACCATGAGGAGATGTGCAGAGATCTTATGGGGTATTCGTAAAGATTACAGAGAGCTAGCCGCATCAGATCTTCGCTCACAGTCCTCTCATAGTCAGAGGAGCTCTTCTGTCAGAGAAGAATAAACTCGGGTGGATTTAAATGGAAACTAGAAGAATCTTCAAGATTTGAAAGTGTTTAGGAAAGAAAAATCATCTAAAATGAGAATGGTGGGGAGCTTACCAACTCTTTCAAGATTTTTCCCTCATTCAGCTGAATAAACAGTTACAACAAGGAGTTGCAGAAGACTGCCTCTGCCCTGAACATAACTCAGTCCACTTTGTGTGAGTTTATATGTTAGTGAAGAATGACTATCTTCTTCCAAGAAGCTATGAAGCAATCCATTAAGTTTTAATGATTCTTATGCTGGATTATCATGGCCTGTTAAAAACAAAAGGATGATGAATTTAGGAGAAGAGGTTGTCTGAAGAAGATTATGTATCTTGAAGGTTTTATATAGGGGGTATTGTGTTCGCGAGGACTGATTTTTTCCTAGTTAGTGTATATTCATGTATGTATAGAACTTGAGAGAGTTTGGAAGAAGTGTTGTTGTTGCTCCTTTTTTTATGCTATTTAAAGAAAGTTGCATGCCTTCAACACTAGAGAGCATCCCGCAAGGCTGGCTATCTCTAGCAGTCCAGATATTCCCACAAACTGTTTTTCTTTTCATCTCATTGATCTTTCTTCATCTTCCTTAGAATTTATAGGCTTCCATGTCCAGATCTTCTGTGAATTGTCAGCAAAAGGGCTACATCCAATATCAAAGGTTGAGCTAATATCAAATGCAACAAAAGATAATGTAGATTTAGCTCTTAAGACTCTTCACTTGATTTGAAAATAGTTTTCTACAGAAAGGCTCCTACATTTTCACACAAACTCCCCTTGACTAATATTGTTTTTTCGAAAGGTAATAGTCAACCTGTACAAAAGGGATCATACTCACACTTTTTTTGTTATTGAATGGTGATTTCATTGAAACACCTCTTTTCATCCTTTTTGGGCTTTCAAGGGCTCACCTGTGATCAATTCAACCCATTCACAAACACAACACCGAAAGCCTTGATTGGAACTGATCTCATTTGATACTATTCTACACATCCCCACCATTAGACTTTGAGGACCTAAAACAAAGGCTTACGTTCATTTGATCGGCTTGATTATTCATCTATTTCTAATTCACATCCGAGCCTCCCTTAATCATCATGCATCGTCGTTCGTCCCACCTATGTTGAGTTGAGTTAGTAAGATTTACAAGCTTAAAACAAAGGGTATTTTTATCATTTATTCATAAAAGCCAATCGGGTGGTTTTAGTAAAAACTCAAAGCATAGCGCCTTTTCGAGATTGTCTGAAAATACAGGGTCCTTTTTTTTATTTCTAAAATTCTCTTTTTGTATTTGTAGTATAGCCCCCGCCCCCGCCCCCCTTCTCTTATTCTGTTATCTGCTCCCCTTGACCATAATCTTCTTGTGTGACCTATGGAGGGGCGATTTTGTTGAAAGTATCAAGTCGTATGTGTCTGAACTCTATACTCTAAACTAATAAATCCTAGAAGATACTATGAAGCACTCCAGCCTATCATCCTTTCACTTTTGTAGACTTTTGACTATTCAAGCCATGTATCCAATGGTTGGACTTTATCTTGTCAACAACCACTCAATTCTCATTCAATGCCCTCAATAAACTTGCATTCGTTGAATGCTTACTACTTGTACATAAGATAAGCTGTGTTCTATCATTTAGTGCCCAGCTGTGGTCCAACCAATTATTTGGATTCTAGAATTGTCCATGACTGGATTCCTTATCTTGCATTATTATTGTAGGGTGGGACTATGGGTGCTCATGGGCCGGGCGTGCTTGGCTGAACTTGACCTAATTCTCTGGCACAATAGGTGTGCCGGGCCTTGGTTTGTATGCCGAAGGCCCAGCCCCGGCCTGACATTATTTGTCGAAATATGTATGCGTATTTTGTAAATCGTCTAGAAAAACCCAGGCCGGAATATTTGGCTCATTAACTAAATGGGCTGGGCTTTGGACATGCGTGGCCATGATCACACATACCCAGCTAGCCATGAACTCCAGAATACTATTCTACCTTAATTTAGTTTAGCACATCTAGTTGGTTGAGGTCCTGCATTCCATGGAGAGATTATTAGAAAAGTAAAACCATATGGCACATTTACAAAAATCTGAAGAGACCTAGAAATTAGCTTCTAGAGTAAATCAGAAAATTCAATGGAAAGACATTGTCCTCCTTTTTTTATGTTTAAGAGTTGGAAATGTCAACCCAAAACCAAGAATCACTGAGATATGCAAAAGATTGGCAGGTCAAAGTAAAAGATACAGGGATGGGATGGGTTGAGGCCAGCCCACTCAATCCAAACCTCAAGCATGCAATTATTCATTGAGTTGAAAGTGTGAACCTGCACGCAAAATTGCAACCAGGTGGCATGGTCGGGCCATGAACTGCAGCCAGTGTTTTCTTAATTACAAGATCTGTTATCAAGAAATTAACAAGTTGGCCATTGATATGATTGAGAATAATCACAAAGTTAGATGATATTCAGTTGAGACTATATGTCACGCCCCGAACATGAGACTGCACTCATCTCAAGGCGCGATGTACGCCCGCATGGGGATTCGAGTCAAACTCGTTGACCCTTGATCCCCACAAACGGAATTCACCCACAGGATATCACGTGTGAGCTTCAAATTTCCGTGTACCAGTATTTCCACCTGTGTAATTTCAGCCAAATAGATATTAAATTATAATCCAACAATATCAAATGCATCAAGATATAGAGCATAAAGTTCGTGAGTATCAATTAAAGTTCAAGTTTAAGTTCTGGAGATAGAAAGGGAAAGAAGTTTAAGTTAAGTTAAGTTAAGGTTTACAAGCCATAGTCTAAACAAGGCCATAAACTATAACAAAAGATATGGAAATCCAAGTCACGGTCCATTGGTCATAATACATCCAAGTTCAGCGGTTAGATCTCTAGAAGTCATCATCTGAAGTCCATTCAGCTACGTAACAAGGAGATTCCTCCTCCTCGTGGATCTCTGGGCAGTGGCATCGAGGTACTCACCTGTAATGCCAAGTGTAGCACCATTAGACTAGGCTAAGCTAGATAAACAGTAGGCAAATTTGAGCATGAGTAAGCATGAGACGTACGAATCATAGATGACAGGTATACACCATAACAAAACTAAATGACACATCCACATTAGCTATATTCTCTCAAATTAACCATGTAGACATGAATGTAAAGTGAGAGACAAAAAACAGAACATAACTAAACAGGGTGGTGCCACTAGGAGACAGAGGGCTCAAAACTCTCTATCGTGGACCTAGGGTGCCGGTTAACCCTCAGAATATAATCCCATCTGCAGAAGGTCAGAAACATAACTAAACCTACAATTAGCTAGGTTCGACTTAGATAGGGTCAAAGCCAAGTGGTGCCCACTCGTGAAACGAAATGTACAAAATACAAGAACATATACAGAACAGATCATATCATGGTACATAATCAGAACTTATCAAGGTGTAACTCAACAGAAGCAGAAATGGATATAAAATATAAACAAGTACATAAATAAGATATATATAACTAGACAGAAGTATAATCAAGTCATACGGGAATACTGGATATGGAATGCAATGCATGTACATAAATCATAGACGGTATCAAGATATGAAGCAATCCAATCCTACGGTCTTGGGAATGTTTGGGGTCTTCACCGTCCAACTCGGTGTAATACTAAGGATTCCGGTGTTAGTGGCATACAAAAGAACCCTTGGCATTACTTAATTTGAACACTGAATCCCTTAGTATAACACATTTGGTTCGGATCCCAATTTCGAAGCACATGAGGCCCCTTGTGGGTGCACGGTTGCTCAAGCTGCATCCACATAATACACAAGTCCATTGGGCATGAAATAGGGTTCAATGTATCCATTCTTAAGTTCCAACTATCAGGCCAATTAATCTAAACATGCTACGGTTTAACACTTGGCTCGCGGTACCATCCAATTGCTAATGTTTATATAAAATCTAATATCCACTTTATCCCCGAATTTCAAATCAAATATATGTAAGGACCATTGGATTCTATGCTTCAAGAGCTTTCCATCGGTATGTGAACCTCCAAAAATGGACGTACTGTTAAAAAGTTATGGCCGTTGAAAGTTGACATAGTATTACATGTATTAGGTGCACTCGAGCAGACCCAACCAGAAGTCCAGCGCTCTTGAGCGGGCAATCACGCACTCGAACGAGTAGTCCAAAATTCTGCACCTGAATTCTGAACTCCCCTGCTCCCTTCCAAGGCCAACCATTGCCTCTCCTAGTCCTTCAAACACCATTTGATGCACAAAATGGAGCCTCCAAATATGCTCATAACATCATCATTTAACCACCATTAAATCAACAAGAAAACAATCCTTTTCTTACATCAAAACATGAACAAAAACCCATTTGAGCAAAGAAATGGGTATCTAATATGATTGAACATATTCAAAGAATCAAATAGGGATGTATGCATACAATCATATGAGTTTAACTTGCCTTGAGTATTAAAATTGAAATCCTACACCAAAACAACCTCTCCTAGCAAGTCCAAGCCCTCCAAACTCAAAATCCCCAAAAATACACCTCTAGAAACAACCTAACATGAAGAAATGAAATGAAATGAAATGAAATGAGGGAGAAGAAGATGTATGCACGAATTTTATGTAACATTCTATGACTAAAAGGAAATCAAGAGAGAGTGATTAAGAGAGAATGAGCTTACCAAAAGAACAAGAAGATAGAAAGATGGAGAAGTGATTGAGCTTAGAAGATGAAGCCCTAGTTAAAGAAGATGGAGAAGATGAAGTGGGGATGATATCCACTCACATGCAAAGGATCCCTTGATAGGTTGCTTAAAGTGAGGAAGGAACTGAAGTACTAGAGAAGTAGAGATGCAAAGACTCAACTGGAAATGAAGGAAATATCCGTTTGAAATGGGGGAAAGAGGTTTTGAGATGAAGTTTCCTCCTTGCAATGCATGCAAGTCCATATCGGAACTAGAATTCTCAAAAAGGGGCATGGGCTGGAAAAATGGGCTGGAAATGGGTTAGTTTGGGTCCGAATCCAATGGGTCAAAACATGGAAATTAAAGCCCATACTATGCTTTATGCAATGTACCTAAAACCAATAAAATACTAAAGACACAAAAAAATCCAAAATGCTCCAAATAGTCATACTCTACCTAGTCAAAGGTCAACCCAACTAAATTCTACCTAATCAAACCCAAATACATACAAAACATCTATTAAACTACTAATCTCAATTAATTAACTCAAAATCGAAATTAAGGCGGGTCGGGGTGTTACACTATATCACATCTTTAGTCTACTCATTTGCAAAGTATGTGAGATATGACTAAATGAGAATATGATCTTAAGACCTTTCGCTTTATTCTTAGATTGTAAATGGGTAGGATACCGAAACAAAATAACAAAATAAAAGCAAACTTTAAGAAAAAGGAAACCCACCAAATTACTATTACTAAATGATAGAACCTTAACTCTATTAAGATGTTTTGATAATTGATATAACAGTTCCAAAAAAAAATGGAGAGTGAAAATGGGGTTCTTTTTTTTGGAAGAAACCGTACTTCCAACCACCATAAGTGTTGGTCAAAATAGAGTTTCTTATTCTCCAAAATAAATAAAACAATAGTTTCATATTAGATGACTAACAAATAGTTCCATATAGATAAACTCAATAGGTCCATATGTTTCACTAAGGAAGGCTAACAAATACAGGACATATTTAGTATTCTTAAATGCGATATCACCATTGTCATGTGGGAAGAAGTAAATTTATTATCAATGTGATCGACACTTATATGTGCACGCATAACCGCAGGACTACGGTGTCGCCAAGTAGTAAAGGACTAAAGAGTCCGAATTATCGATCCCACGAAGAGAGGATGGACCAAGCAATGAATCCAATTAAAATGAGAGTTGAACTAAGATATAGCTAATATAGAAAATTGAAATGAAAAACTAAAACTAGTAAACTATGCAATATAAACAACTAATTAACAAACTAAAATATTTACACTAAACTAGTGGATGAGTGATGGTGGAAATGAAATATTTAAGTTGAAGATGTGGTGTGAAATATGTATGATTTTAAAACAAGTTGTGTAAAATGTGTATCTAACAATCTAAAAGTGAAATTAACAAAGAAAATTAACAACAATCAAAATAAGAGATTAGGCAATCCAAAATCCACTAAGTATGTAATTAATCCAATCAATGCATGTTTTAATTCAATTCCCAAATCTACAATCCAATTAGCAATCTCTTGCCTAATTGGATTGGATGATATAGCAATAGAGATCAAAATAAAGAAAATCGAAGGCTAAGATCCTAAATCATCATCTAGCTACCCTAACAATAAATCATCAAAATCAAGCTATAAAAAATCAAAGATAAGGGCTCTAGAGCATGCTATGTGAGAGAACTTAATCCAACTACAAAGCATCAATTGAGATTATCAAAGCATCAAGTGTAGAGATAGAGCATGAGAAATGAGAGGAATTAGCACAATTAGATCTAAAATCTACTAATCAATCAAAGCACAAGTGGGGAATTTAAACTAAAACATGCATGGAATTGAATTAATCACATTACTTAGCTTCAAAAGGAGAGCCTAATCGAAGAGCTTTAGCCACTAAACATCAAGAAAGAGCTCCAAATCTTTATTAATGATATTCAATTACACACTCTCTCTCTAGATTAGTTACAAAGAAGCTCCTAATTACAATCTAAAGTAAAAAAAAAAAATTGCAAGAAGAATAACTTGCCAAAAGATCCCCCCTTGCCCTACAAACACATTCCAATTTATAGGAACATTGAAGACATTTGATTGGCTCATTTCATTTTACAAGGATTGCTCCCATTTGATTGGTTGCAACTTAAAGGCTTTTGATTGGCGCAACAAACTTTCCTTTCAAAAAGATATGTGCCTTTTGCTTTATGTGGTCCTTCATGTTGGAGGCTTTTGATTGGCTTATATCTTTTCACATGGATTTGTGTCATGGCAAGCTTTGATTGGTGGAGAGGTGAGTTGGATGGAAAAATAAAATAATAATATGCAATTATTGGGATTTGAACTCATAACCTATTCCATACCAACCTGTCACGTCCCCCGAACCCGATTAAAGAAATAATCGGATCCGGAGAGTGAATTTTTAGGACTAATTAAAAATTTTGTCCTTTGGGCCCACGGATCGTAGTCCGCGGTGAGAATTATACATTTCATGCCTCTTTTCAATTCATTAAATACTGAGTTCATAAAACTCTATACACATGGTAATCTGAACAGGGGATAATATCTCATCAATATATAATTAAAGTTGACAGAAAGAGATAAAACATCTAGAATTCAAGTTAATTATTACATTGGCCATCCCAAATAACTAAGGCCAATAAAAGGAATCAAATCAATGAGTTTAAAAAAAATTCCAACGAGGAAAAATAAAGAATAAAGAATCTAAGATTAATTCCCCGTGACTCTCTCCTGTGCCGGGCAATGATGACGCTACTCTACGTCATCGGCACGCCACTCCCGTGCCTCCTCGACTGGTTGGAGATCCTCTGGGATCTCCTCACCTGCCTGCTCCTCGTAGAGGTAGGCATCACCTGATGTGTCTGCACACCAAGAAAACAAAGTCAACAACATGTAGAGCAATAGATAAGCAAAACATATTAAATATGACATGTATCAAATACCGAATAATACAGGTAATCATCATGAGAATGCAATGATAGCAAGTCTAGGCATAAAGCGAGAATATGTATAAGTGGAGTCAATAGCAAGAATTCCTAACAATCATCTAACAATAACCACTATCCATGCAATGCAAAACAAGAACAAGACAAGAGGGAGACTCCGAGGATGTCCTATGCCACCTCCCGGGGTACCAGTAACAATCCATACAAGTTCGTACAAGTACAAGACTACTGATACCAAAGTCCGGCTCCAGTATGATCCTAGCTCCCGGTCCTGGGAATAGCAGCACGGTCCAATGCCCGCTCCGAGCTATTCTACGCCATGGACGCCGTCCTACGCCGACTGCCCATCCCCGACAACCGAGTAACCGGTTCGTCATTTTAAACCCCATACTGCAGATGGCCATGATATGCAAACAAATCCTAAAGTGGTTCTGACACGAGGACAAACAAGACAAGCAAGTCTGACTAGTTCCAATGTACAAGACAAGATCCTGGGGTTATCTCATCAAAACAATACAAGATTTCCAGCACGTGATAACCCCCTTTCATTTCTAGCCAGTCAAGTTTATCATACAAGACAAGGTTCCTACGATACATTCTAAGTCAGGTCCAAGTCCTAATTCTATAAGAATCTATATTTCACCTTTAATTAGGTATTTTATGTCAAGAGTGTACAAGGTAAATTTACAACGGATACGATTCATGAATCAAAGAGAAGTTACAATCCATTCCTAGGTAAAATGTTGTCATCCCTGTATCCAACATATCCTAACAGAGTACATAGGGAATTCGGATCGACAATGCTACGAGGGAAATCCCTTGGTGTACAATAATGTAAGGCATTGGTCGTTTCAGTTTCCATATGCAATCGTTACAATACACGTAATACCCGAATACCTAGACAACCATCGAATTCACACCAAGCCACGTGATTCGATTTAATTCCCATTTATGGTCAAGTGATATTAGGTTCATGGTTTCCAACATCTAAGGCCCAATTCTGAGTTTTAGTTTCCATCCAAAAGAAACAAGGCATGTTTAGTTCCATTAGGGTAGCCCGCGGTTGACCTGCTGCACAGACGCAGTCGACCGGCCAAAGGGCTCGGTCGACCGGCCAGGTGGGCCCCGTCAACCTACAGAGGCCTGCGAAACCAGCTCTCTGGTTTTCTAACCGGAACCTTTTCCGGCTCATGGGTAGTGTCCCCGGTCGACCGGCTGAAGGGGCCCGGTCGACCGGCCAGTTAGCGCGGTCGACCGGCCAAAGCCGCGGTCGACTGGCCTGCACGAGAAACGCGAGTTTAGAGGGTTTTTCTGAACTGTTCCGAACCCAATCTGTCTCCTTCTCTTTTCAGACCTTCCCAGAGGCCATTTCTACATCAAAAGAGCCTCCTGCTCTCTCCAAAATTCCATTCCAACCTCATTCCACACCATGCATTCTATTACCCCCAATTTTTACCAATTCCATTCAATTACAAGATTCTAACCTAATATACATTTCTCAAATTAAACAGGAACATGCTTGGAATTAAAAGAATTAATCTACAGAATGTGCAACAACAGTCAAATATAACAACAAGCATATTTAATATGTAATTGCGAATCTACTTGCCTCAACCGGAAGAAATATCAGAAATGGGTGACTTTCGAGGAGAAGCCTTTCTACCCCCAAATCACAAATCTAACCCGACAGAACGAAACCTAACATACCAGGGATAACAAAGGAAAGAAAATAATTCAGATCTAACCTAAATCTAACCAAAAGGAAGATTAAAGAAAATATGAAATAGAGAGGAAGCTTACCGGAAGTTGTACCGGAAGAAAGAGGGGAGGAAGAGATTGAGATCTACCGGATCAGATCTTCGAAAGGAACTTTCTTGGGTGGAGTTCTGGCTTGAGGAAGAAAGAAGAAGAAACTGGGCTGCTGTTTGTTCTTCGTTGCAGAGAATAGAATAAGAGATTAGGGTTTGGCATCGATTAAGAAGAAGAGGGAGGGGAAAAAGACTTAGCCCATGTTTGGCATCTCTATTTCATGCCTCTATTTCTCTATATGTCTAAATCGTTCAGAGGTTTGAACAATTAGAGCGTTTGGCACAAGATTTTAGACTCTTTCCGCTTTAGACATTTAGAGCCAAATCCTCTAAAATCCAAATGCTCCAAAAGTAGGCAGATGAGAAATAGAGCTTTTGGGTCTTAAAATATAGAGGCGATGTATTTAAAATAAATTCGTGCGTTACCGAACGCGTTTTTTTTTATTCTAACCTCTTTGTTTTATGGCTCTTTTTTTAATGGATCTATTTTAGATGGATCTATAAAAAAAAGAGTAGAGATACCAAACAAGCCCTTAATTACTCCTTAAGTGGGCCCGGTAAAGAATGGGCCACTTGAAGGTCTTCTAATCATCGGATCGCGACGAGTCAAGAGGCAAAACTGATCTATTCGACGAGATCTTTCCAACGAACTCAAAAATCACGGCGTTTGAAATATTTCGGAAAACACTCAATTTTCCCTAAATTGCAAACTACCCCCCCTACTATGATCAAACGAACTCCGAATCGCACGAAACTTCGCAGATACTATTCTAATACTAAAAGAAACTCGCTCAAAATCTAAACCCACTTAAATATCTAAAATACAATTAATTAAAAATAAATATGCATTTAAACGGGTTAGGTCGGATATTGGGCCCAAACTGACCCAGTAAGGTCACAGACCTTACACAACCCAAGCTCTAACAAATACACCAACCAATCCTTTGTGTTAGAAAATGACTTCTTTAATCCATAAAGTCTTCTCCTCCTATTTTGAAATTATTCAACATTTCACCAAGATTTCTTCATGTAACTTCTTTATTGAAATCTCTTCTTGATACATTGAATCACTAGTTGGAAGGTTGGGGTAGTCGCGGGGTCCACCTACACAAGAGAAATTACATAAAAATGCGCTATAAATAATCGGATTTATGCATGATAATCCGATAATTCGTTAATGTGATAGCATGATAAAATCTCCATGTAAAGCAAATAATATGCATATGAAATGCTAATAAAACACTGACTAATGAGGGGTAAAATATGCAATATTTAATACTTATCACAATGCATTCCGCAAGTTTGAATTTGTATTCTTATTACCAAATTCAAAATCAACTGTACATTTAAGCTTCACCCAAAATGCAACAAAAACTAATTGGGGAACACCACCCTAGAACTCATTGGAGCACAATTTTTGTAAGCCACCATTCCACCATAACATGCGAGCAGAGGTTGGAAGAAGAAACGAAGGTAGATACCTTCCATCCCAACCAAACGCTTAGACTAACAACATAGGAAATTAACTTCATCCCTATATGTTTCTTTTCTTTCATTATTTTCTTTATTTTTTTTTCTTTTTATTTATTATTTATATTGAAATGGAACCATAACTATTTCTTATTGCCAAGAACTGAGCTGAAGTGTCCTAGTTTGTAGGAATGTTGATGGACTTCAAATAAATCTATTGATCTGTTCAGCTGGTTGTAGTTTTGTATGGTTTTCTTTGTCAAGCATTTTGTATAAAAAGAAAGTGAAGAAATATCTTGATTCTTGACTCTAGGGTTGGAAGTTCTTTGCAAATGGAATGGTCGGTATCTGGGTAAGCCGGCAATGACCAGATCAGGTTAGCAACTTTAAAGGTGTAATGGACAGCATTGCAATTACCTTAAAACTCATCTTTTATTCTTCTAGAACAAGATTGCCTCCCAACAATCGGTGGACACCAGATATATCTGATCTCTAGAAAACACCGTCCTTGATTAAAATTTCAAAGAGAAACCAAAAGTTCCCCTGTCAGAATTTCTTCTTATTCCTTTCTCCAAATGTACTACAAATGTTCCCACATGCATCGATCTTTCAGTATGCATCTAACAAAAGCCGACAGTATCGAACCCAGTTTTTCAAATTACCAATATTGTGTGTACTAAATCAACTAATATGAGTGTTAAATGATCACCAAACTTAACCCAAACCAGTTGTGAAATGAAGCTAAGACCATGTTTATAATGAAACTGGATGAAGATGATGAAATAAAGCAAGAATTATAATGGAAATAAAGCAACAATGATTAATGTTACATCTCTATGTGTGCTCAAGTTATACATATATATATTTTTAGAAAGTCTCAAATGGGTAGTTAAAAGTTCAAAACTTTTGATCTTAAGTAGATGGTTTGATGATCAGTACCATACCACCTACTCTAGTGATTGACATGCATCCATTGGGGCCTCATAAATTTATTCTCGGTCTCTCATATTCTTACTTCATAGAAAAGTTCCTTCCACAAACAATCCATATAACTACCAAGTAATCCAAATGAATAATGAGACACCAAAGTAGATGAATGCATTTACCCTAGCCTCACAGGTCTTCACAAAATCATTCTCCATAGCCTCAAAAATCTACACTAGAACCAAATAATTGAGATTTACTGACTAAGCGAGAATCCTTAACCAACTTTCTTCTTACAATAACCAGATCGTAGTGGTTGTTTTGTGTAACACCTCAACCCTGCCTAAGTATGTTTAGTGCCTGCTTAATCAAGATTAGGTACCTAATGGTTGTTTTGGATAGTTTTGTGATGGATTAGACATATTAGTGGGGTTTTGACCGTATCAGATAGAAGTATGACCTTTTGTGTATTGTGAACGCCTTGAGTTTCGTGCGTATACTTCCTGTTCAATGGGCCATTAGGTGAATTGTATAGAGCATATCATCACGAGTCACTTATGGAACCACCATGGATCACTCATTTATCACTTAATTCTCTCATTTAACTGAGAGAGCTCTGCTCTCCTCTTCACCCTTCTTAATCTTTTTCCATAAGCAATTTCTGGAACCACCATTGGAGAGCTAGTAGGTGGGTTTGGGAAGCTGCAACTCCATCTTGTTCGTCAATCTCTCCTTCCATGTTGCTGGAGATTCTTCTCTTCCTCTCTATCTTCATCTTTTTCTCCAAATCTCTTACTTTCTTGTGCAAGTGGAGAGTGCGTGTGAGAATTTTCAAGTCTACCATCTTCCCCATCATCAACAATATCTACTACAAATTTTCTTTCATCTTATTTGAGTTCTACCCATTCCATTGGTAAGAAAGTCTCAAATTTATGCTTCTTCTTGCTTCCACATATCTATTAGGACGCAATTGAGTTGCATGCATGCTTTGTAACACCCCGAAATTGGTAACCTAAATGGTTCCAATTTTAAGATGTGACTAGCCACACCAACCCACATGATATCACGTGTGAGAAAACTAAATAATTCAAAACTTTTCTGCGAAGCATTTAAACAATGATAACATTTATTTATCAACATGTATAAACAGAGCATAAGTTTCTAGTCTTGAATATTTACAAATATGATACATTATTACAAAAGTTTGAAACATTCTTTTGACAACTCATCACACCATTTACTAATTTCTAGAAAAGTAGTTATTCTCCAAAACACTCTGGATGGTAGTCACAGAAGTCCATTTATACGACCTCATCGGGGGTCCACTCACCTATTGATGTGTTACCCTCTTGGAACGTTTTAGTTCCAAGTGAGCTGGCTGGATCTCCTGTAACGTTAAACTTTACATCAGTATAACTGAGTAAGTAAACATAATTAAATAAATAAAATATCCATGATCAAAACTGAAATACAAGTAATATCTAAATACCATGATCAAAATAACGAAATACCAATTAATTGAAAATAACTGAAGATAACTGAAGGCAATACCACATGTGCTAATTTTCAGAATATAAAACAATAGGTACCATTGATATATATCAGACGGTGGCCATAATTTAAACAGAATACATTGGTACCAGGAGTATAAACTCCAACAGACAGGACTAACTGCAGCTAGTGACAAAACAAAACAATCCTTCCTTTACCACGTGTTGATTCAGAAGGACCGAGCTATGTGGTGCGAAAACACGATACTAATATACTTATAATCATGCTAAACAAAATTACAAACTAACTTTTAAGAACTTATGTCATGTATAACGAAATTCAGAGAATAACAGATAAATTCTAAAATTATAATAACAGATTATGACTAATAAAGTCATTAGGATTAAACATTCAATGATTTATTTCAAAGAAACCATAATGTTGATAAAAATCCAAATTATATCTTAATCATGATTAATGACTATAACACAGGCCTAAATTATGTTAATAATCATTAATTAGACATTTAATCTCATTACATTAAAAATCACATAACAAGAAAATTTATAGAATTATTTTCCATGTAGCAGGTCAAATGTGGAACCCAATCATCATTTTCTAAAAAAATTTTAAAATCACTTTGTACTAGTGAACAAAACCAAATGGACCATGCCCCAAATCCAATTGAGCCCTGTCCTAAACCCAATTGGAATTCGCCCTGTGCAGGCAGAAAACGAATCCCAATTGGGTTCATTTCTGTCTCTACTCGTCTCTCTTTTCTTTCACTTCCTTTTAGTTGTATACATTTCAAACATATCTAAATACTTCAAAATCAGTCATCAAATACATTTAAGTCATTTAAATCTAAGAGATCTACATTTTGATGTATCAAGTTTCTCAAATCAAGAGTTACAGAGCTTCCATGTGTTAAGAATAGAATTTAACTTGTGAAATCACTATTTACTTACCTTATCAACTAGATAAAACTTTGGCTTTGAAGATCTTCAAGAGATATGCAACAAAAAGTAAACCGTTATATATGATAAGGAGGAGAAGAAGAAGGATGACAAGGAGGAAGAAGATGAATAGTAAAACTATCATCTTTCAATAGTGTGTTCTTTTCTTGCTTCAAATCAAATTCGAACCTCATGATTCTCATTACCCATTCTACACAAATTAGAAAACACAGTAGATACCAAATGATCAAACGAAGGAGATAAAGAAGAATCAAATGGAAGAAGAGAAGATTCAACAGTAGTCCTAAGTCCGTTTTTAAAGGTATCTAATCTCATTGGGAATCATCTAGAATGAATTCAAATGAACCCGAGCTAGAAGAGAAAATCGATCATAATTTGACCCGTTTTCTAATGAAACTGAAATCACCAAAAAATTTCATCATTGGTATATTTTCATAAAATCAAAATTACAAATAAGTCCTTTTTGTACCTTTTTTTAATAGAAAATACCCTATTTCTCATAAAATAACATTTCAAATCAATATGGATTCAAAACAAGAAATGTTCAACACAAATCCATATTATCTTATCATATAATTACTCTAGCATATTAATCAACATTAATTAACAACTAATCATGCTTAATTAGCAACTAAACATAATTAATTAAATAAAAACACATTCTAAAAATCATAATCTGACACTATTAGCTCTCATTCATGGCATTAACCATTGTAGGGATTTCATATGAGCTAACATTTTGGGGGTTTTGGCCAAATTGAGTCTATGAGAATAGTTAGAGTTGTAAAGCACCAATTAAAGGCAAGTAATGAACAATTTTAGATTATAAATGTTGATAATCATTGAATGAAATGATACTGATTCAGTTGTGTAGTAAATCAGTCCTATTTGCATAATCTTATATGAATTTGAAATGGGTTTCTTGAATTTGGAATTGATAATGCAAAAACTATGAAGATTGTGAATGAACGGATGATTGGGGAGCAAGTAGGGTCATTTTATGCGGGTTTTGGATGTTGGAAAGCCTTGTAAAGGCTGACTTTTAAGTATGGAGAATAGATACAATAAAAATTGACAATTCTAGCCAGTTTCTGAGTGCAGAATGAGCCAAGCGTGCTGCGAGCTCGAGAGGGTCGGCCCACTATGCCCAACAGTGACAACTTCTAACGGCAATAACTTTTGATCCGTATGTCGGATTTTGGAGTTCCGCATACCGTTGGAAAGCTCTTGAAACGTAGAATCCAACGGTCTACACATCTTAATCATCAGAAGTTGGGAGAGAAAGTGAATATGTGGATCAATGAACCGGGATTTGCCTCTCTTGAAAAAATGGACTTTAAACCTAGTTGAACGCCTAGGCTGGAACCGTTGACCATTGAGTTTCTTAGAGTGACATAAAAAAGTCCTACACCCCCCATAATCAATCCATGAGGATGATTAAGACAGAAAAACTAAAATAATAAGGTTCTTAGACTGTTAAAGATTGACCTTGTAGGTCAATAGACATGGAACCCTTGAAAATTAACATGGCCCAATGGAAATCATAAAACGTGAGGAATCGTGGGCTGAGATCATCTCACGTGCTTATCTGGTTCGTCTAGCAGTTCACTATGGATGTTGGTTTAGGGATTTTGATGTACCCCCCATTCACATAAAGTGACACCAATGAAATGTAGCACATGCATCAATTTACTTAAAACTACATCGTAATGGACAGTTAGAGACGATGGGTAATTAGATTAGGGTTGGCTAGTAAACCTCCTTGACTATATCAATCCAAATGCATTTGTATATTGATATTGACTTTATTATTGCCCTCAAATATTCAAAAAAAAGTTTTGTTCAGAAGACAGACCCACCAATGTGTAATTTATACCATTGGCATGATACGATCCAAACTCGACTTATTGATACTACAGACCCAACCCAACAAGTCCAACCCGCTAACCCAACTCAAGCCTTTAGTGCATAATTAGGGCTAACATTCTCACCCCAATTACTAAACTAAAGTCTTTAGGATAAGCTCATACTTTATTTTCCATTTTTTTTTTTTTTTTTGCTAAAAGGTTGAGTTCATGCTCAATACCTTAAGGCCTAGTAGATGATGGGTAGGTGTCGATCCCCATATCACTCGTGAGCATTCCAACCATCAATAGCTGATATCAATGAGTATAAATGGATAGCCCAGTAGTTGTTGGGAGTTATGTTCTCACCCACCCAAAGTACGATCCTGATGTCTTCTTCCCTACCAAGATCTACTGATCTCTCAATATCTAGACCTCCTACACCCTATCCCAATGATAAAAGTGCATAAGAAAAGAGAATTTCAAGAGAAGAAGATAGATCTAACTGGAATTAGAGATAGGGGATGGAAATTACCTTAAATTGAAGAGGATAAGGAGATTTAGAGAATGATTGGAAGCTTCTTGGTTGGAGATTGTTATAGCCTAGAGAGTTCCTTACTTTCTTGATGGAGGATGCCCTAGAACTAGACAGGAATCTCTCAATTGGAGGAGGGAGAAGAGAGAAATGGAGGAAATTTGAAATGAGGAAGAGAGGAAAAGAGAAGGGATATGAGAGAGAGATGGAGTTTGTTGGTTTTGGGAGGAATTTTATTTATAGAGCTTGGTTTGATGGGAAATGACCAAAAGTCCACTCTTAGTTGCTTGGTTAATGAAGGGAGTAAAGGGCATTTAGGGTCTTCTACGTTTGTTTCACAATTCTCCAAAGAAAACCCCTATCTAACTTTGGAATTACCCCTATGGGCCTCTAACCAGCTAACTCCAATAAAATACAACTACCCCCATAACACTCCTATATATAGCAAAAAGACACCTAAGACGCTAAGCTAGGCCAAATTCCTACTAAAAGAAACCAACTAAAAAGACCTAACTACTTGTACTAACCCCATGATAAGTTTAGAAATTTCACAACAAAATTACAACAGAACTGTGGAATTTAGTGAGCCCTTTTATGCTAGAACTTTAACTACACCTCTTTGTCCAAGAATTCACTGCACACTAGTACAAATAATTTTTTTACCTAATGTGTGGATTACTATTTGCTATTGAGTTTAGAGGTGGCAATTTCATGTTTTGGAATTTAGTGACGGACCCCCAGGTTGACCTGTCATCGAGTTAACATCTCCACCGATGCATTCAGATCGCTAATAATATATACCATGGTTCCTTTTCCTCACTCCACCATACGGAGCACCTCTTTGTCCAAGAATTCACTCCACACTAGTACAAATAAATCAAATTTTTACTTAATGTTCTGCGGGTTAGCGGGTCAACCCTAATCCAATCCGTGCATACTTGACCCGTACTATCAATAGGTACATGTTTTCTCAGTGCTGGCAATGAGTTGGGTTAAAGAGGTTATCCTCCTAGATCTTCTCCTATTAAGGAGTGTTTGGTAGTGGGCTTTTCATGTCGAAGGTGGGTATGGTTTATTTTGTGGAGTCTGACCCAGTCGTGTTTCGAGAAAGGTTCAAATGTTGGCACTCCCTTCTCGTCTATACAGTTCAAATATATTTCTACTAATTTTACGTTTGGGAAGAAAAAAAAAAAAATGGAAATAATTACTGTTCTTAGCCAAAAGCCAAAATAAGTTTCCACCGATAAGAGTTGGTGCCGCCTTAAGATTGAGTAAATGATTAGAATGTGATTAATGCATGCGATTGATTAACTTCACACCAAAGTTTTTCTATTCATTTTTATTCTTATTTTATTTGGCATCTTTTCATATTCAAGTTATCATTTCGAATTTTGCAGCAGTGTCCACTGATCTGCATGTGGTTCCTCTCTCTGTTCTGCGGGCTCCTTGCACTGTATCTTTCTTTTCACTTTTCTGTACATTCTTAAATTTTCACCTTTTTAATTTTTTTTCTAGCAAATAAATGTCCGTGCTTTAATCACAGGTGGTCAAGCTAGTTAATATCATTCCTTCTTGAGTTTGTTTGAGTAGTAAGCGTCTGATCCGCAATACCCAGGAAGAATCTTTTGCTCATGATCACACCCTTTCCATTACATGATGGTACACCAGTTGCCACACATTTTGCTAAATCTAAACCATGAAATGATTTCTGCTTGCATGGGTTATTTGACCATTTAAATCTCATCTGATCATAGTGATGACCCATGTTGGATTCATCTATGGTTTTTCTCATATAATCAAATGAGATTAGTTAGTTACCTTGTTCGAAAGATGATTAGTCCAACGGTGATTCTCACTCTGTTCTTGATGTGATTCAATCCAAAGGTCCTATTATCAGACGCTTTGTCAAATTGGGTGGGAGTCCATTAATAGGGAATCATGGGTTTTTGTGGCTTAGAATGGAACTGGAACTTAAGAAAATAGGATTTGTTCCTAGTCTAGGAGTGGTCTAATCATAAAGTTCTAAGCAATCCCACGCCTGATCAATCCATACCCTTAAAAAAAACGAACTGTTTTTTAGATTATGACTCTCATCCTCTTTCATCTTCTTAATTATAATAGGATTAGAACTCTCTTCCTCGTTCGGTTTTTCTCAATATATCATAATAGGATTAGAACTCTCTTCCTCTTTTAACGTTTCTCAATCATAATAGGATTAGAAGTTAGAACTCTTAATCATAATGCAAAGCAAATTGCTCTCCGTTTCTATAAATATGTGTTCTCTCTCCTTTCACTTTACCACATTCTCTTCATTCGATCTCCTCTGATATTAAGAAAAAGGTCTTCCTGGGCTTGTTAAAGAGAGTCCCATATCTTCAGCAAGGTATTTATCTCTGTGTGACTTGGTACTTTCTGTAGTTTGTAATTGCATCATTGTTATTGTTTTTGTTGTGTTGCACTTGCAGCTTTACCATTATTATTATTATTCTGGACAGTTGGATTAAGATGGTTGGATCTCTCCATCACCTATTACTAGGTGATGGACCTGACTACCACATGCATGCATGACACGTCCCATATTATCTATACTA